>BDGG01000010.1:1426694-1463398 GCA_001949185.1 Ramazzottius varieornatus | reverse complement strand
CTCCCTTCGCGTGCGCATACCATAGTAGAGAACGCCGCGTAGTACGGCGCGAGGTTTGGCCGCGTGAGTACGACTGGGATATTGGATGACGTCCTGATGAGTCTGGTTCTCCTGTCACGCAGAAGTTCCCCAACGAACAGCAGTACTCGTACTACTCCAAGTAGCACAGTGGTGCTGAGAGACAAGGAACCACACGCTGTGAAACACGAGTGCCAGCCGGAAGTACGCCCGTCATTTCATCCCTGAATGCTGTCATGTCACCAGTCATCTTTCGAACCAAAACACATCTCAGAGTCTCTTCTCTTGTCACCGTACTTTCTAGTACCATTAGCTTCCATTAACTTCTATTTTTAAGGGAACATTGCAAATTCTTTTTGCTTCGGCGAAGATCGGACACATATCCCAAAAACTAACCAACTGCGCCGTCTGCGTGAGAAACCCTGTTTCGATTTAGATTTGGAAGAGCGAGTTTGTTCTGCGTCACACGGCTAAGTCAGGCGCTCTTCGCCGACATCCCAAAATTAAATTATCCGGTCCACGGATCGTTGCCAGCCTGCCAAGACATACGTAAATAAACTTTCGGGCGGAAATTGCTGCGCGCAGCAACATGCAAAACGGAGCCACTTCAAGGTCTCCGCGGGAAGTCACACGCCTGATGCGCCATTACGGCTCTATTTTTACCCAATCTGCTCCTACAGGCTTAATGACCGATCTTTTCCCACATAAGAAATTCTCGAAGCAAGTCTCGCAAAGTCTGGGTCGCAAGGCCATCACCCATTCAAAACAAAGATGGCGCCTCACTTTGCCAGCGCGATTTCTACCTCCTTATCATCCTTACGCACCGACAAGAAAGGATACGCGATTTCAAGCTCGTCTCTGCGCCGGGTAGCTGATGGAGACTGGAAGCTTTGAAGTCGAGTTGACAGGTTGTCAGAAACTCCATTAACTTCCGGTTAGTCAAGCGTGCGAAAACTCAAATTGGGACTACGTCATGAGCTCAAACAACTAGTCTGTCAATCAAGCGGAAACAGAGCCTCCTCGGTCCTCCTGGAGTACTCGTAAGCAATCAACTAATCAAGCACAGCTATCCTGCGTTAAACCACACACTCTCCACACGAACGAACCACTGGTCGATACCTTCCAGAGAGCTGATTTAGCAATTTCGAAAGTTTGAGATAATCACAGGGATAATTCAGCGATACGTTAAGTGCTCAAAAGAGACATTATTAGAAGGAGCGCGCAAGGCAAAGTTGGTCAAGATCAGATGTCGACTGCACAAGATGGATGAAAGACTTATTATAAAGCAGCTTTTGACTCACCTGAAAACAGCTCATTGGATTCTGTAGTATGAGGTCCCGTAGAAGACGCCAGCGGTGCGACGAGATGAATCCACGGAAGGAAAGGATTAGGACAGACGAGCGATACACTTTGTGGACAGGAACCTGACCAAATGGCAACTGTGTCAGCAAACTTTTCTAACGCGACAAGTCGACGACTGATGAGGTCAGCAGCGTGTCTGAAACACAACAGAGATCGCCGTCTGGTATCATTACGTCATCACGAAGCTGAATGAAGTCGGCGCTTTCATACTGAATCAACCTGCCTGACCTCACCCATTCACCGATCGTTGGCAGGCGGACGAGTGTCTCTGAGAAAGGAGGTGTCTGTTGCGTCAGCAGTGACGTCGCAGCACGACAAGATCGCCTCGTCACTTTCCTGCTCGAGTCATCTTCCCTCTTCTTACCTTCGCATTTCATGGAGAACTTTTAAAGCTACCAAAATCGGTAGTTCTAGGATTTTAAAAACCCTCACACCTTTCCAGAATATTTTCGCACAAGAGTCAAACTTGCAGCATGCGCAGCAACGTCTCCGCAGACGTGGAAAACCGCGAGTTGTCCGACACGGTTTGCTAATCGGTTTGCAAAGCGGATGATATCTAGAGTGTGTTCATAAAACTATAGGTATTACAGTTCACATGATATAGAAACACACTTTAGTGGAGCAGGAAACTTACAAGAGGTAGAACCGTAGTGAGTTACTTCCTGTGAGGCTAAACTACACATGACGATAAAAGAAATAGTACAGTGGTTCTTTAGTACGAGCGAACTGCTGGTGGTACAGTCTTGCAGTCCTTCTGATCCAGCGTTTCATCAATAACGGGTCGGTACTCTAGGCTCACCTTTCCGGTTGCGGGATCAACGTAAGACATGGTGTGCTTCCTCCAGTGCTGGTCTATGTGCTTTCTTTGCTGGCCTTGGAGCGGCTTAGTATAATCGAACTCGTCGCTTCGTTCCTGTAGAACAACAGGGTACAATCAAGACACCGTCTACAGCTTGAACGACAAACGAGAATGTTCAAACCTTGTAGTCCTCTCTGGCATGGGCTCCTCGACTTTCTTTCCTGGCTTCCGCTCCCACAATGGTGGCAACTCCAGTCAACAACAAGTTTTGAAGTTCGAGCGTTTCGACCAGATCCGAGTTCCATACCATGCCCTTGTCGGAAATCTGTCAACGAAGAGATCGACAAATCAGACAAAAATATCACGACATATTGCAGCTAAGAACTACGTACCTTCAGGTCGTGCGACTGATCGTAGATGTCGGCCATCTGTCGACATCCTTCTTGTAGAACTTCTCCTGTTCGAAAGACTGCAGCATGGGTTTGCATGCACTTCTGCATCTTTAGTCGAAGTTGGGCTGTTGGTGTGTTGCCTTTGGAGTGTCGAAGATGGTCAATATTGGCCACGGACGATTCACCGGCATCCTGTGTAAAAAATCACATCAACACTTCAATTTTCCAGTTCACCAAACGCTGTACTTACTGGCTTAAGTTCCGGAAGTCTTTCTCCAGGTTTGTCTTCTTCAGCGATGGTCAACGCACAAGCTCGGCCGAACACGACCAGATCGAGAAGCGAGTTGGCTCCTAGTCTGTTAGCTCCATGGACTGACGCACAGGCAGCTTCACCGCATGCGTACAGTCCGGGGATGACGGTGTCCTTTCCGGTTCTTCTGTCCCACGATATGCACTGACCCTTGTAGTTGGTGGGAGTTCCGCCCATGTTGTAGTGAACGGTGGGCAGTACGGGGATGGGTTCCTTCGTCACGTCGACACCAGCAAAGACCATGGCTGTCTCCGAGATACCTGGCAGACGTTTCGCCAGGGTCTCCGGTGGCAGATGGGACAGTTGCAGGAAGACGTGATCCTTCTCACTACCAACGCCACTGCAAATCGAATAAACATTAATAAATTACGTTGTATTATGGGGAGTAATTAACAGAACGAAGATCATTATGATGCACTCAGGGACGGCTTACCGTCCTTCTCGTATCTCGATCGTCATAGCACGAGATACGACATCGCGAGAAGCTAAATCCTTGGCTGTAGGTGCGTATCGTTCCATAAAGCGTTCGCCTTCGCTGTTGATCAGATATCCGCCTTCGCCACGGCATCCTTCGGTTATAAGACATCCGGCTCCGTAAATACCTGCAGGCACGAAGATATCAGGCATGACTGCGACTCTGGGACATGAATATTGCAGTCAGCAAGTACACTAACCGGTAGGATGAAACTGGACAAATTCCATATCCTCATTGGCCAAGCCAGCGCGATAGACCATGGCATTTCCGTCACCCGTGCAAGTATGCGCTGAAGTGCAGGAGAAGTAATTGCGTCCGAAACCACTGCAAAAATTCTTCCGCATTAATACGACTCACCATGATTGAAGAACCATCATCTGATAAGCATACCCGGTAGCCAACACTGTGTTCTTGGCTCGGAATCTGTGCAAAGTTCCGTCTTCCATACAGAGGGCGATGACCCCACGGCATTCACCGTCTTCCATAAGTAAATCCAGGGCGAAATATTCGACGAAGTATTTACAATCGTATTTCAACGACTACGGAGATCGGACTTAGTTGCAACTCTAACCATATATGATCTCAAACTGGTGCACCGGAAGTTAGCTATGCAAGACATACCCGTCCGTAGAGAGTATGTAATAACGAGTGGCCAGTACGATCAGCGACGCAGCAACATCGATGAGCTTGTCCACCCTTTCCGTACTTGTAACTTTGTCCTCCGAATGCTCGCTGGTAAATCTTCCCTTCTTCGGTTCGGCTAAATGGCATTCCATAGTTTTCAAGCTGAACGAAAGACGATATAACCACAGCTAGAGTGCAACAAACCGAGTATGTACTTGCAAGAAACCATGTAAGACTTACTTCAATGACGGCCTTGGGGGCCTCCTGGGTCATATAGTGGATGGCATCTTGATCTCCCAACCAGTCGGAACCTTTCACGGTGTCGTACATGTGCCATCTCCAATCATCTGGTTCCATGTTGCCCAATGCTGCGTTTATACCACCCTGAACAACAGCAAACCTGATCAGTATTACATCAACCAGAACCAGCCACCACTTGCCAAACAGCTGCCCCCACTTCAACGACATATCTTGACAGTTCGACAGACCTAAGGTTCGAAGAACGAATCTCACCTGAGCAGCGACAGTATGGGATCGAGTAGGAAATAGCTTGGTGACACATGCGACATTGAAGCCTCGTTCAGACAAGCCAAACGCAGCGCGAAGTCCAGCTCCTCCGGCTCCCACAACGACGGCATCAAATGTGTGATCGACCACAGGATACTGGCTGGTTAACTGTCAAAACAGGCGTAAGCCTAGTATATAATCAGGGAACGTACGGGCGAGGTGGGAGGCATACCTGATGTCTCTTGTTCGAAGTGGAATTCGTGGATTGCTCTCTGCGAGCGACGGCTGATCGGGCACACCTTCTTCCATTCTGATGCAAATGTTCTGTCTGCTTCACTACCTATAAGCACACTGATAGAGAGCATTTTCCTATGGTGTCACAATTGCGATGACGCCTATACACAGTAAGCAGTGTTAGCACCGTCACGGTATCAAGCATCCACTACAAAGATACCATCGTTGTTCACTTGCCCTCGTCAGCCTCTGAAGCACCGACATCTTCCAATGATGCTCAGCAATCCGCTGTATGGACCAGAAGTAAGATCTTCCCAAACGGATCCGGATTCCGGGAGAAACAAAAGAGAAAACACGCAAGGTTATTAGATTAACCCAGCTGCGTTCAGCAGCATCGTTAAATTACGCTTCGGCAAACGCTTCGGTGTCTCGCACGCATACTGCGTAATGTCATGGTGTGTGAAGGCCTTACGGATTTTCCGTTCTCTACACCCAGACGGATTCAGAGCTGTCCGCCTCATAGATGTGCTGCTGAAGCGCGCGTTGCTGGAAGGAAGAACACGGTAAAGTATCCTTGACGTTATGCGTCAAAGCATAATGCAGGGCAGATTTTGGTAATGACGTAACCGTTCTGTGAGGTACCAGATTGTTAATTTGACCGAAACGTAAGATCATTCAATCACCCTCCACCGTATCTTGGGTATGAAAAAGAAACAAAACTACACTTCGGTTGATTGACTACACTTGTTAGCTCATTATTTGAAAAAGCACTTCTACCGCGATTCGAGGCCAAGTTTTCCTATATACGAGACCTGGCTCCGATAAATTTATGGCCTACCATTGTAATCTTGCGCGTTTTGGCTTGCCATGCTCCGACACAGGCGCGCTCCAGCAGTACATCAGTGCTGCGGACTGTCGCTACCGTCATTGAGATGCATGGATTTAGTCAGGGATCATCCCACCATCACCTATAATGTGAAAGCCAACAACGGGCGCGGGCGACGCTTGGTCATGGACCCATGGTGCACATGTGCGTGAGAGCCTCCAGGAACCATCAGCAAACCTTGCCTGATAACTATGGAAGTTTACGAAAAAACATGTGGCTAACATTCCACGGAGACATAACTCTCCCACGGTAAGCGAACGGCATAAGGCTTTTCAAAACATCGATAAAAATAATTCCGGTAAAAAAAATTAATCCAGATAGCGAGTCACGACAGATAACTCATAAAAATGAAAACAGATGGACACCGGAAGTACCCAGATTTTCGCTACAGCTGAAGGGCCGCCCAAACCTTTCTACATGAACATGTTGCTGGGATCATCTCCGGGAGGTGGCATTGGGCGTGCGTGATCGGGGTCTGGCCTGAAAAAGAAAAGGTTCGAAAACACCTGAAATTCTGTACGGAACACATTTACGGATGTGATACTCACTCTCCAGGGAGTCGAGGAGCCGGCCGAACACGACCGCCAGGTCCCAACACAGGACCATAAGCAGGAACAAATCCGGATCCAACGCCAGGTGGGACCATCGGGTCAAACCGATTAGGCCTTATCGGCATACCTCCCATCGGCGAGATTCCCCTGATGAACACAAAACTACCTTGAAGCCGATGTTCCAAAACAACAAAGTAACTTAGTTTATAACTTACGGGAAGTTTCCCGGACCCATGACGTTACCGCCCATACCCCCGAAAGGATCCAGATCACGGCTTCCAAGGGCAAACGGGTTAGTGGTCGCACTATGATAAGTAAAAGTAAAACGTTAGAGTGGTCTGAATAGCCAGTCTACCAAACACATTGGTACTCACCTAGGAGGCACGAATTCGCGCAGTGGCGGACCAGCCATTGGATCCGGCATGAACGGTATGGGACGCTGAGACGGTGGCTGGAGAGGGACGAACCCGGAAGGAGCGGATGGAAGCTTTCGGCTATCACTTCCGGTCGATCCAGCTGAACCAACTGAAGTCTTCAGTTTAGAGATGATCTCTTTCTGTACAAAGTCCGCCAGAGCTTTGAACTCGGGGAACGACCTAGAAGAGAGTAACATATGTATCAGCTAAGCTCACGAGGGATAATTATGTAGTACTCGGCACACCTAGGAGATGAGGAAGACTGCCAGTCGTCCGGTATGAATGTATTAGAGTTGAGCTCGAATGTCACCACATCCTCTTTCGGGATCTAAGAAAACCATTCTCTTGAGATCAAGTAAGAAAACCATTGTTTTGAGATCAAGTATTAGAAAGAACACGAACCTGAAGTTGTCCGAAGATGGAAGCGTCAGTAATGCTAGCTCCGGGAACCAGCTTTAGCAGAAACATCTTTTTGGGCTCTTTCGGATAAGTATACAGGAGCGAGTAGAATCCTTCGCTACGGTCGTTCCACTTCTCAGGGAGCAATTCCGA
This sequence comes from Ramazzottius varieornatus, assembly GCA_001949185.1. Lineage (NCBI taxonomy): Eukaryota > Metazoa > Tardigrada > Eutardigrada > Parachela > Ramazzottiidae > Ramazzottius > Ramazzottius varieornatus. The sequence goes on along the minus strand of BDGG01000010.1, from coordinate 1,456,272 downwards.
ACCTGTGCGCGTCTCGTTCTCGTTAGATGGGATCTATAATGTAATTAGCAGTAATAAGGAAAACCACGTTATACGGTATACGGTATACCGAAGTATGTAATCATGTCTTGTTTCAACCTCCAACCAAGCATCGAACATATTAGCCAATAATTCAGCGCAGTAGAACGCACAACGCCACCTTCAAATGTCCTTAACGGTGTCAGTCTAGGAGGAACGCACCTCTTTTTCTTGGCCGATGCAGTGGTATCCATTGCTAATGATGATCCAGTGAGTGATAGCCAAAGCAGTTTCGTGTCGATTTTGAATCTGAGGCTTCACCGACGCCCAAAACACATCCATCCCTTGGAAATTCGGAGCCGTCACGGAAGTAGTCGAGGCCATCTCTGAGGAGAACTCAGCCTGTTAGAAACACTCAAACAGATAAGGACAATGGAACAAGTAGTATTAGCCTATACAGTACCTAGCTACAGCTGATTGCCGTCCTCAAACAGTTTTCCGATGACTTTGAACGAAATGCCAAGAGGATGTGATATAGGCACAGTTGCGGTGTCCTCACAGATAGAGAAACGCGAGTTTCGCGAGGGTGGTGTTGGTTCAGGCCGCACCGTCGAAAGGAGAGAAGATCTGGAAGAGGAAGCCGAAGAAAAGAACGAGAGAACCGACGGAAACATTTTCGTATTTTCGTAAAATCATAAACAACGAGGCGTGGCCACGCTGTGCCTGTTGTTCGCTTGATTGGCGAACGCATCGCTCGATTGAGTTGATTCGCTGTCAATCGCTGAGCAGTGAGCGCTGTGATCGTATGCATGAGAACTGTTTCTGGAAGAATCAAATGACTTAAACCTATTAGCCAAACCTGTGTGCCTGAACCAACAACCAAGGTGCGTTCAAGGTATGTCTTACATTCCCAAGGAAAAGGTGACGAAGACAAGACAATAATAAAAACACATGAGCACAAACAATCAAAGAACAGAGCTGTATCAAAACACCCCACACGTATCAGAGGTCTTCAAAGCGCGACAGCCGCAACCTGTCAGCAGAAACACTACTCTGAAGTACATCCATTTTGATTAGAAGCTCTCCACATGATCAAGTACAAGCTGCAGAATAATTTACGCAAGAATAACCGTCAAGACTATGTATGTTAGATATATCGTACTACAAATAAAAGCAACAAGGAAGTAAATAAGGAAAAGATTTACGAAAGAAACTTCCACTCTAAAGTCTAGCACCACTTGAAGAAAGGCATTCGATCCTGTATCCTCTGTTGAAAGTAGCTGCCCGTATCACTATTCGTCCTGTTCGGATCATCTCCATGCCTCTTCCGTTCTATGGTCACCGGCGGCATCTGAACCAGTTGCACAGGCGACTTCCGGTCCTTCAGCGCCTGCGTCAAGTTCAGAATCTGTCCCCGCATCACAGCCATCTGCCTGGAGAACATCACCCGATCAAAGCCTCTATCCGTCGTGAAAATCTCCTCCAAACTCTCAGCCATATTTTCCACAAAGCTCATGTCTGAAAGATACGGTAAGACCAGGTCGATTGTTTCTTGCGAGAAAGGTACTTTGGCCTGCGGTAGCCAAGCCCAGTAATATGGGTAGGCTCTCCATTCGTCTGGATGCTTGAACGGAAACGCTAGTCCATTGTCAATTGCCGCGATTTCTATCCTTGGTTCCACGGCTATCCAGTCCCCGCCTGCTTTCTCCGTTTCCGGTGACCCGGGAGTATGTTGGAGCAAGTCGACATCTCGTTCAGACTTTGAAGGTATCTTCGGTGACGACTGTTCGGCTGTTTCGTACAGCACTAACCAGTTATCATTGCCTCTGTCCGTGTTACGAATAATGTAGTCTAAGACTACGAGCCTCTCAAATTTCAACTGGAAAGCCTTGGCTGATGCTTCGGACAGTATCGACTCTGTCTCGAACTTCCGCAACCAGTAGTCAGCGTCTTTGTAACCGCGAACGAACTGCTGGAACGAGCCAATCTTCAATGGTAAACCCAGCCGTTTAAAGCTCTTACCCATACGAGGGAAATGTTCACAGATGTCGCGTTTCGCTCGAGACTTTGCCCTTTCACCGCGGCTGTAGTTGAAAGACGGACTGGCCAAGAAGACTATCCGTGTCTTCGGAACAATGTTCAGCTGCAGTTTCTCGTCCACCAGGAAAGCTCCAGCTTCGGACAGGTAACCTTGATTGGGTACAAGGCAACCTCGTCCGAAACACCACGGGCAAAGACAGCGCTGAACCAGCTTCAAAAACTTCGGGTTCATCTTGCCGTACGGCTCCTCATTCTTTGGCTTGAATATTCCTACAAGAAAGAAACCAAACATTAAGGAATGTAACCTTCACAAATAAAGCAACTAATGTCGAATGAGTAACTCGTTACTCAGGGGAAGAACGAAGCATATCGACACAGTTATAGTGACGGAAAAGAAACAGAGTCAGAGGCTTCACAAGCTTACCTAAGATAACTCCTTCCGGATTCTTAACAAAATAACTTCCGGAGCTACCTTGAACGACACGATCGGGATGGATACCATTCTCAATGGCCAGCTCTGCTTCATGTACCGTTTGAGTGAAGTCCGGATCTTCAGGGAAGATATTCTCACCTAATCTACGAGTAGGAACATACAGGTCCATCTTTGCGATGGAGAGAGTGTCTTCGGGGTGGCTCAAGAGCGGAGAGCTCTCTGAGAGAATAGCCTGGTTGGACATGGTCGGGAGTAGAGGATCGGATTCCGTGTTGATAACATCGGGGAGGGGAATATCTTGGAACGTCACGGGCTTTGTATCAGAGTCGCTTTCAGACTCGTTTCGCCATCGGTTCATGAGCGCGCAGTGGAAGCTTCATTCGCCGCTGAGTCAATGTGGCCATAGAAACCCTCGGGGAATCCCTCCAGCAATCCTCCGCTCGACAAACCTGAAACCAAGAATGCTGCGGTTTATTCCATCGTTTCTCCGAGCCACTCAAAGGTCGTCAGCAAAGTCGAGAAGCAGGATAACTGGAGCAGAACAGTTCATATGCCTCCACGTCATCTTAATTACAGCTTAACTGTTTCCACTTCGGTCTAACTGATCGCTGCTCGCCACAACTTCTTACACACCAGTTTGGTTAACGTCAATTATCGTCACCTGGGGCACCGTACTCACCGTTATCAGACAATACAGATTCCTATGCAACGTGTCCCGGACGCCTGTTGAAGTGGAGCAGAGACACTCGCTATCCTTAAATGTCGACAGGAAATTCTTATCTTGTGCGAGGGTGACGCAGATATCCTTGGCTTCTTCGTCGAGGGGCTCTCGTCCAGGTGTGCACCCGTTTGTGCACCAACAGATCAAGACACTGTGGTGATTGAAGAGTAAGGTGAGGCCGTGAGAGCGAGACTTGCCAAGGAAAGAATGGTCCAGTTTCTGAATCTGAATTCAAATGACACAAAGTGGACCACGTTCCGGAAGTGACGTCATAGGCTATCTACGCCCCGAGGGTGCACGATATGACGTAACCGCCCTTAGGTCAAGATGGTTTGATTGACTGCACGGTCAGTACGTGTTCCGTAGTACACGTGTAGGGGAGCGCTTGTGGATCTTCACCCAAGAACCTATGATTGCTGTGATCTCAGATCCTGTTAGTCTTGCAAAACCTAGACTCGAGAAGTCCTTCGTCATGAGTGAACACAGACATGATTTGAGATTTTACGCCGACATGTAAGAGAACCAAACGCACCGAGAATGGAGGTCTACATCGACTCACAGAAACTACGAAGTGACTAACATACTAACCGTAACGCTGATTAAAACAAAAAGAGCACGGAAAAAAATCAACGGATATAAAACGAAAGATTTCGCGATAGGAAACGTTCCTCAAACATTGCTGTTTGCGAAGAATAGACGGACAGGCTTCATCGTAAGTAAGCTGCTGGAAGTTCACAAAGACGGAGCTGGACCCATTGCTTCCGGGTCCAGACTGCGGTGAGCCTTCTCGACATCTTTTCGTTCCGAGGTATCAAGCTGGAGACGAGCAGACAACCCAAAGTGCATGGATGACGCCTGAAAGCCCAAAAGAATCGTTACCAGAAGAAAGCTCACTTGTACGTAAAGAAACAGAGAAAATGTCAGGGAATACAGACGAGTATCGAAGTCCCACCGAGCTGACATTACCTGGGACGAAGGCTAAGATGGTAAGCAGCAGGTTTATCCAGAAGTCTTTTCGTATGCCATCCTGATCACAATCAAACCAATCACCTCACAACTCAACTAGACTATACTTGTGGAATATCCCGGGATGAGGGGACACCCACCTGTTGAATGGCCACGGCCAACGGCGGGATGAAGAAGCACAGGACCACGACGACGATTTCCTTTAGAGTCATGCCTGTAAGGCAAGTCTCTTGTATCACGAACCCCAGAAAAGTATCGGTAATAAAGGGATCTGTCGGAACCACGGAAAAGAACTTGACATTCGTCACTTACTTGAGGCTTGGCGGAGATCTACGGCAGCAATATATAGACGAAAGTTCTCCTAGAACTCGATGGCAAGAAGGAGTAGGTGGGCAATTTCCGTGTAAACCCTGATACTAAATATGCCGATACAGCTTGGATTTCCTTCAGAGCAAAGTGGCTAAACTTTCTCAGTTTCAGTCGGAGGCGGAGATGTCAGATGTGGGTAACAGTCAGATTGTTTACCTTTTCAGGTAACATCCATGCGGCGCCATGCTATCGCGGGCTCCCCAGAAGATGGCGCCTCTGTACACATGCAGGCTCTCCCACCATCTCTCGACTGGTACTTCAAATCGTGCTTGGAGTGTTGTTTACTGATTACGTAAGTCACGCATGCGGGACACTTCCGACAAACACATGGCACAGATTCCTCACGGTCCCTCAGGAACTACGTCGTAGTGCTACCGTCATCCCAAACACTCTGATACGTTCCCCAGCACGAAGAAGACCATCCAATTTTGATAAACACCCATGCAGAACGAACATTGGTGATCAACGGCTAACCTGCCATGTTTGATCGAAATTTGCTTTGAAGCCAGTTACGTACGACCGAAGACCGGGAATTAGATCACAAAGTATTCGAACTTCGCAGCGTTTCTCAGTTTTGATCTCCTCAAAGAAGAACCTCCCATGTCAAGGCACGGATGAGATGTAACGATATTTGGCGGATATTTCGGACACAAGCGTTGGGATGGCGGAGGATAACATGTTTATGTACAGTTTGACCAGAGCAAGACCGTCGACGATGTACAAGAGAAAATATTCAGCTATCATTAGAGTAAATAACCTAAGAATTATTGTCGAATCTATCCATCAAGGCAGCTTAGCTCTAACTCATACTTCACTTTAGTCCAAAGCACAAAACTTAAAACTAAAAGGACAACAAGAAGGCGAGGGAAACAACACTGACCTCAAAGTAAAAATACAGCGGAAAGCCACCAGCTAACTATATAGTATACTGAAACCGTGAGAGAGAAATTTCACTATACTACATGTGAAGATACTACTTTTGTGCGGGGGAATACAGGAAGGGTGCGGATGCTTCTTACGAGGAACTGCCGCCTGCGTTGCTGCCCGCCTTTCCCGCCTTACCACCGCCACCTCGCTTGCTTCCCCCTGTGCTCTTCTTGGCGCTGCCCGACGAAGCCTTGCTTCCACCGGACTTGTTGGTCGCTCCACCTTTGGAAGCTGCTCCTCTAGAAGAGGAAGATGAGGCAGCTTTGGACTTGGGTGAGCCTTTGCCGGAAGAGGCTTTCGATGCTGCTCCTCCACCCGAAGAGCCCTTGGAAGAGGCTCCTCCTGTGGACTTTGTCTTAGCCGCGCCGCTTGCGGCCTTCTTCTTGCTCACACCCTGGGCCTTGGAGGCACCTCCCGAGGACTTGCCGCCGCCACCAGCAGAGGATGCCGAAGACTTGTTACCACCACCTGTGGACGAAGCAGAACTCTTACCTGCTGCAGCCGAGGCGCCGCCGCTCGTTGATGACTTTGTGGGCTTTTTGCTCTGTGTCTTGGTGGTCGTCTTGGATGGCGAGGATGCTTTGGCACTAACCGACGATGTGGACCTTCCTCCAGCTCGCGAAGCACCCTTCTTGGCTGCTCCTCCACCCGAGGACTTGGATGCGGACCCACCGCCAGACTTGGAGGCACCTCCCGCTCTGGAACCGCTCTTGCCACCACCTGAACCGCCAGCGCTGGCCCCTCCTTTGGCTGGAGAGCTTGCCTTTGACGGTGAGGAAGCCTTGGAAGGTGAAGAAGCCTTGGCGCCTTGGTTGTCACCGTCGTCACCGCTGGTCTTCTTGTTGGTGTTCTTCTTCTTGGTTCCACCACTTCGGCTCTTGCTACCTTTGCTTTCAGCGTTGACACGGAATGATCCCGAAGCACCCTGCAGAAGACAAAGATGGCGTTAGACAGTCAGCTCAACGTGGAACATGTATCAGTTAACCGTTCGGGAAAACGTCGTTTAACGGAGACCAACAGTCACCAGTTTGACGTTACCACGATCGTCTATCGATCACGCGAAATGCATTAGCGAGGACAAGATTTGCTTACCGAGCCTTTGGATTGCTGAAACAAAGAAGCACAGCGTTAGTTGATTTTCGAAATTAAACAAGGAAAATCGTAGAAAACTGGCCGGTTGGAATTTCTTACCTTGAAGGCACCCGATGTGATACCACGCTTCAGCGCTGCTTTAAGTTGAGTATTGACAGCTTTGGCATCTTGTCCTAAATTAAAGTTTGCAAGCATGTATTTGAGGATGGCTTGTCGGGAGGATCCCGTGCGTCCCTTCAGCTCGGCGATGGCATGAGCGACCATCTCGGAGTATTTGGGATGGCTGGTGGAGGACATGTTGCCTTTGTTGGAGCCTTGTTTGCTGGCAGCAGTTGGTGACTGCTTCTTGCTGGCCGATGAGCCTCCCTTTTGGCCTCCTCGTCCACCGCCCGACTTTCCGGGCGACTTCTTTGGCGTCGACGCCTTGGTAGCAGTGGCAGCTTCAGACATTTTTCCTGTAGAGAAAACGGGAGACAAACGCTGGGAGTAAAGCCTTGGACAAAAGGTTAAGAACGGATGGGTGAAGAAAGAAACGCGAGTGAGCGTTAGCACGGAATGAACAAACTGGCAAACTGAATCTCGCTTATGGCTGAAACATGTGCGCCGTTAGTTCCCTTATATACGAGCAGTCAGTACATTGGCGGTTTTGCACGCGACGCTTCCACCCGAGTAAGCTTCCGGTACGGTTTGCTTTGACTAGTAGACGCAACCACCCTACTGCATCGTAATATACATCAAAACGACTCCCAGCAAACCAATCAAGCCTTGGCAAAGGTAGAGCACAAGGCAGGCGAATAGCCTGTAGCCACGCCTTCCTCAGCTGATAGCTTCGGTCTCGCAGACTTTCTGGAGATTTTCAGCTTGAAAACGATCATCGCCACAACAACAATTTCCCGTTTCGGAACGGCTGGACCGTTTTCTGAAATTCCAGAACGGCCAATCGGTTAAAAAATGATTTTTATGTACTCTTACCAAGAAGAATTTCGGAATTTGGTGCGCAAGTGGGAGAACGGGAATGCCGATATTCGGAGGACGATCAAAGTTGCTCGAAAACTTTGCTCGAGCTTGACGTCACGAGATGATCACCTCCTTCCTCGTTGGTTTTCCGCGTCCAGTTTTTGTGATTTTGAAGTTTTTCCAAGTTTGAAAAGTGGTCTGTATACAGAAAATATTTCTCTATTAACTGTACGTAAAGTTGGGGCGAAACTTTCAGTAAGAGGGAAGATAAGCGGCAAGGTTCGCTGAGACCGAACTGGCGAATCGGAAAAAAGCTCTTCAAGGACCTTTTTGGGAAAACAGCGTCGAAATAGGGGTTCCAAGCATAATTATGAAATTTTTCGAACGAGATAGCTTTCCCTGATTATTTTTCGATATTATGAAGGAAAATTTAGTTTGGAATTTTCGAAAACGGTGATTTTTCGCTAATTATTCTAGTGCACTGTCAACTTCAAGCTGAAGTACAAATATGGGCGTAGTCTCCTCGGGTTCTTTACCACGGCAGCCTGCATTTTTTCGAGTTTTTGACAGCCTAAATTCATCTTTGAAAACTACGTTTTCGCACAACTGACTCCAGGAGAACCTAGTATTAATATCTAAATAAAAATTATGGATAATTTCATATATTTATCATTTATATTCAGGAAGTACCCGAAAGCATGCTCCATGTCGATAAGCGGATGTGCCACATGTTACGAAAGCAAGCATGGCTTGAATCAAGTTTGGAAGTCAGTGCGTGCCCCGCATCGATCCGCCGTCGCTGAAGCTTACCACGTTTCTCGAATCGCGAACAGTCTTGCAACTTTGCATCTGAACAACTTGTCTTTCATGTCTGCCATGTTCTTTCGAAGTTCCGTTGGTTTTCCGATGATCATTTCGGCTTCTTTCCTGAAATTCTGTGGTCAGGTCTGTCGTAAAGCTTGCTCATCTGGGTGGTCGGTACAGTATGGCTTCACACAAAATTTTTAGGGATGTCTCTTTTTACAGTGAGGTTGCTCTTTCAGATCCTTGCGTTTACAGTTTAGCAGAACTTGTTCTGCAGCAGTCTCTCAGAGCTGTGATGCTCAGCCACGAGCACTGCACAGTATACGAAACGTTAAACATGAAGAGGTCGCTAAGCTAATGCAGTCGGATCAGAGACGGAAGATGTCGGTGATGCAGGTTCTTACAATTACACTGCAGTAAGAGGAACCAGCCCAAGTTTCTTGAACACTGACGGTACGAACCGTACGATGCGTCTCATCATAGCAAAGAATACTCGGAGAGAATGATTTTGCTTGTCCTTGCAAGAGAATACGTACGAAAACACTCGGTTTAGAGAAACACATTGTGCTATGCTAGCCAACCAGAAAGAAAGTCGCTTATAGATTGAAGTAACAACCACGAAAACGGATCACAAGAGAAGAAAGTTCCACCAAGAATCAAGAGTTCATCACAGATTAAGTATGAGTATGAAAGCCATCTCCTCCACTCTTCCACATCCGCACCGACATTCCCGTTTGCTTAACACTCGGCCAAGAAGCGACGGCTATTCCCCGCCTTATCACCGTCGTCGTACCTCCTAGGAGAGGATATTTCTCAGTCATACTTGAACCAGGAATTAAAAAGAGCAAGTCAAATAAGCGAGCTATACCTGTCCATGTCTTTGTCCGTTGGAGTCGTGCAAGTATCCGACAGGATTTCACCCTCGGCCGGGTCCACGCTGCTTTCTTCATGGAGCATCTCCACGATCTCCACGCTGCCCAGTTCGTCATCAGAGGACTCGGGTTCCTTCTTGGCGTCCTGAACCTCTGTGGACTCACGGAACTGGGGAATGATGACGGGTCGTTCGGAAACTGGTGTGTCCTGCACACTGGACAAGGACCGACGTACTCCCCAGTTGAAGTTATCGATACTCTCGTTCTCCCCACTGTCCAGCTCATACTCCAAAAAGTCAAAGTCTTTAAAGACCGTGAAGGTGTTCTCGCTGGCTGAACGGTCGTCACGTATAGAGTTCTCCCCGACGATGCTACCGCGATGATGGTTCTCTCCCTTGCCAATAATCGTACTGGTAGCGTCATCTGAGCTGTAACTACGGCTGGCTTCTTCCACGTCTCCAAACTCGTTAAACACAATCTGAAGTAAAGAACAGTTTGTGTAAATGACACGTAGAAATTGTCTCAAAAGAGACCGAAGCTTCCCCATATGGCTTACCGAAGGACTTTTAGGTATGGCAGCCTGCTGTCCACACACTGCCAGTAATCCAACGAGGTGTTCTCGAGTACGGGACTGGGTGACCGACGGTTTCTTCCAGCCAGCAGGCTCAGGTTCTCCGTCCTTTCGTCTTCTTGGTACATCGACAAAGACTTCGGCCAGATCGGCTTCGATCGTGTTCTCCCTACGTACGACTTGCTTACCGGCGATGGGTGTTAAGGAGACATCAAAGTCGAAGTCCAAAGTACGACCTGTAAAAAAGCATCCCTGTACAAAAGAGGCTAGCGTATTCTGAGCTGTGAGGAGAACAAACTTACCCGGAAGCTCTTTCTTGATGACCATGTCGGTTTCGGCAAAGTGGGCAGCAGACATTGAGTTGAGCGGCTCGAACGTTATGGAGGAATGTTGCGCGCCGATGTTGATTCCAGCCGGAAGGATCGTTGAGGAACGGATGACGGCCAGCTTGATGATGTTCTGACACTCTCGCCAGTTAGGTCCGTCCATAAGAGAGGTGACCACACGCAGAAGCTCGGCTGTGATACTACTGGAGACGCTGTTGATGTCCACATAATGCAGTACGTAATGCATCACGTTGACGATCTGAGACTGCAGCGTCACAGGACCTTTCTCTAACATCTGCGTGGAAGATATGAATTTATGGTGAAAATGTCTCTTTTTTGGTACGGTATTTGCAGAGCGAAAAACGCACTTACTTCGATCAAGAAAGTCACGAGGATATTGGTCAAGTTCGGGTAGACGTCAAAGAGGTACTTGACGACGCATCTGCCCCATTGATGGGCATCTTTCGTGAAAGCACCCTTGTTGTAAAGCATCATCACGGTCGAGAGGCTTTCCAGGTTGGGAGAGATGTGTTTGCAGGTCTAGAATGAGAACATCTCAACTAAGTAAACCGTCTTAATTATGACACAAGACGGCCAGGTGAGATTTGGAAAATGAAAAGAATAGTGTACCTCGGCGATTCTTTCGGTACTTTCTAAACACAACGAGTTCGGATTGCCGAAGTGTGCAAGGTGGTACGGCAAGAACGCCAGGACATTCAAGGGGAAACAGATTCGGTTTGGGTCCACGATTGGGTTCTCGAAGCCGCCGATGAAGCGGTTGAGGCCTTGCAAAGTAGGTTCGAACGTGTTTGCCGAAGTGCAACCCTATAAGCAGCTCCCGTTTTACATAATTATATAATTTTATTTATAGCGTTGTGCATGTGGGTAATGAACCTTACCTTCAGAACCAATGCATGGACACCCGGAAACGAGTTCCATTTGGCTAACGTCTTCACCTTCAGTATCCTTTCCTGACAGTCCGCTTTATCCAGCTGAAGTTTACTCAGGACATTTTCCATTAGCCGCAAAGCAAGGAGGAACTCGTGCTCATAATCGCTTTCGAGGATGGACATGGAGATCCAGAAGAGCAAGGCCAGGAGACTCTGCTTGTCGTCCAACGATTGCGCCACTTCCGAAGTCAACGAAGGAGAGTTGACCAGTGTTTGCGTGCTGTACGTCCGGTGAATGTGTGAAGCGGAATCACTCACACTTCTCTGTCGATAATCTGCAAAGAGACAAGCCATCATATAACGATATTCCCATAAATGGATTTCGGTCACAACTTAGTACCGAAATCTCCGCTTCCAACAAGGTTGCAGCTCGTCGTTCGGCAATGGCCCTGTTTGCTCTTCTCCGACTTAGGTGTCGTCTGCTTCTCCTGCGGACTTGTGTTCTCCTCTGCCGCATGTACCGTCTCTTCAGCATTGCCCAGTGTACTGGTACAAGTGTTCAAAGTCAACACCAGCTCCGTCACATAGCCCTGCAAGTCATCGCCAGGTTCCGTCACCGTCTCCACCAGCCTTGACAGAAGGTCAGCGAGGACCTGAAATGTCAGTGGAACTTCCAGTGCGCGGAAGATTTGCAACGAGCGGCCGGCGTAGTGCCGTGAGGAGGAACTCAGGCCGTATTGGAAGGCTACTTCCGCCCAGCGTTGGGTTACTCGTGTTAGAGGGACGGAGTCGTGGAAGATGCGGCTCAAGCACTGGACGAAGCGAGTCAGTTCCATCGCGCTCTTCGACGTCCATTGCTTTGCCGTGATCTCCTCGAAGCTCCAAAGTGGGCCGGAGTTGTGAGAGGCCAGAAAGTTGATGAGGTCCGCTACGGTCTTTTCAGTATTGATGCTGATGCTGTGGTGGCTTCTGGATGGATCTGAGACGTGTAGCGTCGATGTCGATACACTCAGGTAGTTATCGTCTAAGGATACGAAAACCTCCTTTTAGCTTCGAAGTCCAAAACTTATTCGGCGTGAAAGTACTCAACTTATTAATCTTAAATTTCTATCTGTCACCCGTGCACATTTTTTATTAATTTAAAAATAAATGATTTCCAGACCATGCATTTTCAGACTCCAGCATTTCGACCATTTTCCACGTTCATTTCTGCATGGAATTACAAGCTAGAGAATGAAACATTTGATAATTTTTCTCACTACCTTGCATGATGTCTTCAGCAGAGTCCGACCGATACACCGTTCGCATCGAGGAGGCACACGACGTATTCATGACCGAAGACTTGTTGGTCGCAATGGCCGACTTTTTCTCCAACAGCAACTTGGCCACAGCGCAATGGTCGTTGTGAGCAGCGAAGACCACTAGCAGGTTCTCCAGCAGCTTTCTACAGTGATGGTACACGTGGTACCGTTGACTGTCTAAGCCCAGTACCGCGATATGAAGCATGACGGGTAAGTGGACCATCCATGCCACATTGATGCCATCCAGCAGTAGGTCCCCCAGGAAGGCTATGGCGAAGCTGCACTTGTGCATTGTGCTAATACTGGCACTTGCTTCGTACAGCAGGTCACCAACTGGAGAGAAGTGTCCACCGTACTCTGGCATCGGGAGTGGATGGAGCTTCGAACTCTGCTGTGGACTGATCGAAGTACCTGAAGAACAAAATCCCGAAAGAGTGAACAAGTTGTCATATTCGACACCAAGCAAGGATCGATACCGTTCTCATCATGGAAGATGAGGCCATTTCTCGTGCCAGAAGCATTGCCGCTGCTTCTTCTCGGTCCGTCCGCCGAGTCATTCTGCGTATGGCGTTTCGTATGGATCGTCCCTGAAGTGTACTCATCACCCTTCTTGTCAGAAGCCCCACCGCTGACTGGTAAGCGTCGGATACTGGTGATGCGGAAGAAGGGAGGAGTCTGCGTCTTCTCAACACTTGTACAGAGGTTGTCAACTGCCTGAAGATCGTCCATCAAGTGGTCAACTAGGCGCTCGGGCCGAGCCTTGGCCATATACCTAACTATCCTCTTGGCTACTGGCAGTATGTGGGAAGATGATAGGCTAGAGACTATGACTAGATACTTCAGAACCACGTCAAGGTTGTTGGGCCATGCGCAACAGATGGAAGACCAGACTTGCTCCAGTTCTCGCGGGAGGTCGTCGCCGAAGATGGCTGTTATGTACATCAGGTTATTCACGACCTGTAGATAAAACGTCGAAAAAGTAAATACAATCCAAAGTTAATCGCTACACTCGCATTCTGTACCATTTCAGTGGCTTCCGGTGAGCCCCAGCCTTGTCCTCTGACGACATGAGCATTGGCGTCCACATCAGCAGATGGCTCTTGCGTACTGAAGTCGACCAGCTCGAGGTTGTACAGCCAAGGAATCATGTACGTCAGCAAATTGTGACGTACGGCGGGTCTGGCTGTTTGAAAGCGATAGGTGATCTCGGAGAAGATGGGCATGGTCAAGTCGGGATGGAGCTTGGCTAGCTGTTCGGACAGGTACAGCTGGTTACGGGTGTAGTTACCGCCGGATAAGAGGACGTCGTTCAGCGTGCTTCGCTGCGAGCTGGAGTTAGCTGGACGTTCAGGCGAACCGTAGACGGGAAGCTGGCCGAAGAAGCGCTTGTCAAGGATCTGGAGCAGTTCCAGGGCGACTTCCTGGACTTGAGCTCTTGGACAACCCGTGTTCATCAACGCTGGAGAAATGAGAAGAAGAAATTTACATTACAAATTGGGTTCATGGGTTGTCATTGATTTATAATTGTACCGATGAAATACCTACTAGCATCAAACAGATGCGTCACGGTTTTTAAATGTGTAAATTACCGAGATTTATGATGGAACTGTACTGGTCACATGGATATTCGCGCGAGCAGAACACCGAGGCAATGGCGTGGAAACATCTATCGGCCACCTGCAACGCGAATCAATGACGCTTGATGAAATGCATCGCTTCGACAGACAAAGCCAATTTCCGAAAGGCAAAGTTTTCCCACTTACCCCATCGCTCGCCGTGAAGCATCGATCGACCACCCATTCGAGGACAACGGGCGAGTCGCTGTTCATACACAACAGAAGAGTGACGGTTTCCTGTGCCAAGCTTTGTATCCGCAAATCATGGGAAACGAGGAGCAAGTCCATCCAGCGTAACAAGGACGAATCTTCCAGCAGGAAAGCCTTGTCGAAGACCTTCCCGCAGCACAGTACGGCGGCCATTGTTTTCAGAGCCTCAACCTAAGACAGATCATTCTAATTTTCTTATTATTTTTGGAATATCAGGACGATACTGTAAAGGTTTCAAGTGCGAAAACTTATGTCACCTCCAATTCGGACGACGCAGTTGCTGCACCGTGCTTGTTAGCGTCCTTGAAGACCTGTCCATACTTGCCGGTCCAGCCAGCGCACAGGTTAAAGATCAACTGTCGTGTCGAAACCGACAGAAGATGTTCGCGATATTCAATGTAGAAGCTTCGTACTAGCCCAGTGATGAACTTGCAGAAGTACAGCTGGATAAGGGCCAAAACCGCCGCGTTATCCTTGTCGGTTTCGGTCTCCAAGTACATGCGTGTGCCCTCGATGTACTCGGAAAACGTCGGTACGAAAACGATTGAGTTCTCTGAACTGATACATAGGGAACTGTCAGCGATACTGTCCTCACGGACAAGGTAGTAGAACAGCTTGGCTAGTTCCAGACGAAGGGCATCTTTCCGTTTCTTGCGACGCACGTTCTCTTGCTTTCGGTCTATGGCTTCCTTTATCAGTGGCGACAGCTCCTCGAGAAGATCCCTGCAGAAAGTTCATGAAAGTTTATACACCGCTGCAAAAATACTCAAGAACAATATTCAAACAATATTGAGTATCCAATTTAAAATCAATATGACAAAAAAATAAATCTCAAAAAAAGAATAAAGACTAATATTCTAATCTTCGAATGGCAATAGTTATAACTTACTTCAGAGCATCTGGATTTGTCTTCCCCAGTCCAGATACGATCATATCTGACAGTTCGGCCGCTTCGGACCGCAACAACCTCACAGCCATCTTATAAAACCCATGAGCTGTCACAGCAGGGACTTGTGCCGCGGCATATCGGTTCTCGGATTTCTCCGAACAGTTGCTGTCGGACGAGGAAGTACTTAGGGCGATATCCGGTGAAATGCAACGGATATTACCCGAGAAGATGGAATGCGGAGGCAGCATACTGCAAGCCAGGATCAAGTAGTTCTTCCAAAGGTTGTTGTACAGATCTCGTTCAGTCAGAACCTGCCGAACAGTCTTCAGTAAGGAGACACGGTTTTCGTTCACTGGACCTGGGTCGATCAGAGTGAGAACTGCTTGAATTCTTGAGTAGGCCATCGGCCAAGCGTAAGCTAGAACAGCAGTTGGACACTGTCCCAAGAACCCTGGAAAAAACCATCAGAAAATTAGCAAAGGAGATATTTCCGTCCGCCTGCATACAGAGAGCCGCACGTTCTAGACCTAGCGAGAGTATGCAGGTTGATGAAACTAGGAAATAAAGCGATTATTAAGGCTTCAGTTACGGCGGCCAGTTTCGAACATATTTTTTATTTACGAACCTTTTCTGGTCATGATGCCGGAAATGAACTGTGTCCATATCTCGCAGTTATTCGATGGCGAGGAGAAAGACTTGACGATGCCCGCGACATCTTGTACCATCAGGGGGACATTCGAGTCAGCGAACCCCGCATTCCACACGCTCGCGGCTCTGTCCACCACCCACTGAGTATCAACCACCACCGAAGGCGACAATAAGGCTTTCTCGCTTGGTGGCAAGAGCGAACCACAGTGTTCGAGGACCACGTTCTTGCATGAAGCATCGAGGGTATCCAGCAGTGAACTTTGTTCTCCGAAGCATTTCGGCAACGCTATGGCGTTCTCCATGAAGACATGCTCTCGAAGTGCTTTCGCTTCCTTCAGGAGAAGAAGCCCAAGACGTCGTGCGGTGAAGCGACAATGACACAGCATGACCAAACCTAAAGACAAACTATTCGTTACACAGACGGAAGAAAAACAAACAAATGGAGGACCATCCATGCACCTGCATACATATTCACATGGTCGACCCATATAAACCTGTATGTAGGTGTGTCGTAATTGGACCCTGCGTTCAACAATCAGAAAAGTGTATGCTTGGATGAAATTGGTTTTGTTCCGTATGATATTCAAGTCTTATTTACGTACCTAAAGACTCGATTTCGTAGAGGACCATGGCTAGTGTGACAGCGGTGTGGCGGCTTTCGTCGCCCGAGTGCCGGAAGTTGACATTCCTGGGAGCTATGACACTGCTCCCCAGTGCTCCGCGCCAGGCTGCCATGAATTGACTTAGCATCCTTAACGAAGTATCGACCAGGCTGGGATAGGCGTCAGAAATGTCACTAACGACAAACTGCACAAAGACATGCAGCGCTATTTCCCGATGCTCTTTGAAATCCACTATTATCGCTTGAATAGACTGATAAGCCAATCTGCAGCAGACAACACAGACTCATTAATAATTTCCAAAATCCTTCGAAAAATTTTCGATATATTCATTATCCCACATCCCGGAAATTTCTTTAGCAACTTCAATTTCCGTAAATCTCTGAAATACTTGAAAAAACTAGCCAGAAAGAAAATCTTATGTGAATGGGTGAACGGAAGGATTTCTTCAGGAGCAATTTGGTATTTACCCGCGTAGGTCTTCGTCCATATGTACCGTTAGGCGCACCAGCAGAGCCAACAGATCGTTTATCGTCATGGACTCGGGCAAAAGGCGTGGGATGGCAGCCACGCACGTCTTCAGGAAATCGACTTTGGGCTTCCGTTCCGCACTGTTACGACAAAACATATTTCTGCGACACAGATTTCCCTGATCGAATCAAGAAACGGGGCGCTGTATTTACATTAAGTGCTCATCCGTCTCCTTGCTCTGGTTTAGATTGGCCGTCAACATCATTGTCCGTCCAACTTGCGCATCCAGCAACCTTAGTATTTCTTCGAAGGTCTTGCGGATCGCTGGATAGTAGTTCGACACACCAATCGCTTTTGCTTCCTCATCGGTCAGAACCTTACAAACGTATGTCTTTTTGGTTCGGATGGTATTTCCCGATGGAAGAACCCCCAAGCTTCGTGGCATCGGTGGTTCGCCTTCCTTCTGCTGAAGATTATCCGCAATCACCAAGAACGCCCTCAGGCCGATACTCATGCGTTCGGGCATGAGTAGGCGAATGGGACGTCCCACCGACAGCAGCTCGAAGACAATTTCCTTCATGGCAAAATCCATTCGCTCCTGAAAGTCAGATCGATAAGTCGCATCAATAACACGGACATCTCCACACAAACTCAAGCCTCTTTAATTACATACTTGTGCTATGAACTGGATAATCTTGACAAAAATGTTCAGTGGTGTATCCCGCGGAACAACCACTTTGGATCCTTTGGGAAAGAGGCTGTTAACGATGCTCTGTAGACGACTTTGTGTCACCGAGTTGCTCTCGCACTTTATACGAACCATGTATACCCTAAAACATATAGAAAAGAAATACAGAGAACCATTCAGGAACATTCCGACATGTTCTAGAGAAGCTTGCAGGCAGACTGTGTCGCAGACCTGCATACAAGGATCCATTGTGTTAATACGAGGTGAACGTATGCAGGCCTGCGACGCAGTTCTTACAGTGCCGAGAATGTATCCCTTCCGGTGGTCACGCGACATCCATGACCAGCGACTAATGTTCTAAGCCCATGTGAGTAGCGGAAGGGATGCATTCTCTGTCCTGCACAATGTTGAGGTCTTTTTTGAGCTAGAATGGCGTACCACAAAAGTCGATATAGGGACTCGACTGCCACCCGAGACATCTTGGGATCTCGATTTTTGAGGTTTGACAGACACAATGTCAGGAAGTGATGCCAATTATGGAGGAAAAATTGTTTGTGACTGACACATAGCAGACACGTAACCAGCGGAAACAGAGCCTGTAAAAAGCAAAGATGATTATGGCAGGCGTTAGACCGGAACTGAATATCATCATGTTTATAGTCCAAACACAAGTAAGGCACAATGCGCGTAACCGTGCCGAATTTACCCATGCGCAACCACCAGCACATATATCTTACCAGCACATATATCTTACCAGCACATGTTTCTTTTTGGCGCACATGTCGAGCGTGGTAGGGTACAGCATCTCGACAAAATTCTTCAACACCGGCACATTCACTTCGTTTTTTACACAAGCAGCCACCGGCATCAGAATCTCGACCAACAGACCAGTTGTGGCGTGCTTAACGTCTCGGTCCTTCACTTCCAGAAAGTACGTTGCGCACTCTTGCATAAACTGGAACGATGCCTCGAAGTCTTCAATTGGCACCATCTAAACAAGGAACATAAATACCAGAAAACCGGAAAAAAAACACGCATTCGCAAACTGTTATTACAGTATCGTACCTTGACCCGGAAAAACTTCATGCCCATTAATAAGGCGATGATGTTATGGGCAACTGCAGGTGTCACCTCTTTAAATCGGAGCTCTTTCAGTTCGCCCATAAACCTTCTTCTGACTGACTGAAATCTATAAAACACAAGCAAAAAGCGTTCAAATTATCAATAAAATGTTTGACGATCTCACGAAGAACAAGGGTGAAAAGTTACGAACCAAGTCAACTGATCCCTCACGCACCTACATACCTGTACCTGCTGTACTGAACCAAACCGGAAGTACGCAGGTGCGATAGTAAACTACGTCTCTTTGCCGCTCTTACCTAGATTGCGCAAGAACCCCGATCACTTCGGCATACAAGTCCGACACAATATGGAAGTTGACGCTGTTGGGCCCGACAATAATGCTGCACAAACAAACAGAGTTTAGAACCACAACAAAGAAATTCTCAAAGATCTTCAAGGAAGGATAAGCCACTTACGGATCACAATACTTGAAATGGCGGAAAGCCAGGCTTTCGACTTGCATAACGATGTGTTCATGTCCAGGATGAAAGGGCAGCTGTCATAAGAAAAACCCAAGAGATGAAAGTTGAAACGTAAGAAGGAACACCGGAAGTGAACAAAAGGAAGTGGCTATACTAACCTGTTTGAGTAGCTCGATGAGCACTAATGCGAAAAGGTAATCCACGGCCAAGTTGCGCTTATTCACAAGATGTTCCTTCTCCATCATTTCTATGGATTTAGTGCTTCCACTTCCTGTTTTCGATCCTTCGGCTTTTTGCTTGTGGGTCTCTGGTGGGACGTTGACATTGGGGTAATCCACGTTCTGCCGGTCGTACCACGCAAACAAGGTGCGCAGCAGCGCTGGAAGTGCGTGCTCGGCCACGGCATGAAAACAGCTAACTAACTGATCGAACTGCGGATCTTCGCCTCGTTGAAAGGACTTGGATAACGGTCGACCCTAAAGCAAACACCCAACCATGAAAACCAAATTCCGAAAAAAACAAACAAAGAAAACAAAGAACTCAGCACAGAAAAATCGTCGAATTTGTTTTCATGCGCAAGATAATCAGGGAAACGATCGAAGAAACAATTCTTACCAATGGTTCGGCCAAGACCGCGTCGACCTTTTTCTCCACCTTGTTTGCAAAGTCCACGAACAATGTCTGCAGGACATATTCGCCGACGACCATTTTTGCGCCGGGTGATCGAGAAGAGCCCGCCGTTTTCGAGGACGACTCTCTCGACGATTCCCAGGGCAAAGCGATATCTGGAAACAAAACGTGATAATCTTCGACGATAACCATCCGGGCTAAAATAAACAGTAAGGTGATAACGGTGGGTTTACCTAGAGAAACGCCGGGACGTTCGCTAGCTGCCGCACTGTGATCAACCGTCGTCGTCGTCGTCGCTGATCCAGGCGAACTGGCATTGCAAATTGTGCTGAGAGTTTCGCTTGGCGTTACAGCGGCAATGGCAATGGCTTTAGAATGATCATCGGTGCATTCAATCGATGAATCCTGCGTTGTCGTCGTCTCCGTCGACAATGTTGCTATACCGGCCTCAGCTTTTTCCGTCAGGCCTTCCGGACCGACTGATACTGTACTCGTATTATCAGAGCTGGCGTGAAGATTAGAATCGACATCGAGCAGCCGCGTGTTTTTCCGGTCAGGCGACCAAGTCGACGAAGTCGAATTCACGCTGATCGCTTCGTTGGTCTCATCTGCTCAACAACAAAGAAAAAAAGGACATCAGTTACCACATTCTGCAGACGGAATACCGCGTCCGCAACATTTGATGATATGCGAACTTCCTCACATGTTGGTGAAGAACCCAAACGGAGAAACAAGCAAACTCAGTGCTGACGAACGTCTAAATGGTCATTAGAGACCTCAATAATAACATACAGTCATGTTGGATCGAACATCGCTTCGAGCATTGCAAGAAGTTAACCCGAGGACTTTTCCATTACCATGCCACCCATCACGAACGTTCAGTTTTGTTCGACAAAATCTAATCCCCGAAACAATGAACCTCGAAGATAGTATTCTGACTGTTAGATTTTCTCCGCTATCCAGACCTTTGAACGAAGAACCGGCGACCTTAACGCTCAAGATCGATCTTGGGAATAACAACAAACACGCCTAGTCGACTCGAGCCCTTTCCCAATCGACTAGAACCGGAAATCAACGAGGCTCAACCAGTTGGCCATAAAGGCTAAATCGAGCGGAATGATGTGTGGGGAATAATTGGTAATCAAGGCAGGGAGGCCAACATTAGGCTTATCAAAACGTGTTGTTGGTGCCGGTGTACCGCGCAGCTTACATGCTGGGCGTGCATCGGCAGTTAAGAAAAGGCATTAATGTCTGTGTCTTTGTGCAAGTACTACGCGGCAGGTATAAAGTGACAGACACGGTCGCCGCAATCGACACATTTGTCACAGATATTACCCTATACCTCCGTGTCATTAACAAGCGTCACGACATGCCGTAACAAGATTAATCGCCGCAGTCTTTCAATGTCGCCAGTCGACAACACTTTAGTATATGAGTACCTCAAGCTTGCAACTTCGCCGAATGAATCACTGCCACTGTACGCACAAGAAGGAAAAGAACCACCGGCAAAAACTCCAGGCCAGCAAGCACTTACCCAAATGAGATTAAACTCAAATGGAATGCTTGAAATTGACCGAACTCTTGCACAGGAATGATGAAGACTTCCTGCAAAGTTTAAAAGTATGAAGTTTAAAATAATTTCAAAATAAATTAATTTGAAATGGTAGAAACGAGTTTACATACCGTGAAGATCTCTGAAGGCCGTCAAAGACGATCCTCCGGTGGTCTCTGTGGTCACGAATGAAAGAAAGATACAACCGGAGAGGCAGCGAGCGGAACGAGCAGCCACGGTCGAGACGGATATGTGAGCTCAATAAACACGCAAAGACACGATTGGGTATTTCCACCAGCAAGCTCGCAAAGAACCACGCAATAAACTTTTCAACTGAAATATAACACCGCAGAACGATTACAGCATGGCACTGAAGCGTGTGGCTCATTACTCAACTGCGGTAACTCGGTGTTCAGGTCCATAGGTAGCCATTGTCCTTGCTGCAAGACTTGGCCCACCAACTGGTCTATGGCGATTAACCGGTAAGCATCTTATCATAAACCGAATTAACAAAACATGGTCGAGTCGTCGAAACACGGCGGGGAAACCTGTCGACTATACTGATTCCCGCTCAACAATGCATGAATTCTGCATGATTTTCGGATGGAAAAGCAGGCCTGTTCGGTGAATTGTGGGCCGGAAAGACAGTCATTCCCGCGGAAAGCGTCATCGCGCCGTGGTTATTTACCGGAAGTCGAAAATCAAGCTGGTACCGTTTACTAGAGCCAAGAAAGGTCGTAGTAAGGAGTAAAGAGAAACCTCGTCGCAGTAGGACAAAGGAAGATAAAGGGGGACTTCCGGTCCGTGACTGCGTACCTCGCTGAGTTCGTAGATGGCGCCACTTGCTGTAACAAGCCTCAACATGGTGGGTACTTCAGGACGGCGGTGTAGCGAAATTATTCATGAGTTGTTTAGGTCGATCGAGCTGTCGATCATGTGCGATGTGTGTTTGTCTTTCCCAGCGAACATCGAGCTCCATCATGACTGCAACGATGTACATGCCGTAGACTTGTTCGGCAAGTTTGAAGACCTAATTTCTCTCATGTGGACCTGTACGTTCCGCCAGTAGCTGTCGATCCCTACCGACGCGTATCCGTCTGGATGCTTCAGCAAAACCTTCTAAAAGGAACGCTCACAAAACTTCAGCCACGGGTCAAAATGACGTCAGGATCCGTGGCTAACCATGTACGTTTGCGATAGTTGCCCACGCGGCGTCCTCACAACGATGTACGTAGGTAATCTACTTCGTTCAGCACTGGCCATTTAATGTTGCTAACAGTACCCTCAGTCCTCAAAAACCGACACCACAAACTTACCGTGACCGATGGCAGAAACAGAAGAGTTGTCAATCGTGGCCGTCTGATGTCCAGCATCCGGGTACGACGTCTCGTGCTCTTCCATGGTAGCGATAGTTAAGGGCAAGTGATCCACATGGAGGATATCCTCCAGAAGTACACTGACCGCCAAATCCCACGTCTTCGGAGCCCAAGCGCTAGGTCTTCAATCCGTTGTATCCATCTAGTAACATGAGCACAAAATGTCAAGGCGATATACAGTACGTGTACTTGTGCGTGCTACCGCCGGAAGTGTTCAGAAGAACTTCATTGAATGTCAGGTACGTTAGCAGTTGATGGTAGGTGGCACCGTTCATCTTAAGAACTCACTCAAGTAGCGAATGGCGTTCCCCGTTTGAAAGTTTCAGTCGTTGCGGAGTGCGGAATCAGGAGGACACTGGAACCACAAGACATCGTCACCCTGTGTAGTCAACTACCCAATGTAGCCAGACAATGCCGCACTTTCCAAAACATAATCCAGTTCACCGATCATGCCTCAATAAACTCTCATCGTATTCCTGGAACGTGGAGCAGTAGAACAGAGAGATCTTCGCAAAGGAATCCGCCTGAATAAAAACAGTTTCCATAAAAGAAAACCAAAACAACTGAAGTGTTAACTGGAAGAAACAAAGTTACAAGACAGACTTTGCGAACACAAAATTTACCAACCACTGGATTGATTGCTGTTGGTACTTGATTCGCAAGAGAGCGTGTTACCGGAAATTTAAAACTTGAGTCTCGAAAGCTCAAGCTTCCGGTTAAATCTTCGATTACATTACACATTCATTCTCATGGGAAGTACTCGCATCCCTTGATTCCTCCTCGCAGTTGAGCGGAAGAACGAGTTTGGACCTTCGGAGAGGAAGTATCATACGACGAGAATAGGTGTAAGTGGTGCCATCGCGGAAGAGAGCTGTTAATTCAGTTGCTTGATCAACTCTCGCAGTTTCAGAACCACTGCTGAATACTGGTGTTTTGGGAACTGTGGGTGATGTTACTAACATGCACTGTCTGTAGGACTTCGCTCGAGACAGAGACATACCTGACGGGACTTCACGCGGTCCTTCGATTCAGTATCGGGGCTCTCCGGGGCACGGACTGTTTCCGAATGCATGGAACATCACTGGGAACCGTTCTTCGAACATTCCTTACAGAAAGCTCATCGAACGCCAGAAGAAGCGTAAGCTCCATGTTAGGCAGGACGGATACAGAAGTCAAGCCTTCTGTGTTGGGGGAGAAATCACATCGACAGAGTTTCAACTGCACTGTGACGTACGCCTGCCGAAAGAAATTCCTGTTCTACTACGCTCAAGAGCATGTAGACTTCCGTTTCCCGGTGAGACCTCGAAGCGCTGCAAGTCTGTTTCGCTCTTCTGAGATCGTTTCATTTTCACCACTCTTTGCTACAGGAGCTCAGGTCGCTTTGTGGATTACTAGGAATACCACTGAACGAGGCCCAGATGACAAATCATGAGGTACGTCAGTATTCTGGTGTGTGCCGGATGTAACCTTCGCAAACATGATGTCGTATGGTTCCAGTGTCCGTTTCTGCTTCTGGATATGCCGGATGAGAACGCAGCTCGTACCCTGGTCCACAGATCCGTCCTCATGAAGTAATTCAGCGTCTCGTAGGTCGTTTCGCTGTTGGGAAGCAGTGGTCTTTAATCAGACTAAAACTAATGCTGTATTATTTTCAGATCCTGTTACGAATGTTGGATCCATTCGACATCGCTAAAGGACCTTCTTGAACATCTATCCCAGCTTCCAGCCAGTTTCATGGTAAGCTTCGTGCAAACGATTCAGACAACCAACTTGTGTAATTATGTTTAGTCGTATTCAACACTACCGTACTTGGGTCTGTTATAGTCCACATATTCCGCGGAAGGCTCTTCATTCCGACTGAGGGTTAACGCGTACGGGAAGAAGCTGACGTGTGACGACATCAGGAATCGAATCGAAGTAGGCTCTTCCTCGAAAGCTTTGTCAGATGAAAGAAACCGGTCTTTCCCATAGGCACTGCGTGCCTTACCTTTGGACACGCGGGTGGACCTGAACAACCCGACGCACAGTTTCCACTACGTGGAAGATTACGGAAATGAGAACGAGACGGTTCGACCATTTCCCGAACAAGTGTTTTTCGGACGATGGGTACGTGAAGGTAGCCCGGCTTGGTGTTCGGTCACGCATAAAAACTAAGGTAATGTTATAGATTGCTGATAGTAGCCGTGATGGTGCCCATAAGCTTCGACTAGACGAACGATACTTCATCGGGACGACTAGCATGGATCCCTTACTAGCTCTCGTCATGGCCAATCAAGCTCAAGTTTCCAATGGGTCCCTAGTGTACGATCCATTCGTGGGAACCGGAAGCCTACTGGTCGCAGCCTCATACTTTGGAGGATACTCTCTGGGCGCGGATATTGATCGAGCTTTACTTCATGGACGAGGTATCGTGCTTGTAAAGTGCCGATATTTTCCGCGTTTCACGACTGATGTAGCTTCTGGCTGGTTTCAGGGAAGTCTACCAGAGCGAAGAATACCTGGAGAAGAAGGGACGAAAGCGTTTTAGCTAACTTCACCCAGTATGACATGGTCGATCACTATGTGGGGATCGTTGTGGCCGACGCCACGAAGAATGTGATAAGGGAAGACATGCGGTTCGATGCGATCATCTCCGACCGTAAGTTTGACCTTCCCACTCGGTCCACGCCCATTCTTCGTCAGCAATTCGATCTCTGGTTTCGCTAATACTGTTTCTTCTTTGGCGTAGCTCCCTATGGTGTGCGAGAACCTATTGCTCGCACTGGAAAAGTTCTCTCTGGCGAGCTGAGCGGTGACCTATCGTAAGCTGTGAAACCTGGTTTCTGTCTGACATCTGAAACTGATGTGCAACACTTTTGGGTTTGTTAGGGAAGTTGACGGGCATATGCAGATAGGTAGATGTGCTCTTAACGATTTGATCACCACTTTGGTGTCCTTCGCTTCGAAGAACCTTGGTATCGGTGGTCGACTGGTTTACTGGCTTCCTGTTCTTCAAGATGAATACAACGAAACTGCCGTGCCTCAGCATGACTGTTTCAACGTGATCAGTAACAGCGAACAGAAGCTTGCAGGGTCCACGAGCCGAAGACTGATTACGATGGAAAAGATAAAGGAATGGGTATGAGGAAGTGAATCGAACTCACTAGATCTAACGGTTCACTGGAAGCTACGAACAACCCATCTTTGCTTTCGTTTCAGAAACCGGAATATCAAGTGACTTTCGCCGAGAACATCTACACAAACACGTTCCGAGAAAGATACTTCACAGCAAAGGAGAAAGAAAAGAAACGGAAACCTAATCCAATATCAAGAAGAGTAAAACCAAACAGTGCAGAGTGTCAACAACGCTGTGTCAATAATAAATAGTCGAAAAGAAAAGAGAAAAAAGCCACAGTATGAGTACCAGTTCAAATTTGTAGATTGTCTAGTAAAAGACTGATGTTTTTTATTTTACTTGTGCCTTCCACTCCCAACGAGTTCTGCAAAACAGTACCATTATAGTCATTTGAAGTTTTACGTTGTGGTCAATGAATGGCTCACGGAGTGTTTCTCCAAGAGTTGATTAGCAGCCCATTCTGAAAAGCGTTGGTTATCTCTCCGTTTCTGAGCTGTGGACTTTTGCGAATTCGCCAAATAGGAAGCGCACTGTAATACCAAAAAACAGCAATATAACCGAGTTCGCCATCGAAGCGTAACTAAACTTACGATGCACATGCCATATAAGGCGTCCACGTTAGTCCGACACAGCTGTGTAGCTTTGGCGAAGTGCACCCTGGCTGTTTCAATACTGTCGTATCCGCCCAGTGCGTACTTGATCTCGGCATACCGCTGGTGATAAAGGTGATTATGAGGATGGTGGATGAGGGCCTCTTCCATGCAAAAGCTGGCTTTGTG
Source organism: Ramazzottius varieornatus (assembly GCA_001949185.1). Lineage (NCBI taxonomy): Eukaryota > Metazoa > Tardigrada > Eutardigrada > Parachela > Ramazzottiidae > Ramazzottius > Ramazzottius varieornatus. The sequence goes on along the minus strand of BDGG01000010.1, from coordinate 1,429,868 downwards.
GTAGTCTAGCTCGTGACAGTAGAGCTCGACGAGTTCCAGCCAGGCTTCTTGGTCATTTTGGAATCTGCGAAGAGCTTGTTCAATCTTTTTTGATGGTATAACTGAGCACAGAAATCGTACCATGAAAGTCGACCGCACTTACACTTTAAGGTACTCGTTCAGCTCCTCGATTGCTTTGACATAGTCCTTCTCGGCTTTCAGAATGGCGATTATCCGCTTTCTTGCCAACTACAAAAAAAGCAAAAATCAACACAACTCGTATATGCATTTCGCTCAGCGCAAAATTAGTATCCAAAGTTACGCATCAGGCTAGAACACTATCGGGATGAACGCAGGGAATTTGCTTACGGTGTCTGTCTCGTCCGCCTTGATAAGGGCTTCGTACATCATGGTAGCGTCGTCGAACCTTCAAAGCGGCGAAAGACTTCGATACACAACTGTCCGTTATGAAAACTCGCGAGAGGTTTGCTTACTTTCCCTCAGCCTCAAGAACCATTCCGCCAAGACGCTTCACGCGATTACTGCTGGGAAACCGGCCATCGAGCTTCGCGACGCAGTACTTCGCAATGTCCAGACGATCACAATCCAGCGCAGCTACGCATACCTGCTCGTAAATCGTCCACACTAAAAAACAACAGTCATCTCTGGAGCAGCGCTCACAGTGAAGTCTGCGTCACGTATAAGAGGACTATTCTCGACTCGTAAACAGCCAGAAATTTACCTTCATCGCCCAGCTTTCCTGTGCTGTCACTCAATGCAGATTCCCATAACTCCACGACTTCGTCACTCCGCCTCAAACGCTCCTCCTTTACTTTCTTCAATCTCTCTTTGGCGTCTGCAAAAATAGTGTGTTAGCCAGCTAGCCATCTCGGGCATATACTATCTAGTGGCGCCCATTCGACGCTGCCGTTTGGAAGACGAAAGACTAACCTTGCCAAGACATCGTGATTTGTCCGCCGGAAACGACTGCTTTAGATATACAATGCTACGAATGGATTCGATGAGATGAGCGTCCAGGTCTTCTCGAAACGTCTTCCACGCAACTCCAGACGGACTTCTGTACGGCACGGACGACAATCCTGTTAAATCTGTCTGAATAGAGGAAGATCCACTTTTCGACTGCACAGAACTTACGGGCTTGATAATACTGTATTTCCTCCAAGGTTTCGCGCAGTACGTCATTAAGCCAGCGAGTTATACCTATTACCAAGGATGTTTGATAACACTAATTGTTTGATCGTTGCCTATTGCAATACTTCCAAGGGGATTATGCCTGTCCCCATCTCTCGATGGTCAAACCGTTCCGGCAAAACGATAGAAGAGAGTCTCTTCTATCGTCTGAGCAAGGTAGCTAAATCCCCCGACGATCCCTGGAATGAACTACAGGATCCGGAAGTGACGAACCTAAACTACTGTACTGACGTAAGCTGTTTGATTGGGAGTTTGATTGAACAGGTTGCAATTTAGTTGATCAGCTGTTCCGTTAGATTCGGACTAGATGGTATGCTATCGCGCATCTAGTGTTGGCACGCTGTACGGTCATCTTGTTAATCAGCTGAGCAATTTGTTTGCAATGTGTTCAATCACCACCCGCAATCAAAGAGCTTTACGTCATAGCGGCATACTGGAGCAGTCAATGGACTTTCATTTCCGAGTCCTACAGTTCGTTCCAGTCCTACAGTTCTGGTGATTTCGAACGACCGCCGAGTTCGATCCGATCATCTTCAGCTGAGTCAGTGAGAAAGAAGGCGCCATCTGAAAACAAAGTATCAGTTATCACTGATAAGAAGGAAAATAAGGCATCTTCAAGAGCTACTCCACGAGGTAAAGTAACCCCAAAACTGTCAAGGTTGTTACCACTTCCGCTCAAGACAGCGTCGATACGGAGGTATCCAGCAGAGTTGTATGACGAAGGACGCCGGACAAAATTTCCCGAGAAAGCCTTTGTCCACCGAAACGAGCTGCTAACGACTACAGAGGAACAAGATGCACTGGTGACAGAGAGCTGTGAGGACCTGAGTTTTTTAGAGTACAGACGAGAGCGTGTACTACGTGGACAGAAAGTACCGATTGGCAGGAAAGACTTGGAGGTCGATGTGGTAGCTAGCCGACTGGCAAAGAAGCTGCTCCAGTACGAGGCTGCTGTGGACAAACATCTACCAGATGCGGACTGGGTGGACGAGGAGGAACGCGAGCCGTACGACGACGAACAGGCCTTACCTCGGAAACCTCTTGTCCCGATCGCTGTGAATCCTAACGAGGATCCGAACGACGCTTCCTTCGACGCCGTCTAACTTGAACAAGATTGAAAGCTTTGAGGATCGCTTGATCCGCTTTCTGCACTATTCTGAGGAAGTTGATCATCTGGTGAATGACAAGGTGGAGAGAAAGCCATCTTGGATAGCCGATGGCGATTTAGGCCTTATGAGGAAGCCTAAACCACGTAAACTTTGAACGATATAAACAGTACAGACTCCCACACTGTTTTCTCGTTTTGGAGTTTTCAGTGTATATTTCATTTGGAATTCTGCTTTTAATATATGATGGAAGATTCCGGTGATTTGGTTTGGTGAATTTCAACGGAAAAAGTTTCAAATAGCGGACACGTCATTCTGAACGAAGAATACCGTACTTCAGGAATCTATGTTCTAAGATCTAACGTTTTTTGTACTAAACGGCGCAAACCATTGGGTAAAACTTGAGAAAAGACGCCGTGAAGAGATGAAGTCATCTAAAAAATTAGTTAAGATCAACTGGAAGGTAAAGAGTTGCGTCTATTGAATATCACTGATACCGCGATGATGGGCAGTAAGCGGTCAGTCATGGTGTATCTTACAAGTGCAACCTGACGTATTCGGCCAGACAGTCTGCGCATTCCTTCTGCCGTTTAGAATCGGCCTTGCAGGTTTTATGGAGCCAGTTTTGGAAGAGCTCTGGGTCTTTCTTCAACACCAAAAACTGTCCCAGTAACATATATGCCTGTAAAGAAAGCACAGCACTCAAGTCAGCCGTCTTCGTACTGTCAGCCACACTCAACCTCACCTTGTCATATCCTTTTTCCACCAGACGTCCTCCCAAGGCATTCCCGATTCCAGCTACAGTGGTAACTGCCTTCTCCCCGATGAGCGTACTCTGGAAGTTTCGGAATTTTTGGGACGGGGGGGGGGGGGGCAA
>BDGG01000010.1:1335813-1426644 GCA_001949185.1 Ramazzottius varieornatus | reverse complement strand
GGCAGACATGGCTGATGCCTTGCTCTCTTCGACTCTAGATAGCTTTCGGTCAGTAGATAACTCCTTATGACCCACAAGCCCACGGTTCTATCTACGTACAGGTTGGACAACTCAGCTTCCCAGTAAAAGGAAACGAACAAGGACTTCAAGGAGGGAAAGCGGAGAAATGAGAACTTGTTGCAGCACATCTGCGAGGACGCTAAACACGATTCGTAAGCAAAACAGAAGAAATTCACCCACAATGAACATCTGGGCCATAAATGCAAGCCCTCCGGCTGTTCGAAAGTCCGTGTGGTACTGCCACGCATTGCTGAGATGCTGCCTTCTGTAGTGAATGACGAAATCCGCCGGTCTTGAACAAGACTTGATCGCCACCGACCAGACCGCAGATGTTACCCGAAGGCACATCTTCGATGGCTTCAGTGTTACGGCCCATCATCAGAACAGTCCGCTGGATGGACTTCTCGTACAAGTCGTCCTTCTTGCCTGGCACGTAGTTCGGGCCCATGATTCGCACCTAAAGACAAAACCACGAGGATTAGAAAAGACGAACAGAAAGAGCGAGTTCAGTGAAGTTTTTACCTTCTGGCCGGTCTGGACTTTGCCAGAAAACACTCGACCGAACGCGTAGAAGCGACCCTTGTCGGAAGTGGGTACCATCTTGGAGATGTACATCATCAGAGGACCTTCGGGGTCGCAGTTCTTGATGGCGACGGCAGCCTCATCATCGTGAAGTCCTTCGTACAGCATTTCCATTCTGTACTTCTGGGCCGTGGCGGGCGAAGGCAAGTGAAGAGTGATCATCTGGAAGAGAACCTCACCGGCTGGCAGCCACTTCTGGAGGATGATTCGCAGCAGATGCTTGCCTAAAGAAGACAACAGAAAATTAAACAATGACAGAATACCCAAGTAGGTCAAAAATTCGAGCTTAGGCTTGGCAAACAAGGGCGACAAGATACTCTTCCGAAGTGGCGCAACTTCCTCTGTTATCAGCTGCAAGCGTGCGCCACTTGGCAAACTCGACAAGACTATTCTTCCAAGTGACGCGCGTTTCCAGTGTTGCTAGCCAATAGCCACTACTTGGAGAAAAACACCTTGTCGAGTGTGTTTACCGAGGTCCAGAATTCGTCACAAGAATAAAACGGAGGATTTTCTAAGAAATACGTGCCTTCCTTTTCCTCCTCTTCCAACTTGAGCTCGATGTTCAGCTTGTGGAGGAGCTTGTCGGTTTCCTCCTTCTTAAAGCTCATGACAGCGTCGGAATCTTATACAGCGGGTCGAGAACGAAGAAGTTGAAGGAACGGATCTCGTCGACGCTGGTCTTCTGCTTGCTCCACTTCTTGGTCTTCATGTAGTAGAAGTTCTCTCCCCACAGACGGCCAATCGATCGATCGTAGCTTAAACCGAACTTTGTAACTTTGTAGTCTTGGCGAACTGCTTCAGGGTGAAAGCCCCGCCGTGAGACCGGAACCGAAACCACAGTTACCCTTCAAAGGATCGATCATGGTATCATCCATCGGACCTGAAATGAAAACCTAATTGGTTAGAATTCAAAAATTTCAGCCGAAAGTGTGACGAGTAAGGAAACTGATAAAAAAATATCGACGTGCCTAGTTCGTTGGAGCGGGTGGCGATGAGGTTGGTGGATTCGGAAATTCGCACGAAGATCTGGTACAGATCTTCTTGTGGGAGCTTGAGTTCAAGTACAGCCCGGTCTATCCTGTTTATGAACAGGATAGGCTTGATTCGTTCAGCGATGGCCTGTCGAAGGAGTCTCGGTTTGCCCGCACACACCTGCAAAAACAACATTGTAGTCAATTCTTTCCGCTAGCTTTCTTCTTGAGGTTGTCGAACAGTCTATACTGTAATGGCGAAAATTACTGGGTCTCTCAGTATGACTTTGCTGTTTTATCCACCCCAACTTTGAACATTTTTCTCCGAAACGGGTTGAAATATCTCTACAGTTCTTCGTTAGCAATGTAGCCCTGTAACTTGTCCCTTAACACTCTCAGCACGATCGTTTTAATGCTTGCACACTACTACCGTCCGCTTTGTGTACACAGGAATTTTATTGGCTGGTGCCGTGTTGCGGAGGCTGGTCCAACCAATAGGCAACTTCCGGAATTTCAAAATTCGGATGATTGGCAGCCATAAACGCCAAATCTCAAAAGGGAGAACTGCTCGTCTTGATTTTCTTCTAACCGCACTGATGACTACAAAATTTATCCCAGGCTCGGCTTCGATGGATAAGACTGTCCCCAGTGCTCCAGTTTTTCTCTAAGCGAATACCGTGCACGTGTCTCGCGCGAAGAGACGAAACACCAAATTTCACCAAAACCACCCGAAACCGTAGAAAAGATTTCCAGCGTGCTGGGGTTCTGCTGACCGCTGGTCATTAGTGTTGCTTTGGTGAAAAGACCGAGGTACATGCAAAGAAAAAGACCCAGACCCGAAAGACCAAAAGCTAAAACTGGGAGGTGAATAAAACTGAGTGATTGTATATACAAAGAGGACGGTCGTACTCAGAGTGTTAAGCCTGCATCAGAATATCCGGATCCGTTTGCACTGTGAGTTTACAAAAATAGCAGTGCAGAAGGTGAAATTCCTCAAAATTCGGGTTCAACATAAAGTTATTTTTCTTGTCGACACCCGTGCTTTCAAAAACCTCAAAAATACTGCGAACACAGTCTTCAGCCAAGTAATACCAAACGCCCCGTTACAAGTCGTCGAGAAAAATTTAGTTGAAGAAAAAGCCAGGTGGGAAAGAAGATCAGACCTTCAAAGGGAAAACGGGGCCGTTCAAAGTTTTTCGGCTGGGATTTCCAAAATTCGGTATTCGAGAATTACACAAGCCAAATTTAGAAGTCTTCTGGGGCTAGCCGGATAGTCTAATGTCTGTGCTCGCGAAGTTCCAATCATTTCACTCGTTAGTTTATACTTCCCAAGAGAATAAAATAGCGGAAAACTTAGCCTGAGTTCTTGTGCCCCAAGTCTCGTTCTTTAGCGTCATCGAGAGAACTCTGCCTGTGTTTGGGAAAAAAACAAGTGAAGTCCGTTACTGATCTTGAATGTTACCAGAATTCAAAAATTTCGATAGCGAAGTCGGGAAAAATTCTTGAAACTTTAGCTTCGGAAACGGCAAAGTCGTACGGAAAGACCGAATATATAGGTACCGAAACCCCTAACTTGGAAGCACAAATGAGGACTAAGCGGAACCCTCATTTCACTTCATAGGCACAGGGAATTATCGCACAGTCAAGAAGCATTCGCGAGTCGGAGAAAAAACTGCAAATTTCATACCGCTGACGGCATCGACGACAACGAGAGCTCCGTCAGTGACACGAAGGGCAGCTGTGACTTCGCTGGAAGAATCGACGTCATCAGGACAGTCGACGAAACTCGGAGAGTCCAGCAAGTTGATAAGAAAATCTCGGGTCTCTTCATCGTTGATCTGCTCAGCACCTTTCACCAGCTGGACATCGGACTCGCTCAGTTCGTAGTACATAGGGATGCAGACACTTACACTGCACAATTAAGTTGAAGCTCTACACCAAACTCATTCAGGATGTCTGCTCGAACTTACGCGGATTTGATCGTAACGCAACGCTCCTGCTCGTCTTCGCGTGAGTCAATGAGTCGATTATCACCGACTTTGGACAGAGTGATAATACGGGCTTTCGACATCTGTCAACACAAAATTTTCGGACGTCTGAACAAGAGCATCGATTCCAGACATTATAATAATTATGTACAACAACAAAAATGACAACTGACCAGCGAGTCAATGAACGTAGACTTTTCGTGATCGTCCTGAGCAATGACGGACATGTTTCGGATGTTGGTCTATTTTCCCATCATTCCGCGGACTTCTTCGAGAGTAAAATCCATCTGTGCATGTGAATGTGGATGATATAATTAATATCTATCATCCGGATTCCGGAAAGCCTAAAAGAAAAGCTTGGCGGACTATAGCTGTACGAAAACATAGCGCACCATACCGGCAGCACAGTCTCGCTCTGAGTGGAAAGGACATTTGACGTAACGCACGTGACCTTCATGGTGCGCGCATGCTTCCATCCAGTGCGCACTGTATGCTCCTCCCCTGGCAGCGAAGCAGCCAGCTGTTCGGACGCGCTCTGGAAAGACCTGTGGGACGGTCAGTAGTGGGGAATTGACGATTGGCTACCAAAGTAACTCGTTATTTCTGCTCGTTACCCCGTCGAAGCCCAATTTACTCCCGGTCCCACTGGTTCTTCCTATGATTCTGTTTCGACTTAGGTTTGATGGTCCCTGGGAAACTTTTAGATATGCCGTGGAGGAGCCACCACGTACGCGGGAACATGGATGACCAGCGACTCGTCTGGAATCCTGTCGTCCACGATCCCCTCAGCGCCAGGCCCAGAACTCCATACACCCTCTTCGCAGAAATCAGTGGCATGAATGAGCTCTGTCGGGAAGCGAAGGAGCACCTGACGCAGCTGAAGGAGAAGGAAGCCAATGACCTGACCGCCGCGGAGAAGCTGGAAGAAGGAGAGGTATGTGTGGTGCTATTTGGCTTGGTTTCCTAATCTTGGTTGCGAGAAGCGTCGTTAATGGCTTTAGCTGTATACTACCTGTAATCTTGATTGGTTTTTTAAGCCTTGTTTGCGCAGGAAGCTACGGACAACGAATTTGCCTTCAGAGGCTATACGTTCCTTACGACTCCGATTGAAGTCCAGCCGTGGTATCACTGGCATCTTCAACATGCGGAGTCGAAGTCGGAACCCTTCGTCCCAAAGGACGGTCGTGAGTTCCACTTCTCCCAGTAAGTCATACGTCTACAAAATCAGTAATACAGGAAACTCATAGTTCAAGTGAATGCTAAATCGTTGAGTATTCTAGGCCGGAAAGAAGTGAGGAGGAGATTCGAGAGCTCGACAAGACTAGACTGTTCGCGCAAGTAGATTACGAAGCTCCTTTGGAGGAAGTGCCAGTGGTCAGTTGACCTTTGAAGATGGAACTGACATGATCTCATGGTAGAAACATTGCGTGATCGATATGGTTCTTCTGTAGGACTTGCTGGACGAAAGTCAGAAGCTTTCTCACGATCTCTACGCCGAATTTGATGACTTGAACCTCGACGAAGATGCTCCTGGGCGCCTCCCGAACGAGTACGATGTTCTGCAGTCCCAGTCAGGTTCGGGCGGTGGTCGACCTCCGCCCTACAAACGATTTTACGACTTCAGCCGCGATCTGGAGTACGACGCTTCATTGTCTGTGACCCACTCCCGCCAGTCTGTAAGTTATTTAGTTGTCTGTTCATGCCTACCAGTAAGATTTAATGAAACGTCGATTTACAGTTGAAAGGTTTTTCCCATAGGTACTTGACAGTGTTCGGGACAACAGAGTGACCATCATCGTGGGACCGACGGGTACAGGCAAGACCACGCAGATTCCGCTATTCATCATGGATGCCTTGGCCAAAGACAACCGGCGATGTAACATTGTGGTCACCCAACCACGTCGTCTCGCTGCTGTCACTAACGCCACCAGAGTGGCTTCTCTCCGTCGGGATACTCGCGGCCGACAATGGCGGCTGGGCCACCTTGTCGGTTACCATGTAAGAAAGTTTTCGTTAGCTTCGCAGTGTTACTCGTGTAAGATACCGGTCTTTATGACAACTATTTGTCTGATAGGTCGGGATGAACCGTATGGCGGGGAAATGGACGTCCTTGACGTTTTGTACGACGGCGATCTTCTTGAAGGCAGTGGCTACGGACTTGAACCTCGGACGCTACACCCACATCATCCTGGACGAGGTGAGCACAGCAGCCTTGTGTGGTATGCAACTGCATTACTTAGTCTCTTATGCATTGGGCATCAAGTTTTTTGCTTACTAGGTCCACGAGCGCGATCAAGACACCGACCTGTGTCTGATGCTGGTAAAGAAGATGATGACGGAGAACTCTCCTCACGTCAAATTGATCATCATGTCGGCTACTATGAATCTTCAACGTATCACCGAGTACTTCACCAAGTCCGATGCAGGCCTGGCTCCGGCAGTGGTCACTCTGAATGGCCATGTGGGTCGACCCATCACGGAGTACTTTCTGGACGATGTCTGGCCCGCGAACCGAATGGTAAGTTTTCCATAAAAACAATACGTCAAGTAGAGTCTTGTTCGACGATAAATTTTCTTCATTTTTGCTGCTCACTTTCAGATGCCGCTCTTCACGTTGAATGAGCCAGTCCTAATTCCAGAAGTTGCAAAGTTTGCATTCGAGCTCTTAGCCGCTGTGGCGAACAAACGGCAAGCTAACATGTAGGTACCTATCTGATAGATCAGCTATCTTTAGGATCGTGAGTCCTTCCTGTTCCCTGAACTTTCCAGAACACCGCTAGCTCTTTGGCTGCAGTGACCGAGCTTCGATATCCCACTCTGGTACTAGGTCTCCCCGGACGTCGTGACAGTTTCTCGATCTTTCTACTATTGAAACAGTCAAAGAACCAGCTCCGCAGTTCTTTGCTTGCGAAAGACGCTGTCTCCGGACAAGAGTGGTGCACAGAGATTCTAAATTCTACTTAATTAACGGTGGTGAACGAAAGGTGGTACGTCCAGACAAACGGTGGTGAAAAGGTGGTATTAGGAGACTACGGTGGTGAGAGGTGGTGTGCAGAGACAATGGTAGTTTTCGGTGGTGTGCGGAGCATCTTCCATTGTTGGTTTTTCGTCCAGAGCATTTGAAAAGTGGGCAAATGGACTGACCCAAATTCTTATCTCAAGTGGCGCATTTTTTCCTTGCTTTTGGCTGAAGATGTGCGCGACTTGGGAAAGCGATCTGGTTCAAATTGTCTGACGATGTCCCATTTCTCGGTGCGTCGTTAAGTTACTGTTGATGTCTACAGTGTAACAAGTCACCTCATAGTTTCAGAATCGACAGAATGGACGCGCGTGAATCTAGACCGCCGGAAGAGTACCGTAGTCTCGGATCAGTCCTCGTGTTTTTGCCAGGTGAGTTTCTCGTTCCATATGTCTGGTTTCCCCACTCGAACGTTTCATGAAGATAATCATAAAATTTATTTAAATAAGGCATGGAGAAAAATACCTTTGGCACTAGTATTGCTATTGGTTCTGCTTCAGGTTGGGCTGATATCCAAGATTTTCGACAGCTTCTGGAAGATGGGACCGCGAAGCACGGGTACGTAGCTTTAACTCGTTTGCAAATTCCCTCATTACAGTAGTATCACTTTCTGCATAATTTTGTTTTAGAATTATGAACTGGGAGGTTTTGGTGCTCCATTCCAACCTCAGCTATGAAATACAAGATGAAGTCATGCATACACCGTCTCCTGATGTCTTCCGAATCATATTGTCCACAAACATCGCCGAGAGCTCCATCACTATACCCTACATCGAATATGGTGCGTATGAGAGCGGCTCATACCTTGATTTCTTTTGCATTAGCTTGGCGAGACTGGACGATAAAACTGTTTTTCTTGATCTAAGTGTTGGACTTTGCGCTGACCAAGCGTCTCGTCGTCGACCCGATGCTGGATCTTCCTCGACTCGCTGCGCAGTGGACGGCGAAGGCCAATATGACGCAGAGGAAGGGTCGCACTGGTCGTGTCCAGAAGGGCGAGTACTTTTGCATGGTTCCTCGAAGGTTCTACAAGGACCTTCTCGACCATGAACTGCCTGATATCACCGTGAGTCAGCTTGGTTATAATGTCCATAAAACATTGATTTTTCTATGAGGATGTTGACAGTGTGTATTTTACAGGTCGCTCCCATCCACTACTCGATTCTCCATGTGAAAGTCCTGAACTTGCCACGTGTATGGAAACCTCATGACTTGTTCTCCTTGCTGCTCGATCCACCAACCAGAAGAAAAGTCGACTTGGGCATTTTGCAACTGAAAGAAGTAAGGAGTATAAGAATATTTTGCATAGTCTTATAGGCTCCTGAATAGGTTGATAGAAGGGTTTTGGTCTGTTTAGGTCGGCGCTCTTAGCTTGAAGATAGATGGTGCCATCTGCGTGGACAATGGGGAGCTGACCCAAATCGGACGAATTCTGGAGGGCTTGCCGATCAGCATCAACCTTGGCCGCTTGATCGTCTACTCGTACGTGTTCGGGGTGCTGAACGACGGCATCAATCTTGGTGAGCTTCCTTCAGCAGACAAGCAATGGAAATTCCACTACCAACGAATCTTGTTTTACTTTCCAGCGGCCGGCCTGAGTGTCCGGAAGATCTTCCAGAGCGTGGACAACCTCGACATGCGCTTCTGGCTGGAGAAGCGGGTCAAGTACCGTGCTGAGCTTGGTTGCGACAACCTGGCTGTCCTGACTGCGTGGGACCTTTACGATGCAGCCGCTAAAGCTGGGACCTTCCGTAAGGTCGACGAAGAGCAGTGGTGCAGGAATAACCAGTTGAGTTACGGCGGACTGCACGAGGTACATAATCACAATATTCACCAATCTTCGTATCAACTTTTGACCTGAATTCTTCATTTCGGTTTCTTGCAGATGAAGTATCTGCGGGATGAACTCCAGGACCGTCTAGAGAAGATGGGCATGTACGACCGGAAGGTAGATGGAGCGGTCCTGTACGGCAAAGCAGCGGAACGTGCGGACATTCTTCGGGTAGGGAGCCGGAAGTGCTTCTAATTGGGCTAAAATAGTGATCGCTCACCGAGTTGAATTCAATGTTCACGATCTTTTCTAGCTCGTCATGGCGGCAAGCTTCTATCCCAGCTTTTTCGTTCAAGATCGCATCGACTCGCGCATTGTTACGGAGGAAATCCCGTATACCGATCCACAGCTGTCTTTGAACGTAAGTGTTTGCCAATTTTTCATGACGATTTCCTTATTTTTCTCGTGGTGATAGTTTGACTGTGAGAGATATCATTACGAACTTATCAGATTAAAAGTTACCAGTGATATTTCTCTTGCAGTTCACGCACTTGCCTCCTAATTATGGTCCCCTCTACGATGCTCAGCTGATGAAGATCGTCGACCCACTCACCTGGAACCATGAGCTCCCACCGGAAATCACGTACCTGGATGACAAGTAAGTAACAAGCAAGTAAATCAGCTAACTTAATACTCATATTGGCACTGTAATTGGGAGCTGGGCAAACAAAACGCACGAGATTGCTGTTTCAAGTGGCGCATTGTTATTTCATACTTTAGTTATTTCATCGTTACTGGCTAGAAGCGTGCGCCACTTCGACTAACGATTTTTACGTTTTATACGTTTTGTTCACCCAGCTCCCAGTTCTTGCTGTGAAGACATCAGTGTCCATGTGGTCTTCTTTCTGCTCTAGGGCTTACGTAACTTTCAACCGCCACACTTTGTCTTCTTTCTCTGCATACGGAGCTGCTATCGGCGTTCACCTGGCCTTGCGTTCCGCGAGGTCCTTCGGTCAGCGCCCAGCCTTGATGTTCCTTGTTCCTCCGGCCCAATATCTGAATGAGATTGACAAGCGGACTGCTGAGTGGAAACAGACCCGTGATATCCGGCAGTTCTTGTATGTGCGAGCATCACTGGGCAATCTAAGTTAATTTTTTCAGTGAATAATCGGATGGGTTTTTTTGCTTTTCCAGCCTGGCGAAAGCCCGGGATCGTCGGACTCCAGTCATTCCACTGGCCACAGGTCTCCCGGAAGTCCAGAAGTGCGATGGACAAAGAGTTGACGTCGCCATTGAAAACGTAAGAAACTGTTTCAGGTGGGAATGGATTTCAATTCCTTCTCTGATTTTTTCTCGTATTTTCTCGTTGGTCCTACTCACTCATAACACTGTGACTACTGATTTCTGGTTGCAGATTGCCACCACTGACCGGATATCGTTGCGTTTGAAGAGCAATGCTGATTTGAGGCTTCTTCTACGACGAAAATTGCAGGAGTACTACCTTGTTTCAAAGGTAAAATCGAATGACCAACCTAACTTCGACGAAGTGAATTTCTTTCTGTTTTGGGCATCATTTGAATCTATTTTGTTTCGTAGGATCATTACTTGCCGAATCCTACACCTGGTGACTACGCTGTCGCCTACCACAGAGAGCTAAAACGGCTGGAGAGAGTCCAGATCATCCAGCGTCAAGGTGCCTCCCAATACGACGGTTCTTTGTTCAGAGTAAGCTCAGCTTGCGCTTCACGTTCTATCTTCTCGCAGTGTTTGGCCGTAAAGTCTGTACAGAAAGTCATAATTATACTTTTTTACAGGTCTTCTGTGTGGATAGTGGAGAGTACTTGGATGAGGTCTCCGAACGGCGGGGTATTCGTACCATCCCGCCATTCATCGCCAGCTGCCCTGCGCAGGTGTTCGAGTTCCGACTGGCTGGAATCCACATTCGAGAAGTCATGGAGCGCGATGTGGCAGCTTTCATCAGCTGGCTCGGAGCTGCGACCAGTGCCAACAACGCCATTGGCCGGATTGAGATGGAGGCAAGTCACTGTACCACTGTTTACTCACTGCGTTGAGATACCAGATATGTGGAAGTTGGACAAGCGAAAACGTACTGTACAAGCTCGTTATAGCGCCTGATTGTTATCTCAAGTAGCACACGTCTTTATTGCTGTTGGCCGGAAGAGTGCGCCACTCGAGGATGGCGAACTTGTACGCTTCGTCTGCCCAGCCCCCATGTGTAGAACATGGTACTCTGTAGAATTCCCAATATACTGCTGTCGTTTTTACCAGGTGTACTCAGTGGTGAACTCGGTAGTCTACGGAACCCTCTTCGTAACAGAACCCAGCATCGGGTATGCGAATGTCAACTTGAACGAAGAACTGGTCAAGTTAGGGTTTGCCAGCTTCGTCAAGGAGTCGTACCTTTCCGAGAGCTGCCACACCAACGAGTTCAGTAGACTGACCGATGGACCGGCCAGAGTCTATGTAACAGTGCCAAGTGAGCTTCAACGGGCCACAAAGAAGGCATGTCTTAATTTCCTTACATAATTTTGCTCACTTTACTCGACGTTTGCCAGTACTTATTTCTGTCTTCAATTTGCAGAGCGAACTCGTCCAAGGTCCTTACTCGCCTATCACTGCCCGTTTTCATTCTCCGCTGCAGCAGTTGAGCTCCTGGTATCGTCTTCTCAATATTTGCCGTTTCTGTACTTGACTATGGTTTTGGTTCTTTCCTTCTAGCAATGTTCGGTGCTCGATCGACAGCGTCAACCACCGAGTTCTCGATGGACGTCCCGAAGCTACTGACTTTATTCAGAGGATCTTAGTTGCATCCAGTGTGGAGCAAGCTGAGAAGAAACCAGACACGATTACTCTGCGCAACTCTACACTACTTCCTCGTCAGCCCGGCCTGCTCGGCATCCTGGTGGCTTTGTTCGCACCATGTGTCGAACTCAAGTAAGCTTTCCTTGTGGGCTGAGAAGTGCTGTATGGGTTCACCTTCTGTTCTATTACGGTGATGAAGTTCTTGTCAGGAATGACAAAAGGCTGAGCACAACCGGATACACGGGCGCAGTGGCCGGCATTGGGTTCGCACCATCTGACGATGGGAAAAAAGCCCTGTCGCTGTATCCTGATCACGACATGCGTGTCCAGTTCGACACCGCGCTGACACCGGTCGACGTTGAAGCTGTAAGACACCTGAATTTTCACGGCTTCACCGAATTGTAAACAACTATGGTTTTCGTTTTTGCCTTGTAGATTGATGACTTGCGAATCATGATCAACAGCGTCCTTCGGAAGATCCAGTTTGGTCAGAGGGGAAGAATGCTCGACGCAGACGTCGTGAAGGAACGAGCCTTCTTACAGACTTGCTGCAAGAATAGTCTTTTTGAGTGAGAGCTGCCATCCAGTCTTTACAAGTGACAGGAGTTTGGTTTTTGGTGAATTATTTTGTCGTAGAATATTATTTCGTCCACGGAAGACCTGCGCAGACTTTGCCACAAGACAATTCGCTACCGGCTACCAGTGGGACGTCAAGTCTAAACCTTTCCAGAGCAGCCAGTCCGAAGAAGGCGATGTCTTCCTTCAGCCCATCTACCTGAGCAAGCTGCCGAACTTCGAGAAGACCCGACAGGAGGACAGGAAGCGCGAAAAGAGCTGGAAGCTCTATCTGGACTCTGTTCGGTAAGACTTTTCGAATTTATAGTTGGGACGTGGGAGAATGATTCGAACCAGATCGTTTTCCCAAGTGGCTTGCACTTCCAGCTAATCACAATGGAAATATGCGTCACTTGAGGTAAAAATCTGGTTCAAATCATTCATCTCAATCAACATTAGTAAATGTGACTTTCATACCCCGCATCAGTGCGAACTCGTGATACAACGATATACAGTGCAGTGTTTGGTCAATAGGTTCACATACGATTCGCGTGTCAAGCTGGAAGACAGAGTCGACAAGGAATGTCCGATCTGCGGGACGTACCTGGCGAACCGCCTGGATGTTCTGCATCACATGCAATCGGCGCTGCACAAAGCGGCTGAGAAACTGTTGGAAAAGCAGAAGTAGGAGCTCCTTCGTTCAGTAAAACTTTTCGTGGCGATCTATTTGATACTTCGAAACTAATAATTATTTTTTGCTCCTTGCCTTCTCCTTACGTCTTCCAAACCTTGTGATTTTAGTTTTACCAAAAATGTCTCATGCCTTAGAGCGGTTCGTTTCCCAGACGACATTTCAGCGATTTAGTTTTATATGAAGTAATAGAAAGTTTGGATGTACCCATGGTTGACGCGATTCAAGTTCGAATGACCTCTCGTTGAATATCTGCAAAGTATCTGATGGAAGGGTCAGAGAGGTATGGCGGACCGGCTAGTCACGATCACTTGGTCAAGCACGATAATCCCAAGATTATAACGCAGAAGTTCAAGCCGGCGACACCCGTGAGTGAGTGTTCATCATCATTCGGGATCACCTTTATACTGGTTGATGAATTGTGGGTCTGCATTGACGATGATTGTGTGGTTTAGAGGAAGAAGCTAAAGAGCGAAGCAGGCTTACTAGAACATGAAGAACTCAGCATTATTCTACCTGATGTTCCCAGGGGAGATAAGAAGGAGCCCAAAAACCCAGCTTTGGTGGATATAACTTCCGCTGAAGATATCTTGGATTATATCCTCCCTCCAAGGTACAGTGCAGTCGTTTCTAATAACTTCCGGTTAAGGGCGACTTGTTCACAGTCTATGTTATAACATTCTTATTTCTTAGGTTATGGGTCGACAACGGAAATCACTATATGCAAAAGGTCTCCCGTATTCCTGCAACCCGGATGGACGTTCTCAGTTTACAGGAGAAACTGGACGTCAGGTTAGAGCAGCAGAAAGCCAAAGAGACCGGAATCGATCCTTCTCGGAGGGAACTGTATTCACAAGCCTTTGGTGCGCCGCTTTTGCGTAGCTATTGATGTTCCATTCAATCTATTGCACAGTACCTTATGACGGAGTTCTTTTATTGCAGACGAGCTAATAAGGCAGGCCACGCTAGAATGCGCAGAACGAGGGCTGATGCTGTTACGAGTACGGGATGAGATTCGGATGACCATTGCTGCCTATCAGACTCTGTTCGAAAGCAGCATGGCTTACGGAATGCGGAAGGTACTATTGGGAGACCAAGGCAAGAACGAGTGCTCGCGCCAGGTATGTTGTACTTCATTGAACCATCCATACTACAGCATCGAAATAGATGGGTGGTCTTTTTACTTTCCAATAGATGACAAACTTTGCTGACAAGAATCAGGACCTTCAGAACCAGCTGACAGAATGGAAGACAAAGTTTATAGAGCTAGACGCCAAGAACCAGGAGCTGCGAGAAGCGGATACCGAACGGAAGCGGGATGAGATGGCGGCAGTGATACGGACTAACCAACAGCTCGCGGTAAGTGGGCACTTTAAACGGTTAATGTGCTCAGCAGATGGCAGACTTGCTTGTGGTTACGAGGGCGACACCGAGGCTTTTGTTTTTTCAGACGGTTCTTGACAACATAATAGTACAGCGAACGCTCGTGTTCAACACGGGAAGTGGTCTGGGCGATGGTCTTCCTATCGCTGTTCCTCCTGCCAAAGGCGAAGATGACCTGGAGAAGTCAGAGTCGAAACAAGATCAGAAAGACGCATCGAAGACGTCGGTCCATAGCGGCGGAAAGGCCGAAGAACCCAAGAAGTAACGGCCGCAGGTACTTTATCGGCCCCTGTGGATCCCTCGAACGGCATTTTAATCGACTTCAGAAGCCTTTACCTAGATATCTTGCTTTTACTGTCTATCGGGTGATAATTCGAATGTTACAGTACATTGGGGCTCTTTGGCATGTCTCTTCCTTGTGATGTGATGGGAGAACACCGTCGTGTTTTCTCTGTGGTGGCGGTTTCGTTGTTTCTGTCCCGGCTCAGGTTAGCTGTCTCGCTTTCTGTTCCTGTGTCCAGTATTGGGAGTATAACGGATGGTACTGTTGTCTACGCTATACCATCGCAGTTCGCATGAAGAGTTATCCTTAGCGATCGGTTGCGTTTACAATGAAGAAAGTGCTTGCTTTCCCGTAAGCAAATTTGGTTTGCAGGTTCGGACACATTACTGCAGTTGCAGTGAGCTCACGCGGACACAATAAAGCAACCAAATTTGATCACGAGAACGAGACCATTCTGTTCATGGGAGAAGCATTGTAGGTGAGGGGTGTGTTTGTGTTTTTGCTGGCGAGCTCTTGTACAAACTCTTCGGAATCTCTCGGAATGTTTTTTCTGTGCATGCTACGCAAGTTTGTCCACTGTTTGGTCAGAAAGACCTCATGTCTTTGCCAGCCGGTTTGAATGTCGCTCGGTTGCTGGTGACGGATGTGGAGTTACGACAGCCACTGTGGAATGACGATGGACGGCCAATTAGCCATCGAGAGAGTCAGCCATTTTAAGACCAGAATAACTTCCGCTAAGACGTTATGTACAGTGGGTTCCAACGTTCCACCATTGTTGGAAAAACGGCGGTCCTTTGTACGACCACAAATGTCTCCTCCGTCCTATTGTCCACCTTGAGAGCGATGCACGTAAGAATTTGCATAGCGTGTTGCAACTTGGTAGAGTAACACCGCCAACCGTAGTTCCCCAATGCACGTACCGGGTGTAGTGGAACAGCAAATATATCCTTAATTTTCGAAAAAAACACTTGTGCAGATTCAGAAGATCACCACAAGATTCGTCAAACCTTCTCACGAATTTTTCTCAAAATCAAAACAAGACTTTCGTCTAACTTTATTATTTTGAACGGCTATTCTTCATTAAATACAGTATACACATGACTTCCGGCTAGTCTAGTTTACGATCGTGATGTGTTCGCAGGAGACGTTAAGGAAAAGACGCTCAGAGTTTACTGTGGCTCGCCGAGGACCGCTGTCCGAAAAGCGGGGAACCAGTTCCTCTGTTGACAAACATCGGCAAAGCGATGCGATTACAGCATCGATACAGTCGTTGAGCAAAGCAGTTTACAGGATGGAGGAGAAAAAACCAGCTTATGTTCCTCCGGTAAGCGATGTTGTACCTTCACTCGCGTCTTTGCATGACGGTCTTACTCATGACCATGCAGGTGTTTGTACAAGTTGCTATTAGCGTCCCTCGCGAGAGGCGCCAACACGCAACTAGCCAGTGGGTACCCGAGGCTGGTACAGGTCCGCATACCGGCTGCTGCTGGGGCGGACCCATGTGAAGTGAAGCGCGAGCTGTGATGTTTCAACGCTGGAAAATCCGGCTTGAAGAATAGACGTGCACACCGGATAGTTTGAGCAGGTCTTTCTCTCTGTTGTTTTTTGCATAGCGGCCACACAATCTGTAACAGCTAGAGTACCTGCTGGCCACATCTGTGTTACAGGAGATGCAAGAAAGGTACTTGAGAGCTTAATCGTGGGTGTTTTCTGGTGTCTGCCATCGCAAGACAGATCGACGTGCACAACGCGCCGTTCGTATGGGCCTTTCCCTCTCGCTTCTTCTCACATGACGTATTGGGAACGTTTGACCTCTTCTTCAATTACAATAATCGGTTGACCACTAATCGCCTTGTCTGATAACTTTGCATATTCATCATCTGAAGGGAAGAACCAAGCCCCGACTGAGTTGCAAGCGCCGGTTCCTCCATGAGGATGCGGCGTCTGCCGAGCTCCCGGAATACCATGTTGCCCGACGGGAAGATTTTATTTATCTCCAGTTATATTATTTTGTTGTTTTCCCAGTTATCTCATCAGGACAGTATAGACGATGTACGGACTAAAATGGATTCTGTGGCAAGAAGGGCGTCACAACGATGTTCCTCTGTCCCCAACAACGAGAAGGTAAGGGTCCCCCCCTTTCGTTTGGCTGTCGTGTGTTCTCCAGCTAGAGCCAGATAATATTCAGTTGTGAAACGATGATCGTCTTCGATATGCGGTAGTTCGAATAATTTCAAATTCATCCTAGGTTCTTCCAAGAAATTCGATTTCGGATCTACCGTTACCCTTCGATCCACAAGGGCCTATTCCCGAGTTTCGCGCGTCCATGTACGAAGCTCAGAAGATCGCGGTGAATCGTGCAATCTTTTACAGTTACATCTCCCAGCAAGCCGATTTAGATGACGAACCCGACATGGGATACTACTTTTACTCGACACTAGCCACCTTGTCCTCATCCGACGACAAAGTGATGGGCAGTAAGATCGTCTTCGCCAAGGATATGCTGCAGACTAATTGGTACGGCAACGGCAACACCTCTTCCACCTTGCCTCTTTTTGGTCCATACGCCTTTAAGCGCTTCAACACGTCGCAAATGCTCTTCGCCATCGACCTGGGTTCTGACCCCAGTTTCGCGTATAACGACGAGATGAGACACATTACGCCCGATCCGTGGTACGCGGCTTGGTTGTCGGACAGGACCTCGGTGGAACTGCCGCAGCCTGCTCTGTTGGAACTGAAGGTCCTCAAAGACAACAGCGGCGTGGAGACTATCAATTTCTTCGGGCCACCTGTTGAACTACCGGCCATATGGACCATGCCCTTTTTTGACTGCATGTTCACCGACAAGTGGCAGCGTGCGTGTGAATTTCACATAATTTCCTCAGTCTAAAAATATTATATCATGATCAAAAATTATTTATCAGAATGTTTATCCGCTCAGTCAATCTGGTCCAGTTGATACTAATTGCATGCGCGAAATCTAGGGCTTTTTTTTCTACGGTAACTTATTGGTTTACAGTAATCGTCCTGACGTCAACAACTGAGTTTTCCGTTGAGGGAGAATTTTGAACGCGGTGTTTACTTTCAATTTTGTCTTAGTATCTGTGACTGCTCCGGTGGCCGATCTGGACAGAGCAACTCGTCTTTTACGGAAACGGCAAGCGGTGCCTCAAGCTCGACAACAGCCGACAGGGAATTTTGTTAACACCCAAGGAGTGCAACCCGCTGGAACTCCGGCAGCTGCGCAAGTACCGACTATTGCCAGGTAAGAAACTCGTAGATTGATTTTGGAAACCCACAAAGTCCAAAGTACAAAGTGAAGCATGACGGGTGTGGGTACAAGGGGATGGGTGAGAAAGAGGGTTTCCTTCTCCAGGAAGTCAAAGTCATGCGTTGCGTCACTCATTCACTGGCGGTTACATCACTGCAGCACGCCTTCAAGAGTCTGTGCTTTGCGGCTTGAGCATAAAGCCTAGAGACGCACCAATGTTGTTTGAAAAAACCAAAGAGAAGGTCATTCCATGTGGAGACAAGCTTGTTGATTTTGTACCTTGAGGAATGTGCTGCATCAATCACCAACACGAAGAAAGAGACGGGCCGTTGGGTGGGCGACTCAAGAGCGGCCAGTCGGCAGTTGGTCCTCAGAGTCTGATGAAGGAAGACCAGTCGCAAAAATGATATGCACCGTTTGTTTATCATATGACGTGCATACGTTTGCGTTATTATTACGGCTTGCAAGCTAGCTGAGACAGATGCAACAGTTACAGTAACCTTGAACGGGAACACTACAAGAGATTTGCGGCTGAAAGCTGCATCAAGCTCTCGTGGCAAGTGTTTTAACTTGGCTGGCGCGTTTGGAGCACCCTTAATGCCACTTACAGCTCAACTTCCTCACAACTTTCCCTCGCTAGACAAACTTTCCCACAATTAGCCTACTCTCTGTAATCAAAACCTTCGCGAAAGTGTTTTTGTCGATTACCAAGAGGCGATAGCGTTGTGTGCTTTGGGCTAGTTTCTATTCCATTGGCGCAATAACGAGTCGACAATCGGTTATGATGGAAACACGCCAATAACCACCGGAAATACGATAAGCAGCCATTGTGGTGTATATTGAAAGACGCTCTGAGCGATAATCTTATTTATTTTGCGAAATTAATTTTAACACAGCATAACCGGTCAATTCTCTGCGCTTCACGCGTCCGTGACATGCCAGTGCGGATGTGCTTGGTTACGAAGAGTTCCTCGTAAAGCGTGTCGATCAAACATTTTGGTTTTGCTCGCGGCCGAGACTGCTGTATGGGTATGGGTATCGAGGAACCTTTCAGGGCGCACAGGGTTCGAAGTATATGGTGGCCGCAACAGGTTTGATGGTATAAACTGGCTTGTTTGTTCGTTCTAGCCGACATGATCAAGTCGGCATTTCATCTTGTAAAAGAAAGGCTTGAAAAGTATGACAGAAAATGTAAATGCAGCCACGTTCGGTTGGACAAGACAAAGTTTGTTGGTACTCGGCGCTAATGTGAAGCAAAGTCCGCCGTACGTCAATCTTTAGCAAAAAGTTGGAGAACGCTAAATGCGGTAAGACGGTCCAGTCGGTTCGGACCATCCATCTTGGCGTCTCACTTGACGCGTATGCCTTGCCAACAATACCTGCCGATTAGGTAATCATCATGAGCTCTGACAAGTGCCTGTTAGCGGACAATGACTCGCTCTTGTTCGTCAAGTCCACAATGTGACGGTGAAGAAATTCATGTCCATGACGGTTCCGCAATAACAGGAAGAAACGAACGTACTTGCTCTTGACAGCTGTTGATCCCTTCCGTCCATTTCCGGTCGTATCAATTTTTCACCATTCATTTCTGTTTACATAACTGCTCATAAGCTCAGAGCAGAATAAGCGTAAAGCTAAAGCACGAAGTTGGATCCGCTCCTCAGAATCCTCACGCACCTGCATACACCCAAGTCCGACAGTTACACGGTTGGATGTATGCAGGTGTGAGTATAATTCGCACAGCTGTGTTTGACGACCTGTTTCTAAGCTTTTCCGGTCGGTTTATGATTAATCAGATCTTTTTCTTTCCTTTACAGTTATATCGCTGCGGTTTCGGTGGAGTTGGATTACCGCAAGATTGACATTAATCAGTGCGATGGAGACGTGCAGTTCAACACTTTTGCCGGAACCCACAAGTGCAAGAAAGAAACCACTGTGGTAAGGTCCTTGTAATTTCTCATCACTGTGCCTTGCAAAAAACGACATTTCGGATGGGAACGATCGAGTAATACTAGAGCAAACTTGGTACGAACGGAATTATTTACCACTGTGCAAACAAGACTGCTCTGAACGTGTCTGATAGGCATGATGTAGTCACACACATATATGACCATAGTTTCGCGCTCATAATCCGTGCATCTGACCTTTTGTGGCATCACTAATTCGGAGTTGATCTTTCAGCGAAAAAAAGCATAAAGCGATATGTTATATGTTTATGTTAAAATTTACCGGTATATGTTCATTGTTTATTTTTCTGTTTTAGTGCGAGCCTTTGAGCGGACATGGATTACGGGTAGGTTATATCGTTTTGCATATCGAGCGACTTTTTCTTCTTCTGGTGCCAATACCGGAAATTATAAAATAAAGGCCTTTTTGTTATAGAGAGGCGGATATCAGTGCGTGTGCAAGGCTGGTTTCAAATATCCCGGTAGTCGTAATGTCGGCTTCAGTGGAGGCGAGGTGGAGAGTGCCTCAGCCGGCGATTATGCCAAAGCCGACGCTTTCCAATGCGTGGCAATTCAAGGTTAGTCTATATCTAGACACAGTGTAGCTCTTGGTTGTAACGTCCGAAAACCCTGTGGCCAAGACATTGATTCATTAGGCAATCGTCTATTGACAGACCTTGACCGTGCCATCGTGTACTAAGTTAATTCGATCCCTCTCTCTCCATTGCAGATCAAGAAGTTCTGGTCTCACCGGCGGCAATTGCCTCTTCATCAACCGTCAACGCGTTGCCCAGTCAGCAAGTCACGCCACCCAGAAACCTTCCGCCACCACCACAGGTACCACAAGTGCAGCAGCCACGACCTGTGAGCCCCGAACAGCAAAGAGTGACGTCAAGACGTCCACAGAGCGCGCAGCTTCAACAAGCCGCGGACAATGTCCCACCACCGGCTCCTCAACAGTTCATTCCCAGCCAGAACATCAACACCCCAAAGCCGGCGCAGATGGCTCCTCAACAGCCACTTCTGACACCTCGGCCAAGTGTACCGCTGCAAAACGCGCCGCCACAACAGCAACTGCAACAACAACAGTTGACGAGCCCTTCGTTCATGCAAAATGGCTTCGCTCTAGCTGGGTAGGCATAAATGGAGCCTTCGGCAAATTTTTGGCTGATTGGTTGATTGAAATTTTTTCAGGTCGCCAAATGGACCGCCTCGACTCCCGAACAACGCCAACTTCCTGCCAGCTCAAAACCAACAACCTAACCCTTTCCAACAAGGAAGTAACGAAGTCGCCCAACAGTTCCAAGTCCAGCAGAACCAGCAACCCATCAACATGTCCAACCGAGTGGCGCCCCCACCGGTTCCCAACTTCACTCCCGCACAGAACCAGTTCTTCGCTCCCCAGCAGTTCCAACTCTCTTCCAACATGGGACCTCCTCAACAGGTTCAAGATGCCCAACTTCAACGAGCTCAACCCAACTTCCAAGCGTCACCTTCCCGAATGGATCCTCGTTTCTCCGTGCCTGAATTCGATCCGTCCAACCCGCGTTTCCGGCAAGAGTTGCCCATTCGTCGACCTACAAGACAGGTTGACGGTCAGGAACCCGGCGTGGGTCCAACGGGGGGTACACAAGCCCAGAACGCCGCTGTTGTTCAACAGTTGATCACCAAGTTGTCCCAAGAGAACAACCTGATGTTCCGCGCCCGACAAATGCTGGACAATCTGTCGCCGCGCAATTGTTCGGTCAATCGCTTTGCCGAAAAAGTGGATTTGGGTTTCTCGCAAGAGTTCAACCGGAAAATTGCCAGGCAGTTTGCCACTCAAGCACGTTCGGCCCTACGGCTGTCACACTTTCTCAGCAATTACCTGCAGAACGGTATTATTGTTGACGGGAGACGCAAGAACAAACTGACAGAGAATATGATCCTGGGCGAGATGGCCGCCATGATCATCGCCGAGCCGGCCATTGGTGCTGTCAGTATGCAGTTTGAGGAGTCCGTCTTTCCGGGTCGACGCTTCTTCGCCCCAACGGCGTTGTACAACAAGATGCTGGACGAACTTCAGTTCTACCATTACCCAGGTAAACAAGGAACCTGGATACCGAAAACCATTTCTTAATTTTTCAGTTTTAAAATGTCGTCAGAAATTTACCAATAATTCCTCTGATTGTGCTTTATATTACTTTCGGAACTAATTTTGAGAATTTCAGTAAATTAAAAGGTCGGACAATTTAAGAAAAATATACTGAGCTTAGATGATAGATTCAAAATGGCAGACAGTCTGCCGCTTATGTAAGATGGCGTAGTAAAGGAACTGAGGGTAAAGACGAACGTGACAAAAGGTTTCAGGTGAGTGGCCCATTTAGCGCTAATTACTTGTTGGTTTTCCAGACAATTACACCACTTTCGATTGGTATCGTGACATCAAGAGCAAGTCGTCTTCTCTGCGCTTGACGGATTTCGCGGCTGACATGAAGGTGCGTGACGATTAAGCTCTTCTTTTACTCCACCACTATGTGGTACTTAGTGTGTGCTCTTTCGTTTCCACGCAGATTCGCGTGGACGCTGCCGGTTCGCGCTTCACCGACGTACCAACACAAAGCTTCAAAGCGGTAAAATGATCTCTGTCACCAGACCGTTCTTTCGATATTCCTCCTCAAATTTCATACTCTAAACTTGACTTTCACAGGTGACGTTCGACGACATCAAGTCACCTTTCGGACCTTACTATGATTGTAAGTTCCTCAGTTCATGAACTGCATTTGCATCCACAGATGCGGACAATGAAATCGAAAGACACGAGCAAGAACCTCGATGGTCTGACGATGAACTATGCCGATGAGCAAGCCATGAGCATGTACCGTAATGTACTGACGAGTGTGGTCGTTTTCTTCGTAGGCTTCTACCTGGACAAGTTCTTCTGGTTCGAAGTGCCATTTTACGCCAAGAAGGTCGATGGAAGCGTGCAGTTTGGGTACGTTGTTTGATCTGTCGTTTTTTCTGCGCCTTTTTGCTCGTTTAATTGGTACATGTTTGATTACTTTTTGCAGAGGGTTGATCTCTGTTGGTATCAACCCGGACCAAATTGACGTTAACCAATGTGCATCGGCCGAAGAACCACTATTCCGTGGAACCGATCGTTGCGATCGTCAGACCACCACGGTAAAATCGAGCAACATAATAACATACTATCGAGAATTTTCCCGCCCCGGAACTACGGACGTATGATCTATTTCAAACTTCATTATTCTATTTCGGTTAAACAGTGTATGCCAGTGGGCGGAAGAGGTTTCCGAGCCGGTGGCTACAAGTGCGTCTGCAAAGAGGGTTTCGAGTTTCCCTACGTCGGAAGCGTCCAGTTTTTCGATGGCTTGGCCGTAGAAATCGAATACCAGAACAAGCTTTTGAACTTCCCCAACAACTTCGGCAACCTTCGATGTCGACGTCCCGGTCAGAAGATCAGCCCTTCGCCCGACAACGGTATCCCAGTGACGTCACCACCAGTGCCGACCTTCCCACAGCCACAGCCTCAACAGCCGCAGCAGTCCCAACAGCCACAACGACCACCAGCCGTACCAAACGCTGCTGTAGCTCCATCCAACTTCAACTCCGTTAAGGTCCTCCAGCCATCCCAGCAGAACCGTTTCCCTGATGACAACTTGGCGGCAGACAGTAACCCATGGGTGCCCAATATGCCGATGACGGTGGTACCACCAACGCTCTTCACCGAACCACCTAGTCCTGCATTGACATCTCTGATCGCTGTAACGAACGCACCAGTAACTCCAGCTCAGACAATCTTTCAGACTGCCAATGTTCAACAACAACCACAGCCGAACTTCCCCAATAGTTTCGTCCCACAGCCCAACTTCAATAACCAGAACATGAACCAGCAGAACCCATTCAACCAAAATCCCATGACAGACTTCAGCGGCTCATTCAACCCCAACCAGCAGATGACTCAAGGAACTAACCAGCCTAATAACAGACCAGCTCAGGCATTCAACCCCAATGGTCAGTTCGTTGGCCCTGCTGGTCAGCCTTTACCTGATGGTCGACCAGGCCAAAATCTTCCTGGTTCGACGCAGTCAATCAACACTGAACCCAATCAACCATCTTTCCAACCAGTGAACCCAACACAAACGCAATTAAACTTCAATCCATCAATCAACCCCACACAAGCACAACCAAACTTTAACCCGCCAAATCAGCCGCAGTTCAACCCGACATTCAACCCGACATTCAACCCGACATCCAACCCGACATTCAATCCACCACGCATCAACCAGCCACAAGGTGATGGCTCACCGATGGTGACTGACGAAGTTCCAGACATCAACAACAGCCAGCCTTCCATCCAAACTTTCCCAACAAGCGGCACAAGCTTCATACCGGAGTATCGACCGGAGACCTACCCACCAGTCTTCCCCACCCTGACCACCACCGCACTTCTAACTTCCCCGACTACCTTGACCACAACAAGAACCAGTCCGACAACGACGACCACCACAACGACTACTACCGCCTCCACAACCACCCAAAGGACCACAGCGGAGACGACTTCAAGCACGACAGAAGTCGTCGAAATCATCAACCTCAGCACAACGGCTTCTCTGGAGACGTTAGGCGACGACATGTTCCGAGAAGAGTCGACGCTCGGTACCACATTCCGACCCACGAGGTACCCAGTGGCTACGAGGTACACCGTCAAAGTGATCAAACCGACCAACGGTGGAGTGAAGGGAACGGACTTTGTACCGGAAGCCGAAGCCAGCAATGAAATCAAGAGAGAAAGGCGCATACAAGGGAAGAAAGCGAACGACTCGTCAAGAGCCAGACCAAGTATTATGACTGCCGTACTCCTGGGTTTCCTCCTTATACTAAGAAACCTCCTGTAGACGATGCCGGAAGTCAGCTAAGCTCTTCGACAGTCTTTCCATTTCAGCAAAGAACATATCCTGCGTCGAGACTGTCTGAGAAAACTCACTTGAGGAATGGTCGCCCAAATCATCTTGTTGTAAATTTGTTCTTACTTTACTCAATCAGCTACTTACTCAATATTAAGGATTTCCCATATTCAAGTATTTAAATTTAAATCTATCCGAATAAAACAAAAAGAAACAGTCGGTCTTTCGCCGCATACCAACAACACCTAATGATACAAAATAGCAAAGGAGAATTTAGTTACGTAAAGAGTTGAGGAATTTAGGCTCTTCGTCTCCTCGAATGAGAAGCATTTCTGAATCAAGCTTCGGTCCTTTTCTCTCATATGCCAGCATACCACAGCGTTGAAAGTACGAACCACCACAGCTCTTACACGGACTGGGTATCACGTTGAAGCTGGGCTTACGCTTGGAACATTTCTTGCACTGGAAGAACTTCTTGGTGGCTTTGTGACGGACATGATCATGCTTCTCGTTGAAGCACCGATCCGCCAGCGAATTCGCCGTGTATCCACACTAAAAAGAAGGCAATTCAAACAGAGAAAAAATTCCAATATCAGAAAACGCAACGTACCTTCTTGCAAGTAACAACACTGCATTCCATCTCCATCGTATTCTCCATGGCTTCCTCGATCGACTCTTTGACGGTTGCCTTCGCGAAGTAGTTGTCAATGTAGTTCATCTCACCAACCTTACACAAGTCCTCGTGAAGCGAAGTCTCTTTGAGCAGTGCTTGGATCTCTGGGTCTTCCGCCAGGTTACATACTCTGCGTTGAGCAGGACTGGACAGTGGCTTGTCAGCTTTGTGCAGATGTTCCTGAATATGGTCGCGAGCTCTAGCGGATAGTCCATTGGACAGCTTGTTGGGGTCTCCTTTCGCTATACCGAGTCCACTTTCCTTCAACTTCGCAAGCGCACGGCTCTGTGACGGAGTCGAAACTAAAGGCATCAGCTTTGGTCTCACAGGCGCAAGTTGAGTGGCTTCCTCCTCGTCAAGCGATATCACGTCACCGACCAGACTATTCCGAGCAAGTTTCGGAGCCACATTTAAGCTTCCGTTGAAACGAAAACTTGAATGGCCTGCTTCAGAATGCGTACTCTGACTCCTTTGTGGTGACAACAAGGAGCTTGGCGACTGGGATGAATACTTTTGTGCGCTGTTTTGTAAGGATGTACTTATTTCTGGGATTTTACTGCTTTGATTTGCGGCCATCAGTTTGGCCATTTTGGCTTTGTGCTCTTCCAGCATCTGACCTGGCGTCACGAACCTAGCTTTCGCCGAAGGTCCCGTCATTTCTTTCTTGGTAGCTGAGCGTAGCAGGTTCCTCGTACCCGGACCATCGTTGATGATCACCTTGTTCAGCTGCGCGTTGTTCTTTGTCATCTTATCCAGCATATTCGACTCTTCTTCGGTCAGGTTCCTTTTGGCGACTGCTCGAGCTTCGTCAATCAAAGCTTGGGCTTCCTTCGAGACATATTTGGCAGCCACGGGAGCTTTAGTTGCGGACTTCGTGACGGCAGTCGGAGGAGCCATCTTGCCAGGGTTTGCGAACATCTTACCGCCGTAGATGTACCCATCTGCCACTTGTTGAACTTTCGAACCTTTCGGCTGCACTCCGGAGTAGTTGGCTTGTAGTTCCATACGAGAAGACGAAACCTACAAATGAGTAATACTACTCTATTTCCGCAAAATGAAACCTACGTCGGAAAACAAACTGCAAGACCATTCTTTTAAGTGGCGCACGCTTTCGGCCAATACAGTGAGAACGTGAGCCACTTAAAAAAAAAATCTCGTCGAATTTTTCTCCGAATCATTTCACCTTCTGCAATGCAGCTTTCAGATGGTAGACACAGAACTCCGCTTTCCGCGAGTTGATGAGGTTTGTACATGCTTCGCCACCCTTCGTATGCCCCTTACAGATCCCCATGTCTTCGGCGAAACCGAGTTCGATAACACGGTTACCAGCAGTGACGGAAATGGATAAGTCATCTTTCCCTTGCTTGTTAGGCATGATGGTAGGTGCCAGGACTGCGACAACTGTTCGAACAGGGATCCTCCAACAGTCTTTGTGAGCATCGGAGAACAGGAACAAGGTCGTCATCTTCGACGTTTCTTCCAGGTCGTTCAACTTCCATATCGAAAAAGGCGTCCCATTCGCTGACATCTTAGTGGGTAACTTTTGAACGACTACCCCCACCGTCATCCAGTCCATCTCGTGATGTATGCTGGACTTCAGGGATGGAAGCTGTGATAGTTTGCAGAACCTTTTCGACCCGAGCCTATCCTGCAAGACACATAACCAGTTGGGGCCACATTGAATAAGTCGGTCACCCATTCGGAAAAGAGGTTCACTCTAAAATCTAAGGGTGGCCGATCAGCCTTGTGTGCCTCCCAACTCAACAACTATGAATTCGTACCTGAATGTCCGATGTAGACAAAATAGGGTTCAGCAAAGCGATTCCAGAATACGGGCACTTCTCGACGACTTTTTCCGCTGGCTTTGGACCTTTTAGTTGAACTTGAGAAGATGCCACTGGAGATGCGAACGAAGTGAAAGGGCTTTTGGTGTCTAGTTGGCTAATGGATGCTTCTATCGCTGTTTTCCTCTTGGCATCTCGTTCGTCGACTTCTTGCAAAGCCAGCTTCCTTTTCAAGGCTTTACCAGCTTTACTGAGGCTCGGCGTGTCTTCATCTTCGTCAGACGACTCAGACAGTCCGATATCAGCCAGTGTTAAAGGTTTCCTTAAAGTCGAAGACTTCTTTGGATGAGCTTGCGATGGCTTCTTATCGATGATTTCACTTATGTCCGTATCAACTTTCAAGAAGCGCGCTTTCTTCGTTGCTGGTGCAGCTGGTTGACCCTGAGACGGACCAGGAACAGATGATGTTCGAGGTAATGCTTTGGGAGACGCGCTACCTTGCAGAGCTTGCTTCTGCTGCGCTAGTTCTGCTTCAAGTTGCTGAATTCTTTTCAACATAGAGTCTGGGTCCATACTGGTCCTTCCATAGTCTTTAGATATATCACCGTTGGCCGATCGTTGCGTCGGCGCATAAGGGGTTTGATGTATTGGCTTGTTAGCTTCTCCTTCTTCAGTCTCCAGTTGACTGCTTTCCATTTCTTCCAGCTCTTCTCCCATTGCATCAACCAGCGCGGCGAAGACATCATCATCGTCATCCATTCCGTAGATCGTTTGCTGCTAGCCTGCTACTGTGTACGATCGAAGTTCTAAAACTAGATCTACGCAGAACAAATCCCAAACGAAAAAAACATCGAGCGAAATTCTGGCTTATTCAGTTATTCTGCGTGATTGATTTTTGGCGGAAGTCAGGAACTGCTGAGCGGGACGGATACACGTTCCCAAGTCGCTCCGATCCGCTGGTAATCACGACGTTGGGTGACGTCAGCCTGGTCATCTTGCAGGTGCAGGGCGTTGCCCTGGCGTGAATGACACACAGCTGTGCCGGTCCAATCCTGGCCTTTTCGCGGATGACGTAGCCAGACAGAGATGGTTTCTTTTTGCTCTTTCTGTAGGCCTGTGACGTAGACCGTATGGGAACTTGCCATCGCCTGAAGCAACGCCAGAGAGGCACTGGCAGTGTGGCACAGCTGATAAAGTTGGAAAATTGCTTTGTTGGCTTTCTTTCGGGTATTTTCCATCATCCGGCATTCTTACCTCCGCCATTCTGCATTCACCTAGGGAAAGCAACGAGGACTGCAGGTGTAAGCTTCGTTGGATCTGGATATAAGCTCAGGAAGCGTCTTTATTGCAAGCTATTCTCCAAGCACAAAGGTATGACCGCCGCTGTTAATCATCTCTTATTAAATATTATGGCACTGTAGAATTCGTGTGCTTCGAGGCTGCAAGATGATGAACCCAACGAATATCATGGCAGCGGTGGCCGATAAGGTACTGGGACACAATCCGACCAGCACTCGTCAACAACCCAAGACGCATCCCACCGAGAAGATGAAGGCGATTGTCTGGCACGGCAAGTTTGACATGCGCTACGATGAAGGTAAAAACCATCTGTTTACTAGCCGAGACGTCATTTGAGGAGCGCCTTCGACTGCTGGTCCGCTAATCGTTCTGAATATACATTTTGCAGTGCCTCGACCAATGGTCAGCGAGCCGCACGACATACTCCTCAAAGTGACAGCTACCACAATCTGCGGCAGCGACCTACATCTGTACTCTGGCGAACTTCCGGGCATGGAAAAAGGCGATATCGTGGGACATGAATTCATGGTGAGTTGGGATACAGTTTTGCTTCATTCCAAAGGCCATAGAGTTCTGCTGAGAAGAAACAGAAGCTATTTTGAACTGTTTCTGGTGTAGGGTATCGTGGTGGACAAGGGACCGGATGTCAAGCTGCCGATCGGAACCCGCGTTGTCGTCGCCTTCGATATCGCCTGTGGCTTCTGCGATTTCTGCAAGCGTGAAGAGTACACTAGCTGCGATACAACAAACCCTAGCAGGGTTGCAGGTACGCAAGAATCGTAAAACTGATGATCCAGTTTTCTTACGCGTCTTTGCTGGAGCGACGATTGTAGCAGTCTTTCTCTGACGTCATGGATGTCTTGCGATTTAGAAACAATGTTCGGCCATGCCTTGGTGGGAGTCTTTGGCTATGGTCACATGGTCGGCGGGTACTGGGGAGGACAAGCCGAGTACGTTCGCGTTCCCTTTGCCGACTTGAACTGCTTGCCCATTCCGGAGGACGTTCCCGACGAGAAGGCCTTATACTTGTCTGACGTGATCTGTAAGCGATTTCGCCATCTTTCCGGTTGAACCATCCAACTAAGACCGAAGTCGTTCGAGCTTTGTAGTTTAAGCTGTGTTTGTGATGGTTGTATTAGAGAGATTTCCGATTTCAGCTACTTCGTTCCATGCGTGTGAGATGGGCAAAGTCAAGCCAGGCGACAAGGTTGGCATTTGGGGTATGGGTCCCATCGGCTTAGCAGCTGCTCGATGGGCGCAGATTCTTGGTGCGTCTACCGTGGTCGCCATCTCTGGAACGGAAGACCGCTTGGACATTGCACGAAGCCTGGGCTGCGTCGTGATCAACTATCACGAACAGGATCCGGTGGAGACCATCAGTAAGATGTTCCCGCAGGGTTTGGACTGCTGTATCGACGCAGCCGGCTTCCGCTTTGCAAAGAGCATTGGGCACAAGATCCAACGCGCCTTGTTGCTGGAAAGTGACACGCCGGAAATCATCACCGAATGCTGCAAAGCTTGTCGCAAGAATGGAATAGGTATTGTTCGTTTTCGTTGATTGGCCGCGTCCACGGTTGCTCTCTATTGAACTGTTATCCAACCGTACTTCCGTCTTGTGTTTTAGTATCCGTTATCGCTGATTACCCAGGAACCGCCAACAACTTCCCCATTGGCACCATCAGTATGAAGCATCTCCGTCTGGAGAGCGGCCAAAGCCCCACTCAGGTAAATTCCCAGCCGCAGTCAACATGATTCTGTAGTCAGAAACCTGTTGAGAGTCTGAACGATAACAGAGTATGGATGCTTGATATTAACGCTTGTGTCTTTCTGTAGAGAATTTGGAAAATGGCTCTTGAGAAACTGCGAACTGGGGAATATGACCCGTAAGTGAAAACCAGCTTTGCATATGATTATATTTGAGATCGATTATCGTGTACTCACGATGTCTGTCTTTAACATGTAGGTCCTTCTTCGTCACCCACACTATGAGATTGAAAGATGTTCCCGATGCATACAAGCAGTTCTACAACCGCGAAGGAGGCATGGTCAAGATTTTCGTGAGACCTTGAGCGGCCCTACAGTCTGACAATTCATAAAGGCGGGAACCAATTTTACATGATGACTTGGGTCTCGAGATGAGGTCTTCATGTTTTTAGGCATCAGAAGCTTGTTTTATACGTACACATTGCATGTTTGCTTCCAATGAGTTTTCAACTATGGATCAATCGTATGTCTTTCTATTCTCTGGTTTGATTACTGCGCGAGATTGAAATCTGTAAAACGAGTAAAGGTTTCACTACTCGTACTTTCAGTACGCAAGGCGTAGTTACTGGGCGAACTTCTCAGAAACCGGTTTGCAAACTTACGGTAAATTCCACCCGTGAAATATCAACTAGCGCGCACACAATGCATTGGTACTCGTACTTCGCTTGAATTCAGAACACTTGCAACTGCTCAATTAAGCGAGTGGTTGTTGAGATGGCATTCGGAAACATTTTGCTTTGTTGTTCATACCTATTCACGATTATACCCATTCGTTTCTGCCTGATAATTAGGCGCAATAGTGGTAAGAAGGTGACTGAAGTTGCTGCTGGCTAAACAGTACTCTTCCTCGTTCACAATCTCTATCAGACATCTCTGGGCTGCATTTAGTCTTTACTTCGCAGTCTTCAGCTTTCTTTCAAGCAGTTTCGTGAAGTCAGAAGATAACAGTATTCGTGTTGGTGATCTCGTCAATTCCGTCCCGTAGTCCTTCTCCACATCAACGATGGATTCTCGTCTGGCGCTAATCGTTATTGGAATATCCTGGTTGTGCAGTGTAAGTAAAACTATTCAGATGCTACCAAAGTCTGTGTCTTCGGAATGTTCTGTTGGATCCGACAGGTGAGCCAAAGTGCTCCGGTGGCTCAACAAGCGACAGCAGCCCCCCAACCCGGAAGTGCGCCAGCTGTTGCCCAACCAGCAGTCGCAAATTCAAACGCGGATAGTGCCGATGCTGGACCATCTCTTCACGGAGCCAGAGAACAATTCACGTCAGGGATAAAGCAGATTGGGGGTTCAGCTGCCCAAGTTGTAGGCGCTGGAGCGCAGGTAAGAGAAGAAACCGATCGGTTTCGCGTACGTTGCAGTTTTAGCTTGGCATACCCAGATGAAGTTGCGCGGTTTAAACTGCATTAACAGCAAGGTGTTTCTGCTTTGCAGGCTGTTGCTAACGTTGTCGCTCCCGTGGTTCGACCCATAGTCGCCGTTGGAGAGGCTTTCGGGGAAGCTGCTGGTGGAGTCGGAGCAGCTCTGGGAGAAGGAGCGCTAAAGATAAAGGAGGCTTTCAAGGGGAACGCACCCGCCTGAAGATTTTGAGATTCGCTTTATGTGATATTCCTGGCACTGGCAGTACGTTGGCGAAGCAGACGTTCGTCCAGAAACTCTGGATTTTATTTTGAGCAGTTCTGGCCACGTGATTTTCGTTAGTTTAAGTTCTGGCTGTATTCGTTTCACTTCTTTGAAACTTTATTCTGTCCGATTTCATGGGTACGGCGAGTACTGAGAAAATTCCAAACGAGACAGGTCGTGTAGTCAGATAAAAAAACCATAAGCTAGGGATGCGATTCTTATGGGTACATCCTAGAACGCCGAATCTTTATACACAGATCGAACTAGAGACTGTGTGACTTCAGAGTTCCGGCGATTATTTCTGTAAGCTTATGGCCGCCCAGCACAGCCTTGAGTTTGTCCCTATGAGGTCCGAGCTGAGTTAGCTTCGACCACTGGCTATACTATGTTCGTCGCTGATTTTTCCCACATTTCAGTTTCTCCTCCATTCACATTGCTTTTTATAGGAGTGCAATTCCGCCTGGGTTACCTTTCGCACTGAACGCGATTGTTTGTATGAGTAGAGTTGTAAATTTCTTTGCTGTTTTTTCCGGAGCGAAGTGGAGTAACTTATAACGTCTTACGTCTATTCTACTCCACGTGAAAGGCTTGTTGGAACAAACAACTGGTCGACGTCAGCTGAAGCTTGTTTTCCGCGGAAGCGTCTAACTAAATCAAGGTGAATCACGATAAACTTGTTTTTTGCTGGGTGAGTCAAGTCTTTACAAACATGAAACCATGCAGGTGACAACATTGTACTTATAGGTTGGGACGGAACTAGACATCTGCTGCAGAAACTCATCATTTCTACAAACGTAGTCGTAATCGCTCACAAGCCTATTTCCAAAATTGTGCTCAAGCTGTCGACTGTGATTCTTCCAGAAAAATGATGTCGAACGTCGTATACGCCATTGCTGTGATCCTTTTCGCGATATCCTGCTCGGTTTTCAGTGCAGTTCCCGCCGTACGCAGTGCGCAAGACAGTCATCCTCCTGCGGTGCGAGATGCTCCTGCCGAAAACGGGCCGTTGCGCGATGACTCCAGTGTCCTGCCCGTCGTCGGGGGGAACCAAGATGGCAGCAACGGGGTAAATCCAGCAGTCAACCCGGAAGGACCTCGACCGGTAACCGTCATCGCCACCGCGACCAGTCAGCCGGAAGTTCCGGTAAGCGGAAACCTTCATCAACCTATCTACCGTTACTACCGTATGTGGTACCTTAGGCTTGTTCTTTTTAGCAACCCATTCCTAATTCTCGTCCGTCACCTGTAAGCGGCGCACCAAACGTCGTTTCGAATGCGCGTCGTCGTCCGACCACTCTATCGGAGATCGGCCAACAGTTCGCGGGAGGGTTGGAGGTAAGTTTATGCAAGTTGACAGTAATGCTGGATGGTTTTACCTCATTATCGTGTTGTGTGTTTGAACTGTCAGATGCTTGCATAATTTTTTATAGGCCATTCGAGACTCTGCTGGTAACCTGATCGGTCTTGGAGTGGACACTGCTGTTGAAGGGGTCGCCAACGTGGTACGGCCTGTAGTTGCAGGCGTTGCGTTTGTGGTTCGCCCCGTTGTTCAAGTGAGCTTACGTTTTTATTCCTAGTCGTGTATAGCGGACTTCACCATCGCTGTTTTCTCTGACAGGTGGCGGAAAACGTAGTCAACAGGACTGTGGTCATCGGTTCTTCATTTGCGCAAGCAGGACATCAGATAGCTGGTGCATGGGGTAACTCCTTGAAGGAGACCAAGAACATTACTGGTCAACTTGTAAACAACGTTGTTGGAAGGAGATAAGTCATAGTTTTATAACCATCACTGGGGCCATGATTGCTTTACTTGACTTTCCGATCGGAATTCGCTCAAGCGACACTTGTTATTTATTTCAGTACATAAGCCTCTGCCTGTTTTCTGGCATGCGAGTAAGTTTTCACTGTTTCCTTGTTCGTACTGCGAGCAAGTTTCCTTTACGTCTTATGTGTTCCTCGAGGCAGCCATTACTTTGCTTGCCAGATAGAAGTTCCTTCCGCGGATACGATGTAAAGAGCCGTCACAAGAAGTATGTAGTTCAGCGGAAACGACTATAGTTTTACGGTTTCCGGCTGAAGTATGCGCGGATATTAGGCCGGAATATGTGTAAGCTAGCCGTGGACGACGGCCCGTAGTACCAGCACAACCGGTTCCTCACGTAACAAACATCGCGATCGACAAGGATGTCACAGAGTACTGGTTTTTCGTGCGTGCATGTTTTACCGTGTTTTGTGCTGTTAATGCCGTCCGTGCGTTTTGTGTCGAGAAGAGAAAGGTATTCTGTTGCTTTTAGACCCTGTTGCAGACTCAGTATTATATTTACTAAAGGTCCCTGCAAAATACAGCGAGCCAAGAACAAAAGAGAAATGTATGTGTGTGGTGAGAAATCGTTGCCGACGTCAGCAAGTTCCGAAGTCTGTTTGGTCAAGAACAAAGCACGATAAGCAACTATCTTATGATACGACCACGCGCGCTATTTTCGCACATATAGAAAGGTCATCACAGTTGGAAGTGCGTGGCAGTGAATGTGGGATAGCTACCGCAATATACTGATAATTGTCGAGCACAAGTGAGCCGGGAACAAGACAAGTGTAATAGATATATCAAATTTTGGTACGATGAACCTGTCATTATTAACGGAATAGATTTAAGAAGCCTATTGGGATGACAAGGTCTTTAACCAGCAATTATCACACTTGGCGCTCGCATCCGCAGACTCTTCCATTTCACTCGCCCAATAATTACTTCCTTAGTGCTGCGTCGGCCGATTAAACTTCCGAGCCTGTACAAGAACAGTGGGCGGTTTTGTGAAAGTCGGCATCAACGTTCCGTCAGTTGTGCGACGAGACAATCTAGAGGCTGTCGGCTGACAATCTCAAACCTTATTTATTTGACTAAATTAAAACGCAAGATCGAAAAGTATAATTTCACCCTTAACGTCTTGACATGACTCGGCGCAGTCATTTTAACAAAATTGATGGTCTCTCGATTGAAAGTCTTCGAATTAACGATCGGTTGCACTTCACTCCCTCGATCACTATCGAACACACGAAATAAATTGCCTGAAAAATCAATCCTTCCTGCAAAAGCCTCCAGCTTTCTTATTCGCATGGTGGAAGACTGTAATGGCGCACCCGTCGGTCCTGTGTGGACCCTTCAGACAGAAATCAGGGTAATTCAACCAGAACTAACAGTAAGATCACCCTGGTTTTTATTCGACCGACGCGCCAATTCTTTCCGAGATTCCCCATTCCACTTTAGAATTTAAAAATATCTCGCCGTCATAAAAACGTTGGTCGTAGAATGCGGGGATCTTACGGTGATGTATCGATTGGAACGGCGGAGGATAGACGATCAATGACTGCATTTGATTAAATGAGAGCAAACGCCATCAATAAAAAGTCCCCAGATGGAATTTGTTAAGCAAGAATAACAACGATTAAGCGGCGCGCAATCGCCAGCCCGAGGTAATGTTCAACGATCTTTAATCATCGATTAGATCAGCACTCAAAATCCAATTCAATTCTCCCCGGTACTCTCCAGTATCTTTTCCGGCTCTCGGCAATCTATTGACACGAACCCGTCTTTCTTCGGTCGGCACTGATACGTTTCGCAGCAGTTTGCCCTTCTCATCCTCGGTCATTCATGAGGCAATTTTCTTCAGCCGGAAATCCCCTGTAATTCAACAAGCTCTCCAGAAAATTAAAGTCAAACAGGGGATTATTTACTCCTCTTTCCATCCATCTCAAACACATTACCGCTCTCACGCGCGCAACGGTATATCATTACGCCAATGCAATGTCACCTCCTCACAAGTGGCCCTTTATACTCCCGTCTCGTATTCCGCAGTCAAAATACTCACTAATTCAAAAACGTGAGTGGGCTGACAACTTCTCAAGGTTATATTCTGGCCAATTATCGACCAGGAAGAAATCGCAATATCATCACTATGAACGCGCTGGTTCCGAAGGCCTGCATACACTGAACGCAGTGCATAGTATAGCTGAACAGTACGCAGGTGCGCGGTAGATAGCTGTTTTCCCCTAGCGGTGACCTCTGTGAACCCAAGCGGTATCAGCAAAACATTAGACTATCCATGACGGACTGTCGGAAAATATTTGCGTCATGTCGGGGCGTTGAATAGAATTGACCCAAATACCACCAGATTTGTCCGCCTTCATTTTTAAGGGGCGATTGATATCGTCTGCTTATAATAATAAAAGCTTGTTGGGAGACGCAGCTGGCCCGCTGAGCGCCATGTAATGCCTAATTAATATCGTTTGCATATTCCATCCGCTTTTTCATGGCTATTGCTCTCCAAACTCATTCCATCGCCCGATACGGACCGTCAAACATCATTACCCAAAAATCTGTCATAAATGCACAACATTGATTTATACTGGATAACGTTTCCGGGTCACCCGGACAGATTTTCTTAATCACTTATTCCGATATGTGGTCCACGAAAGTAATTAGTAGTTCCATAACAAAACCGAATTCTGCTCCTGGATATAAGTCTGGTAAGAATCGTTTAATTGTTGTTTCCAGAGTTTTTAGAATGAACGTCACCGTATGTTCCGGTCTGAACCACTAGTAATCTAACTCGGACCATCAAGTTTGGGCGTGGAACTCGTGGTACTCCGAAATGGCTTTTGAATGACTTTTCAAACAAATTAAGAAGGGGTCAGCTTGCCAAATTGGTGATATATGTGCACCGCCACAGGATATATAAAAATAAAACAATCAAATAGGGATTATGAGGGACATTAACAGAACTGCGCAGCATCGACAGCTGCGACGAAGATGATTACCGTAAATACTCACTTGAGAGTCCGGAGCTCACTCAGTCAGTCCTAAGCTACGAGTTCGATATATCGTAAATCGCAATTTCTTGCTAATAACGATTCAACCAGAACACGATACTAAAGAGCGAAATCTCGGACAAACGGTATGTCACCTCTTCATGATCAGACTTCCGCCCATGCATACTCTAACCTCCAGTAATACAGTACACTGTATGTGGGGGACGGTAGGGTCTAATTAATTACCAAGAAATCGAGGAAACCTTGCTAATTGTGTCATTGTAAACAACGTTTCCGTCTTCGAAATGGTTCTTTGTGGAGCCAATTAACACCTTAATAAGCACTCAACGCCGGTCAAAGGACCGCCAATTTAGCAGAGTCATAAACAGATTGATGTTTCACCACACAAAGAAACGCCGGCCTCATTTGAGATTTGTACCGATAAGACGGAAGAACTTATCACAGTTATCCTGCAGGTATTTTGAAAGCATTTTTAAACAGAATCATCGTGACAGGATTCTCCCACGAACTCAAATGGGACGGTCTAAGTTGCTCCATGAAAAGGCCGCATGATGAGTTTTCAAAGACATGAACTGTTAATTTTGCAGTTCAAGCGGTAAATAGTCATCTCAACTTCCTGATTAGGCATTCTAAAATCTGGACGAGTCTAAAGGGAAGCGTTATGCGGCTACCAGCCATAACACTGGCGTACGTTCACGCCGCGTGGCGGACAAGCGCTTTGCTAGACACAAGCACATCCAATGTCCAGCGATACTGTCCGGTATGCTTTGACCGCAGTGGGATAGGGAGCGGCCGGCCTCCAATCAAAATAGGGCCAGGAAGAAAGGAGCCAGAGCTTATGCAGCTGGAGCTCAAGTTGATTTTTGAGCCAGTACAAATACGCTTAGCAATTATTGGATACAACGCGTTTATTGTGACAAGTTAATTAAACACTGACAAATATTGACATTCAACTCCACCTCTTCCCATTTGCCGGCGCCCAATCGTGCACCGGAACAGTACCGATCGACGGATCGAGTAACTGCATGCAACACCACTTAGATAGAAACCGTAGTTTCTGTGTTCGAAGTGTTACGCGAAAGTACCCCGGTTTCTACTTTGATGTGCCAAATGAGGGTTCCACCCTCCGATTATCATTTTAATAGCATTTTCCACCAAGAGGTTTAATAGATGGTTGTCACATTAGCCGAATAATTCAATTCCGCCACTTTCTTTCTTCGAACCAAAGCTGAGGCTCAAATCACGAAATAATCCGCCACTTGTCATTTTCTGATCCTTCGACTGGTTCGGTTGGTTGAGAAGCCTGCAACGAGCCTTCGCTTCTCGAGTACCGTCGCATCTCTAACCAGTCTCGGTTATCAATTACACCCATCGTACCGAATCGTCTCGCATCGGAATGTCACTTCATCATTGCCAATTCAACGACCGTTTGGCGACACCATTCAACGCATGAAGAAATCATTCTGCCGTTCCCCTTACCTCGCTACCGTCTCCATCGGCTCTTCCCTATCCGTTTCTCATCCCATCCATCTCCCCCAAGCCTTTCCGAGACCTAAATGATCCACAATTAAATCACAACACTATTGTCTGTCGAATGATTTGAACATTTTTTATCGCCATTGAATAATGCCTGCATTCTTTCCCAACGGGGAAATGGAGCGACCTTTCCACGCATTCCGCGGAAATTTCCCCTTCCTGCCGCTGTGTGGTGTTCCGCCTTTCGGAGTCCACCCGGACACAGTTCCTCATGCATCAACCTTTGCACTTCAGCCGAATTCGTGGATGGTCCAGTTGCACAATGCCCGACTTGCAGCGAACTTTGCCAACGGGCGGAAGTCCCTTGGGTCTCCAGACGCTAAAAACAGTTTCTTGACCGATCAAGCCATTATGAGTTATGGAGATCACAGAAGTATTGCTTACCCCAATCGGAGTGAGTCAACTAACGAGGAAGCGAAGAGCAGAGCGGACGCTGAATCCATTGCTGAAGATGGTAAGCGAGGTTCCCTTAAAACTACAGTAGTCAGTTTTCTGTAACACCATCGGTATTTTGTTTACAGAAAACGACGCGAGCAAGCGTCGACGGACACGAACGAACTTCACAGGATGGCAACTACAAGAGTTAGAAAGGGCATTCGAGAGTTCGCACTATCCCGACATCTTCATGCGAGAAGCCCTCGCTCTTCGCCTCGACCTTGCTGAAAGTCGCGTTCAGGTATACTTTCAAGCTTGTTTGAAGTTGCAACCTTTTGAAAGGCGTTCTTCATGGCTTAAAAGTCTGGAACATATTTCTTATTGTGAATCTTGAAAATACCTTCGATCGGTAGTAAATGAATTTTCAGGCGAGCCGCAAAGTCCAATTTCTTACCGAACTCTTTAATTCTGTTCATTTCTTCATTGCGCGTTTCTTGCTCGATTGCTCTTATGCATTGCTTTTTTCCAAAAGAAAAAGAATTTTTCGAATTGAAATTTTGAGCATAAGGTCGCCAGTAACGCGTGGGCGTATCCGGTTACGACACTAGCTAATCGAAAAGTCAACCTGCACGTACGTAACCTTCCAAAACCACTGCAACTGCGTAAAGAGGAAATTAGCAATTAACTTGTAACGGAATTCATGACAAAGCTTCGTTTGTCCGAAATGATTGGTATGAATAAGGCAACAGCTATTCTCCACAGTTGGCGTTTATGATAATAAGTCCGTGATGTATCATTTAATTCATCTACTATTTCCGTCCCTAAGGACTTGAACTTGCCGCGCAATATGCGACATGACGTCATGAATGTCATAAGCTATTCTGCCCACGTTAAACACGAAATCTACTGACTTATCGATTTGTCCTTCCCCTTGTTACGCTCCTACTCAAACATAAGTCAAGCTTTACACGATTTCCGGAATATTTTAACTGTTGAATCACCAGTAAAGGTGATCAGAGATGCCATCAAGCAAACCCGTCGTCGTAAACGTTCTTTCACGTACCTGCATACGCCATGCTACATGACTGGCACGGTTACCATGTATGCAGATGCATTCAAAATCGCGCGGATTTTTTCTGTTCGGTCTAGACACCTTCCTGACCGATTAGAAAAAAATAAAGAAAGTCTTTAACTTGCTTCCTTTGGTAGGTTTGGTTCCAGAATCGGCGAGCGAAATGGAGAAAGAAGGAAAACACCCGAAAAGGTCCCGGACGACCCGCGCATAACGCCCATCCGCAGACATGCAGCGGTGAGCCCATCTCTGAAGAGGAACGTCAACGA
Source organism: Ramazzottius varieornatus (assembly GCA_001949185.1). NCBI lineage: Eukaryota > Metazoa > Tardigrada > Eutardigrada > Parachela > Ramazzottiidae > Ramazzottius > Ramazzottius varieornatus. Next base: position 1,387,172 of record BDGG01000010.1, on the reverse strand, counting down.
CGGGAAAAAGAACGCCTAGAAAAGAAACGCTTAAAACAAACGCAACGAGAAATCAAAAAGATGCGTTCGGGAGGAATGTACTGTATTGCAGCGTCCGATCGCGGAGAAGCCAAGACGCCGCTGTCGCCCTCTCGAAACTTGGAACTCGGAACTTGGAACTCGGAAGCATCATCCTCCGCGGACTCCCTCGATGTTGTTCACGATCTGGTACCATCACAGAAGTTGTCAGAGCAGCGGCCGAAAACTACTACTTCTTTCAGTATAGACGCCCTCTTGAGTTCAGCTGGAACTGGCAAAGGTCTAAGACCCTAACAGGAGTCCGAACTTCGAAGCTCTCTTGGTCGGATTCCAATTTACTGCCGGTTCCCTATTTTTGCTGTTGCGAGATGTGGTTCCTAGTCATCAAGTCAACCCACCTAAATTTTTCATTATTCTTCGTTCAAAAGATGTTTCAGAGTAGCTTTTGTACTTTTTGCTTTTAGTTTGGTTTTTCGGCTGACGGATATAATACGGTAAATCATTTCACGCTTCGTCTTCAGCAAAAAGCCGAACGATTTGTCAAAATACAGTTAACAAGTATGGCGTTACATCTTTGGTAAAACAGAAATCACTTCCCCTCTAAAACTCTAGACCAAAAGCACTCCAAGGAAAGATTTCAAACGAAAGTCAGCAAGAGCTCTCAAGCAACTAAACTGCTGAGAGGTCGAGTGCTTGGTAGAGTTAAGCTTCGTTCTGCTTACCGAGACTCATGAGACGCTCCATTCTGGCTGCTAATTCGTGGGCTCGTTTGACAATCTGTCAACAGAAACAAACAATCTGTTTCAAAAGAGAACACCAAACAAGCACGTTCATCCAAAATACAAGAGCTGTACCGTATCTGACAGCCCAGCTAACTTCGCCGCGTTGAATCCGTAGCTCTTGGGGCAGTCTCCACGAATGAACTTATACAGGAACGTTATCGACTCTTTGGTGGGATCTTCATCATTCTCGTTTTCGACCAAACAAGCCTTTGAAAAACAGCCACTCACTCAACCTCTACGTAAACAGCCACTTAAATATCGCCCAGTTGAAGGCGAAAGCCTACCAAGTGTCCGAGTTTGATGTTCGGATGACCAGAGAATCTATCCACCAAGGAATGATCTGCAAAAAGTTATCGCTAGACCTCAAGGAACGATATATCTAGCAGGGAATGTCGTCAGCTTACAGTGAGTGGAGAACAAGGTTCGACAGTTAATTCGGTCCACCAAATCTTTCAACACAGCGGCGGCAATGGCAGTTCCGTCAAACGTGGCGGTACCTCGTCCAAGCTCGTCGATGAGCACCAGTGAGTTGCTCGTAGCGTGCTGAAGAATACTGGAGGTCTCGCTGAGTTCCACGTAGAAAGTACTTTCTCCTAAGCAGAAAGTTTTAGCTGCGAACTATGACGATAAAAAAAGCGCATTAAGGGAGCTCTTACCTGCTAGGAGGTTGTCAGAGGCCCCGATTCGAGTAAATATCCGATCGACGGGCGTCATTTCACAGAAAGACGCTGGAACATTCGAGCCCTGCAAGAACAAAACGGCATGTGTTACGAGACCTTCAACCAAACACGAGGACATCCTTAGGGAAAAACGTACCAGCTGAGCCAGTACAGCAATCAGGCCGACTTGACGCATCAACGTACTCTTTCCTCCCATATTTGGTCCAGTGACGAGAGTGAGGGAACCGCTATACGAAGGATCGTCAGGCTGCAATACATAACATTACATTTTGGGTTCTTCAACGTCAGGGCAGCCTACAGTATGCAACTTACTTCGCCTGTTCCGATGTAGGTGTCATTCGGGATGAAGTCACCGCCGGAAAAGGTTGTGACAACGAGAGGATGTCGGCCATCCCGAATAGTCATAAAGGCTTTCTGTCCCTCGGAAACTTCTCTGAAGGTAGGTCTGCAGCTCTGTGGCAGGTTGTGCGAATACTCTTCCAGACAAAGGAGAACGTCTAGAGCAGCCATACACCTCACCGCTTGTATCCACTCCGAGTAACTGCAAAAAATACACATGATCACGACCAGAAATAATTGTTGACCAAAGTAAGTACTTACTGCTGGTCGAATAGCTCGAAGACACGTCGTGTAGCATCCTTCTCGGCAGCTTCTCGTTTCTCTTCGGCGCGAACTAGCTGTTCAAGAAGAACCGGACTCTTCTTACTCCAGTAGCGCTGAAAGCCTTTCTTGGTAGACTTGAGCTCAAAATCCTCTGGCATTTTCTGGCAGGCAGAGAGCGGCACTTCCATCTGATACCGGTTCCTCGCTTGGTGAAAGAAACTAATCTACGCACAACACCAAGCCATATTGCATTGATACGTGCAAGGTCGAACCGAGTGTCCGAAACATTTAAAATGGACCACGAACCTGGCACTTGAACTTCTTCTCCATCTCGGCCCGATGTTGGTCCAGCCGTTCTTTCATTTCATTCTCTTCCCGTACGGCAGCTTCGTAGACCTCATCGATGCCCTTCTTCGGCTCTATCTTACCATCCTCCTCAGCTTGCCTTGGATCGAATGCTTTCTACAAAAGTGACACTACGGCTGAAAAATAGTTCGTAAAAGGCGCATCGGTGTGCTCAGCGGAAGTTACATACCTTGAACCGATCGAGCACAGTCTGCAAGTTCGGAAAAGTTCCTTCGACTTTCTCGCTGAGATCCGTTATCGTCACAATTTTCCGCAGAGACTCAGACCTGCCACAGCATACGGTAAACCTCACATTTCAGGCCGCGCTGGACTTATTTCCTTAGAGAGAAAAATGTACTTGGAGAACGAAAGACATCGGCTGAGATCACGAACGAGCGACATTATACGCTCAAAACCAGCGATGGTGGCTAAGAAGTCTTTGATCTTTCTTTTTCCATAGATTTTCTCGTCGAACATACTGGCTCTGGTTTCCGGGTGGATCTGCTTTCTTTTCGCGGAACCGACGATGTGGACTCTATAGACAAAACGTGGTCAAGTGCAACACAGCAGCACCATACTGTATCCAAACCAGCTGCTATGACTTACTTGCTGAGTAAACGTTCAAGATCGGGAAGAGACTTCAGAGTTTGAAGCGTGGAGTTGAACACTTTATCGTTCTCGACTCTGAACGACGCCAAGTCGGCCAAGGCTTCCTGACGATCCACAATGTCAGCAATACGACACAACGGACTGACCACCCATTCCTTCAAAAGGCGGACACCTACAATCAGAAACCCCTCGGTTTATAAAAAGTACCATGAGTCTTCCCAAGCGAAAATTCTCGAGCTCTGTACTGAGTATTCCGGCTTACCGAACTTGGTTTTGCACCGGTTAATTTTGCGCAACAGACAAGCGTCGGGATCTCCGTTTTTGTTCGGAACAATGTCAAGATTGATCAACGTAGTACCATCCAAGATCTGGAAGCAAGACATCAGGTACCGTATACGTGTACGCACTACGCAGTTCGTATCGCACAGTACATTGCCAAAGGCAGTATCACGTCGAGATACTTAAAGAATAAGAAGTTAACTCCATACCATGTGTTTTACTGCGGCCAAGGGCCCATTCCGTGTTTCCAAAGGATCGTAGAGCTCGAAGTTCTTGAGTGATATCAGATCAAAGTCGACTTCACACCGTTTCAGATACCTGCGTAGTAACGAGTGATAAATACCGTAAGTTACAGATCTTAAACAGCCTACCACAGGATGCTGGCCTACTTACCAGGCGCATCCACCCAATGCGCGGATCGCCAGCTCGAACTCTGGCTTGGCCGCAGGCAGTGTTCCTCCCAACTGCAGCATATGGCTGAGACACTGCGGCCAGTCCGTCTGTAAGACTGGGCCGAAGTACTCCCGCTCCAGAAGCATCTTGACCGCAGACTTCGCATCCAGGAACTCGACCAGTGGCAGCAGTAGTTCCTTGCGAATATTTTCCGTGTTACTTCGCAGAAGATCAGTGAGCTTCGCTGACACACGTCCGCGCTCAAGAACAATCTAAAATCCCAAGAAACGTTCTTAAAAGAATCAAGACACAGATACAGTGGCTGTCGATTTTTTAGTGCCGCACCGAGAATCTGGTGCTAATTAGGTAGTAGTGCGATACCTCATTCGGGGGATGGTGAGCAAGCAAAGTCCGCAAACGCGAATGATGACGGTCTTCTTTGAACTGCCCAACCTGACAACCAAAATAAGACTAACAATTAAAGCTTTCCTGGTGGAAAAGTGTTTATAACTTACCACAAACTGTCCCGGACCGGGATACAGTACGCATACGCCATACTCGTATTCCTCGTTGCCATCACTCAGCATGTGAACCTACAACAGACGACGTCGCGATTAAATCAGCTGCTCAACCGGAGTATAAAATCAGAGAAATTCAAGCTTCCTGCAGTCGTACTGACCTTCTCGCAAATGGTCATAAGACATGAGGATTCCGAGGTGTGTGAGTGGATCGGTCTTTCTGTTTCGCACTCCAGAGTACTGACGCTCCGAGTTCCCGGCGTTAGTGTTCGGATGATTTCTCGAGGGAAAGCTTTTTCCTTTCCTGTGAAGAGCTTTTTGATATAGGGAAGAGCTTGCCGTTGGTTAGAGCTAATTAACTTACGTACCTTTCTTTTGCTTGAACTGCGCTGCTGACATCGTTTGTTCGACACGAATAACCTTATATCCCTTCTGCACCAGCTTGTTAGCATAGTTGGAGAAGGCACCTTCGGGAAACCCACAATGGGCATGATCGCCCTTCAAAATAAACAATTGAATATCGGCAAAGTCACATCCCGACTAAGGTTATTTCGAGCATGCGTAATCATAGAGACCTTCATGTAGACAAGATTAAGCTCGGAGACACCGACGTCCGCGTCCATGTGGTACATCTCGTAGAACTTCCCCAGCTGCAATGATTTAGATTCACATGTCAGTGTGTGGCAAAAGGCAAAACAGGGAAAGACTTTCACGTTTCAAGACTATACCTTGAAAAAGAGAATACAGTCGAAATTGTCCGCTTTCAACTTCCACCACTGTTCCAGAGCAGGTGTACACTTGAGATCCTTCGGCACCATTAGAGTTCGTGGAGTCAGACCTTGGACAATCAGGTCCTTGTGAAGAACACCAGACTTGTCCCTATACGAACCCAACTCAATAGCACAAGCGCTCTACCAGTATCAGTTCCACGGCTACCTTATCTTGTCCGGATGCAACCACGAGAAGGATTCGTGGGTATGCTTGGCTGCAACATCATCTTCCTCGGCGGCTTCTCGATTATCTACATAAAAACTGAAACCGTAAAAAATCCCAGAATAGTTGCCCGCTTCAGTATCACGTACCTTCATCGTTGTTGTCAGCATCCTCCGCATCGTCGTTTGAAGCAACTTTTGGCTTCTTCTGATTCACTTTCGAAGCAGTTGCTGAAGGCTTGCTTTTCTTGCCGGAAGTAGCGTGAGATCGACCGACAGGAGTTGTCACAGCTACCTTCAAACATTTCGAGCCCTGCGTGGTCAACTTACGTTTCTTCGGAGTCTGCAGAACAACATAAAAACTCATTATGAATACTTTCCAAGTAGCTTGCTGCAAGTGCTGCGTAAAACGACAATTACAGTACCTACCGCAAATCCATCGCTTTCTTCTGTTTCCGACCGATCTTCCTCGATCGAAATATCATCAGCAAGCTCTTCTTCATCGTCATCCGACGGTGTTTCTTCATCCTCCTTGAAATCTAGATCTCTGTCAGAATCAGCTGTAGACGAAGAAACTGCCTTTCGAATTGTTTACCTGAAATGGTCATAAATTTGGAAGGCTCATTATAACATACCTGGAGCATCTTCTGGACTATCTAGTATCTCTCGCTTGATCCTCTTCGCACCATTGTGCGCTGGTCCTACTGGGAAAGCGGAACCAGAGTACGGCGTCAAGAAAGTATGCACGCTAGAAGACGACCCACCTTTCTTTGGCAGTTTGTTCTCCTCCGGTTTGGTACTCTTCGCTGAACTAGAGGACGGCACTGCCAGCGACTGGCTTTGTGGAGTCGAGGTCGGCTTCTGGAGCAAGTTCACGGTTGGTTTGACTGCCGCTGGCTTCTCTTCATCCATTGCGAAATCGATGCTGAAATCATCGTCGTCGTCTCGAGCTAGCTCCTTCCCCGTCGACTGCTTCGGGGTAGCTGGAGTCGATGGCGCTTTGGAGAAGAACGCCGTTATCGGTCGCTGCCCACTGCTCGGCGTCGTTGCTCCTGCTTTCTTCGGTGGCATCCTGGAACGTTCATCAACTGCAGAAGTAGTTCCTTTAAAACGTCCGAAACGGGAAGAGCTAAATACGATGGGAAGGTCAATAGCTGAACGAAAATTCGGCGCGATTTTTACAAAACAGAAAGACAGACAGAGGATGAGAGGAACATTAGACTGCGTGCGCAAAATCAATCAACCGCTCACATTTGCCCTCTCACATTACGACTCTCACATTTGGTCCGGACCGACTCCACCCCGACTTCGGTATTGGGCGAAGGCCAAATGTGAGCCGTCAGCCGTCATATGAGCAGCTAATGGCTCACAAACTCGCCGATGAAATGTAAGAACGACGAACGGAAATTTCCACCCCGCACATCGTTTTGAATTTCCGCTGACTCCGGTCGTTGGAACGGCAACATCGGGAATTAACACGCAACGGAAGTGCCCAAGTTTTGACATGTAGTTTGATTCAAATACCGGTATGACCATAGCAAGAAGAAGGCCGCCTTTTCAATCCTTGATCTGTCGGTGCTTCTATAGTGGAAAAATTCTGTGCTCGTGCGTTTTGGCCAGGAATGGCGGATGATGGAAGGAACGGACTCGATTTCCTGTGGGAAGCAGCGCTTTCTCGTGAGTCGGCTGATGCAGACTTATCCGATGTTGTCAGCTCCGAAATTACCTCCAGCACTCCCGCAGTAACGCTGCTCTCTTCACCTGGACAATTATCTATGACTCTCCCAGGCAATCTGGCACTAGCAGCAGGCCGTCTGTAACGCGCGGACGTCCGGCGCAAGTGCATGACGCACCATCAGTTTCTCCCACATCAGCGTCGTCTTCAGCTGCTCTAGTTAACAGGGAGAGATCAACAACAGGAAAAGAGTACGCGGTTCCAAACCATGGACTTCGGACGCAGGTCGACAGCGACGTGACAGAGATTCCGAAGCCGAAAAGACGGTCGAGGAACGAAATGGACAGCGACACTGCTGCGCCTCGTCCGAAGTTAACCTGCGAAGACGAAACGTATGAGAGACTGCTGGCCGTGGATAATATCAATCCCTAACAGCGTCCTCCCGGAAAAGAGTGTACTCTCGCGTGGCTGGTAGCTCCACGCCATTCCTTAGAAAACACTTATCAGCCTACAGAACCAGAACTCGTGCCGGAAACTGAGAAAGAAATCAAGGCACAGAAGAAGAAGGACGCCGATGCTTCGCACAGTCTTCGGGTTCTTGTTGATCAAAACGTGAAAGAAGTCAAGGAGAAGCATCAAAAGCGCCCACGAGAATTTGGCAATGAGGAGGATCCCGTCAATATAGTCGACCAAGTGATTCAGTCCCTTGCGAGAAGAAAGATAATCAGCCTTCGGCTGTACCCAAGGCCGATCAAAGAAGCCCCGGCGCAATGAAGTCTGATTCGTGGGATGAGCACAGGCAACAAGGCAACAGCGCCACTGTATTCTGTCGGCGACAAAGATACCTCAGATGGAGCTGAAGAACACGCACAGGATGTCCGAGCTAAGTTGAGTAAGATTCTTTTACTACAAGTCAACAACCCTGCAACAGTCGTCCGCGCTTAACCGTTCTTTCTCCTTTCAGTGGAAGTTTTATCACAGCCCGTCAGAGGCAAGGCCAAGTTCTTGCCGGAAGGCACAGGTAACCCTTTCCGAAAGTGAGATACTGCACATATCTGCAACGGATGAAACAGCTACGTCTGCTACAGAAACCAGCAAAGCAGCCAAAAAAGCTGCGATAGCCAGAGCGTGTCGGAAAGCTCTGGTGAAAGACGGAACGGCAGAAGAACAACAGTTTCCCGAAGGTCGACCAGCGAAATTCACTTTATAAAATATTTTGATGTTTTCACCTGTTTTGATGTTTTCACCTTCAACAGTTTTCACCTCAACTAAGAGAAAATCTGTGTTTCTGAACGGATTCGATTTACTGCAATTCGTTCGAAACGGTTGATCCGCGCAGCAACGTTCTCATTATACAGCAAAACTTTCTAGTCCTTTGAAGCTTTCTAGTTCTTTTAAGCCTTTGGACTTCCGGCGCAGCCCTTAGTTTGCTGCTCTGTTCTCGGCAAGATATTCATCAAAGTGAATGACGCCAGTTCGTCAGCCCTTCCTTCGATAACCACTCGCCGAATTCGCGCCGCGGATCTCCTCCAGACATACAACACCACTGCTAGCCAAATCGAGGCCATACATGACTTGGACAAAATCAAAAGACAGATCGATATGGAAGAACGCAAGAACGATCGTGAGTGGCAGCAAGAGAGGTTCGCGAAAGAACAGGAGCTCAAAGACAAACAGCTGGAAATCGAGAAAGAAATCCGACTGACCGAAGTTAAAGAACGTGCGGAATATCGCCAGATTCGATTTCAAACTATTACGACTCTGCGAAACGTATAATTAACTACGCAAAGAAATAATCCACGGTGGTAGAAAGCCGGTGGACCAAGCTTAACTAAAGGGAAACGAAAAGCGGTTGCTGTTTTTGCGAATACATTTCGATTTTTTACTGCCGGGAAACCAAGTTAAGTTTCTTCTACAAAACCTGAGTATATTTCAAGAGGCGGAGGGTCGACGCCAAATTTTTTCCGGACAAGAGGAAAGCCGTGCATGCATGTCATACAGTTAGTCAGAACGGCGGTCACTAAACATGTTTTGGCTACCTGCTGCCAGTATATTTTCTGATTTTTTTCATAATTTCCGAATGCAAAATCACGTGCTATCGCCATAAAACCGTACTCTACAGTCACTCTCATCTGCGACATTGTTTTGTTGAAAACTGTCTGTTCTTCTGTCAGGTGGCAGCCTTTGTAGGAAACTCGAATCTCTTCACTGAGAGAGTATCCCTTGTCGCCGAAGAGACATTTACCTTCCCCACTTTTCGCTGAGGTGGCTCAGTCGCTCGCGCATGTTGCTTCCTCCTAACATGAAACCGTCATGACGGCGACCGGCACAGGAACCATACATATTCGCGATTATACCATCTGGACTGCATATACTTTGAAAATTCATGACGTGTTTCCGTGAGTGTCCGCTGTATTGCTCCCTCTGATGTCTTTTGAGACGACATAACCGCTTTCGACAGAAGGCACAACAAGCTATCTGTGAACTCAGTAAGTGGGGGAGCTTTCAGTTGGACGTAAAACGATATTGATTGGTTGAAACAACGGCAACCGGAAGTCGGAGAAAAGACACCGTTCTTTGAGGGGCTCATGCTGGTTTTTCTATTCCAAGAATTCTATTCTGCATTAGAGCTATGGAGGTTCGAAGCATGTAGGTTCAATCGAATCCACCAACGGAATGACTTCAGCTGATTGCTAAAAAGAACAGGGTGCGGTGTTCTGCGAGCTCGAAAGATGAAAAGGGCGGCAGTAAAGGGCGTTAAAGGAAGCTTGGACAGGAAACCGTTCAGCGACAACTGCAGTCACTTCAAAGACGCCGTATTGAACTAGAACGGGAAAAAAGACGAGATATGGTTCACTACTGAGATTACAGCGTGAGACCATCGAAAACTAACAGGAAACCAAAAAAAGTAAACGATGCTCTTAGTATTATTCGACGAAGGCACAACCTCGCTTGTCCAAATGTACCTGTGAAAAACCATAAGACAGACTTCACGTTACAAAGACTGCAACGTGAAGTAGAGCTATCAGGCTGAGTGCCCTCACTATCTTAACGACGATAGAATCGTTGCTGGAAGTCTCGGCAATACAGTGACTTCTCAGCTCGATAACTGGCCGCAGCTAACTCGTTCTCGCGGTTACGCTGATCCTGCCGAACGCGGTCTTCGTTGAGGCGTCGAGCTGCCTTGGCTTCGTTCTCCTTCCTTCGATCGTTCATCACACGAGCTTCCTTAACAGCGCGGTCTTCCGCGCGTCGCTGGTCTTCGTGCTGGTGCTCCACACGCATGCGTGCATCTCTGACTACTTTGTCGGCTAAGAAAGCCAGAAACCCGTCACGTAGCGCAGCGTCTCGCATAGGTGGACGGCGAGCTCGGAGTGGCTCAACACACATGCTGTGATGATGGCCCCACTTCACACAGTTGAAGCAAAACGCGCTTTTACGGTACAGGTGATCCTGCGTGAGTACAAAAAACACAGACTGTTTAGAATTTTGTTTACGGTTACCAGTTGAAAGTACGGTTCTGTGATCGGCAATCAAGCTCGCTGAGCGAACGCTTACTTTGATTAGCTTTCTGAGCCGAAGGGCGGTATTCCGGCGCAGAAGTGGATGGGCTGTGGCCTTCGACATGTTCTGTAATCAAGCAAATATACAGGCTGGACGTCTGCTAACAGATGCTGACGATACCTTGGTTATCCAAGTTTCCAGCGCGGACTTCCGGCGCATTCTGTTCTCCGTTTAACGTATATTTCAACAAGCATGGTTCCCACCTTTGTTAGCAGGAAGATCCAAATAAAAGAAAGCGATACTTACGGTTGACTCGCCTCTCAAAGCGGTGATGAACCCGCGGAAGCGAAACATTCGTGTCAGTTGAGCTGACAACCGACGAGCTATCGTCCCATTCTTCTGCCGCCGTCTTTCCGGTAACCATCTTGGTAGCGGTCGGGGTGAGTCCGCTTTCTTTTATGGATGGGAGTTCTGCAGAGTCTGGGTGTTGGAGGGTGGCAAAGGCTAGCAGAAGATCAGTTTACTAATCAGAAAACAGAAAATCCGGACTGTAAGATGACAAAATGTGACGGATGATCGCAGTTGCGCACGTGAAAAGCAAGATGCTCACGTTTTCGTCACCAAAACCACAACAAAGGTCGATTTAGGGCGGAGTTGATTCGGTCAAATGTGAGAGATTATGTGTGAGTTCGAAATGTGATCGGTTGATTGATTTTGCGCACAGTCCCTAATGTCATTCACAAATCACAATCAAAACTTTACAGCTGTACACGATTCTTGACCGTATGGGTCAACAAACGATGACTACCGATCCACAGGGGAAACGCTGATTCACTGTGGTGTCGTCGGCGAACTGCGCGATGTGGATGGATCAACCAGAGGAAAACGGAATCCAGGTCCAAAATGGGCAGATTTTTTCGTCGTTGATGAAGCGAGATCAGCTGTTGAAATTTACGAGCTTTTGCCGCGTTCAGTCAGTGCTTTGGTTTTCCTTCGATCTCTTCCAAGTTTATTGTCCGAGATTGAAGGACCGAACATCCGTTCTCTATCGTTCACCCTATCAGCCAGTATCCGTGTCTCCTATTTTGTCCTACGCTCATAATTATGCTCGATTTTTTCGGATGACTTCCTCTCAGTTGTCGGATCAGAAGCTTCTCTGGGTTTGCCCTTCACAGGCATAAAAGAGGTACGCGCCGTACGTCTCATTGTCTGTTAATGTCCTGCCCGACCTGCCGTCGCGATCTTTTGCTTTCTGACTTTTCCGTGTCTGTTTCTTACAGGTGGTTGACTAAGGAATAACAGGAGTTTGTCGGAGGGTTTTTGATATCCAGGATACGGACCTTCAATATAGCAACAATTGAAAAGTGGGGAAGATCGGATTAGCACGGTACGTACTACTGTACTTACATGCACATATTGCACGCATTGCCCGGATTCATGGGTAAGCGGAGATGCTTCCTCTCGTTTAAATCCGCCGCTTTTAACCAATGGTCTCATCTCTCTTTTGTTAGCTCTCTCGTCGATTGGGTGGACGTACAGCCCAAAAGCCGGTTTCGCAACTTGACGCTGCCTTGCTTATATCCGTCGCGCACTACATTCCTTCTCTACAGTCTATATCACGGATCGAGATTGGTGGCGGTGGCTGCTGTAATCAGTCTTTTCGATGTATTAACAAAATCGAAGCCGCATCGGAGCAAGAGACTGGATTGTTCTACTCTGGTACGTATATCAACTATCAACATTGGGTTGGGATAAGTCTGTCCGGGACGGAGTTCAGCTTAAAGTATATAGGGTTGCTCATCGCTCGAATTATAGCTCATCAAACCTTACGGCATATATTTACTTTTCAGGAGGTGAAGGAATGTTACAGCAGCAAGCGCGGTACACCTGCCAAGCCATGTATCGGGCCATTATCAGCCGATAAATTGGGAATTACTGTTAGAAATATGAGCTGTTATTGGGCTTTGCTGGATTAACCATTGGACCAGATTTCTCGTTTGCCCTCAAGCACGCACACCGATACCTTTTGAACTAACAAGCGCCACAACCTGTCGATTGAAATGGGAGACAAGGTGAAAGTGGCTGTCCGTGTACGGCCACTTAATGCACGAGGTGAGGCACCAAAGTATAAAGTTTCGCATCTATGATGACTTAAGAATTATGAGCAATTACCTAGATAGAAATGAAGCACAACAGCACCAAAGTTTTTCACAGAATGGACTGAAGAACCAGGCTTCGAAATCATTTGGGGTGACGTATATGGCGAATGTTCAATATAGAATGGTTTTCATCCTTGAAATCAAAAGTGAAGTCTTTTTTCGAGCTCTAATCATACCAATTTCCGGTGGTTCTTGTCGAAGTGGGTAGCTCTGGAGAGAAGGAAAAAAGGGCTAACTAGTGTTGACGCAACTGACAGTTACTGAGGCCATAAATTGGAATTGCTCGTTTTCGCTTGATTTGACTACAATTGCTTCACGAGACAACGCCGTTGGAAGCGGTCCCTGGCTGTGCGTTCGAAGCATTCCAGCCACGCCATTGTCTTATCTTGACAATTCTATTCTTCGTTTACAGAGCTCCATTTATCGGCCAAATGTGTCGTCGAGATGAAGAGAGATCAAACCATCCTGTACGACCCTCGTTATGCTAACAACAGCCCAAACGACGGTCATTCATTAGACAAGTAAGAATATTCAGGGACGAAAATAATTGTATTTTAGGCGCGGTTGGGAAATTAAATTTAATAATCATATTTTTAAAAATATTTATTGGTTTACGTATGTTCCGCACACTATATGTTCTATGCCTTGTTTGTTGGTGTTTCGTTGAGGATAGACGTAGACTGGGCGGTGTTGAAGGAAGCGTCTCTGCGAAATGCAGACAGTTGACTTCCCCGTATTTCAAAGGAGCGATGACGACCGTAGCCGGAGAGATTTCCTGAGGAAGCGATGAAGGGGCTTTACTGGTAGCATTTGGCGTGATATTGCTAATGTTGTGTGTTACGCGTCAGCGTTATAATGTTGCGCCTTGTGGTGCGACTGCTCCTTGTTTGAACATGGCAAATTTAAGGGTTACTGATGGCTTCAAATGGATTACTCAGAAATCTTCCTGGTTGCAGCTGGTCGTAATTGCTAATCGAGCTTCTCCTTTCGTTGTGACATTTCATCAGTTGCATGTTAGCTCAGGACATCACCAACTCTTGGCTGACCGGTCTCTTCCCGTTCACAGACACCCCGAAGTGTCAGCTTCGTCTGATAGCAGGGATATTTCCAGCTGGGATCAACAAGCTTCATCCGCGGAAAGGAGAAGATAATGCCGCTAATGTCCTGTCTGGTGAAGACAATCAAGTAAATGCGAAGGAAAGCCGTCACAGCCCATCACGTCAGCTTCCGTGTGATTCTGCATGGTTTTTCTCTACCTGTTGTACAAGTTTTTTACTTCTGTTGATGTTAGGCAAAGCTCAGCAGCTGGGACTACTTTAGTGTGGATAAGCTAGGATGAGAATTTTGTGTGAGTGGTCGCTTCGGTGGATTACAGCATCGAGTAGGGGGATTCTGAAGTCCTTTCTTGATTCATGGACGCGTTTTCTGGGTTAGGGAACGGCTGGATGCTCGGCGAAAGCAGTCGGCAATGCGTAGGAAGGAAGTGGAGAGTTCATTCCTCTTGAAATGCTACGGCACTTCCTCTCCAAGTTTTTCTCCTTATGTCGTCATGCTGGGTCGTCGTCTTTGAGGGACCCGAGAGGATGATGGAGGCACAGTGTGATTTGCTGGTTTAATCCCGCAGTAATTGTGTAGCAAATGACTGAACAAGCTAGCCTGCGGGAGATGTTGAACGTCGATCTGACTCAACGGGACTCTTGTTCGTGAACGTCTAGAGGGGAAAGGGAAACTGGAAAAAGACACGGAAGTAAATGGCGCGCTCCTTGTGTATGGCCGATACAATCAAATCAATATTCTTCCAGCGAATGTGTGGAACGCGAAGAAATGAAGGGATAGGATCGAGAAAAGGGGAAGAGATGGACACGCTCTGCCGATTACACAGTGGCTGTTGTATCTTGTCCAGAATTACCAAGTCAGATTGATGAACAAAGAGCTTCCCCTCAAAAACTAAATTGAGGGTTGAGGAACCAGTTGACGGGCCAGACGGCGCCATGATTATGCGGTATCGACCTTTCTCCTTCCAGACTAAATTGAATCATTTTACTCAAGACACTTCCAGTTTGTTAATCTCATACCAAAACTAATGTCCAAAAAGAAAAAAATTCCGCTGCCGGCAAAACCCACTCGACGGCGAACTGCCTCAGGTCGTGATACATTCGCCCATCGGTCCACCGTGTGTGTTTAGGCGCCGCAAAAGTGCTCGAAAAATCATTGTGACAGGTGAAGCACTTGCTTACGTGCGAAAGTGAGTTTGTTTATGTATGCACGCCTGATGTTAATTTCGACTTTAGCCAGTTCGTATCATAAAAAGCTATCCACCCTAAAAGCACTGCTGGAAACAAGGACAAAACACCTCTCGCTCTTGGACGTGTAATGACGTCATGCATGCGCCGTATGAGGTAGTCGTGCGTAGCTTGGCCTGGTAGAAACCGCGATTACATCATGTGTGGGCTTGAGATATGAGAGCATGGATTAGGTCTGTGGTGACCAGTCCGACCATGAAACCTTGTTGTCAAGTGTCAGCTTTTATCAGCTTCCTCCTTTACTCACTGTGAATCTTTCTCCTCTACCAGACGTCTTACGGCTGCATAATAAGGTAATAAATTTCGAAGGAGTAATATGTTCGCTTTACGACGATATTATTTATACGGGAAAAGTTGGAAAAACACCCAGTTTTCGCCGTATGTCCGCGGGGAACTTTTTGAGAGAACTTATACCGGACGTCAGCCGGCAGACGGTTCAGTGAGATGCGAGGAGCTCTTCTGCGTCTAAGCTCTTGGTCCACTTGACAAAACCGGCATTATGGATCAGCTTTCATTCTTGCTTTGGTAATTTGGCTTTCCGCTTTGCTGAGAGCGATACTCGCTCTTGATACTTCAGGGCCTTTATGCATGACTGATTTGTCTCAATGTACGTCGCTTTCACTTTTGGCAGCAAAGGATGGAAAAAGACAGATAAAAAGTTGGAAAGGCGTCGAAGCGAGGTCTGCGACTAAATGGTCAAGCAAATGAGATACGGCTTTTCCAGATAGCAAAAGAAATGTCTATTTGTAAAGCCATATCAGAACAACACTGGCATGTGGTCGGGTATCTGCCTCACGCTGCAAATCCTCGAAAGAAAGATAAGTAAGCATTTGACCCGCGACCTTATCTATCATCATTATTCCTTGCAAGGAAACCATAGGAAGTACTCGGTTCCCGTTGTAATCAGAAGCGATCCTTTCGCACGGAGCGTAAACCGTCAGTTTGATGTGGGTCTCTACTTTCCGAAGAACCTGAAAGTTCTTCCTACGGTTTTCCAGGGTATATGCGAAGCCTTTCAGAAAGCTTCACGATTGTTCTCTCTGTTGAAATCGTCAATGGTCCCTTTCCGAAGGTCTGCCGGAAGTTCGGCCTATGGAAAATGGAGACAAGACCAAAACAGATAGTTCCATTTCAAGGACGCGATTGTGTTTGTCGAACATAATATGGCTTAATTATGTAATGTTGGGTTTCGTCCAGCGTTCAGATAGTAATTTGATGTTATTGTAGTCAGACATTGTATCGATTTTTGGCCTGCGGTCAATATGGAAAGTTTGAAACTTTAGAAGCGCGGTCAGTTTCAGACAACGTGTCGTTGCGGTGATGCGGACGTGAGGGTGTTTGCAGCTTGTAAAAGAAGCCGGAGAGGAGAGAAAGGCCCCCCGCCAGGTCACACAAGCGGCATCACGGTAATCTGCTGTGACTTCCTCACAGCTAGGGCAGCAGGAACTGGAAATGATCAAATAATGCCACTGCCCCGTGATGACAGGCCATCTTGCCCAGTGTCAGCAACATTTGAAAACCG
Organism: Ramazzottius varieornatus; assembly: GCA_001949185.1. NCBI lineage: Eukaryota > Metazoa > Tardigrada > Eutardigrada > Parachela > Ramazzottiidae > Ramazzottius > Ramazzottius varieornatus. Next base: position 1,370,850 of record BDGG01000010.1, on the reverse strand, counting down.
GATAACAGACATGTCAGACCACGCCACCGATATACCGGGCCATTGAGGAAACTCACTTCTGAGCCTTCCCTACAAGTTCGGAAATTTCCGAAATACAGTATAATATGTGAATCCAAATCACATACGTTATTTTCCGCGTGTGAAAGATTTTTATACCACTCACGATAGTGTCCCGATGGTTCTTCGAGCTTCTGAACACACTGGAGACCTTCTGGCTGACGCTTTTGGAGGGTATGCGGAAAAAGCTTAATCAGACGGAATGTCTACATGGAAGTGCGGCAGCGCGTGAAAATTTTCAAGAATTTTTGGTGTGTTAAAGGTTTTAATGAAGGCATCGAGTGTGGCCGCCGGAGTGCAGTTAGGCGAGGCGTTAAATTGCGTGGCGAGGAGGTGTGAAGTTATTTTTTGTGGTACTTTCGGCTTCGGGTGTCGCTTTGGCGTCTGAGCTCAGTGGGAATAATTTACGAGAAAGAGAGCTATGATGCCAACAAGACGCTGTTCCGCTTGGATACCGAGATGAGCAGCATCAGTGGATCTTGACTTGATAAATTTGTGCCGGCTTTGCTATATTTCGCTCCTGTCAAGTTATAGGTCTCTATTTACGGTTGTGATTAATGGACCATTATGTATAGGGGTCAGTCACACATGGACCCGAGACGCCGTATTAAGCGCAGTTTCAAATTCATATTGGAAGTCTAAGAACTGACAGGCGCTTCTGCGAACAAAGTGACCACCACTTGAGACTGGAAAACTCCCTGAACTGTTTGAAATGGATTGATGGCGTGCGACGCGAGAAATCCCATCGCGCAGTGTCAATGATGTTATTCATGGCATAGAACTGTATGCAGTGTACTGTAAATGAAATCCCGCATAATTAGGTCTCTGTGCAGGAGATGACCAACGGTCCTCTAGACTGTAGAATACTTCGATAATATTGATTTTGTACCGAAGCATAGACTGAAGTCATACTTGAATAACTTTGATGTGGTTTGAAACACTGTCCTGTATACATAGACCAGTGATGTGAACTTGCTTTTCGGTTGATGAGACTAGGCTCGGTTGTCCGTTTGAAAAGCTCGAGACATGCACAGCATCGAACCACGAAAACGAAGAACGACCTTCGAGAAACCGAGAAGTTCAAGGCTAGGAAACAGCGCGTGACTCGCGCACGCGGCTGTGATAACCGGAAGTATTCTGCGTAGACCGACGAAATGACATCCTGTGAGCGTAAACTTCGACCATCTTTGAAGGACTCGATTGTGCTGGTGACAGCTTGGATTCTCGTCGCTTTCCGGCATCCTTTTACGGCATTTCAGGTTTTATGGCTGATTGACCGCGTGAAAGTATTGTTATTGCGCGAGTAACAAAAATCGATATTGCAACTCACAAAGGCACTCCAGAAGGTCATATTGGTCGACACTCATGGTGGAGTGTTTGTACAGTTTACTTGTGGCAGCGCGTAATCCCGCTCTTCCTTTTCTCAAGCATGCCGCAGACGCAACGGCCAAGCTGGTTCGGTAGCCGTTCAGAGGACTTTCAAGTGCGGAAAAGACCCTTGTTGGTAAGGTTTCTCTGTGCTAGCTCATCGTGACTGGGCAACGAGGTCAACCGAGGAAGGGATCGGCATCTTCCGGATGCGGATGCTGATCCCGTCGTTTGTCCGTGGTAGAAAGTCGGTCAAACGAAGTCAGAAGGTTCGTCACTGACTTACTCAGACAATTGAACAACGCTCGTATTATCGTTTTGTATGCAGGTTCGTGACGGGGATGACGGGTCGACGAGACATAGACTTATAGACACATGAATCATTTGGTTTGTCCGTGTTTGAGTATGCAGGGGTGCGATGGTCTGTGCAAACTTTTTCCGTGACCTGGAAGATGTCGCTGCTACGAAAATCCAACGTGGAACTGGGTCTTGTTTATCTATGACCACATGAAAATAACGGCGACCAGCTTGAGCTATCTTAATGAAGTCAGCGGTGGTCATGTAAATTACGCCCTAAAAACAGGCACTTGAAATTTTTGCTTAAGAATGTGTTTTCATTGTGAATAGGCAAAGCATGATAGTTATTGAGTGGAAAATTAAATTAGTCAGGGATCGACGTTCTGTCGCGGAGAACACGTCATGGAAGTGGATGAAGTACAACTTTACGATATTGGAGTTCCACGTCCCTTGAGAATACTTGCCATTGCGGAAGTGGCGGAAGCGATCTAAGCGAGGATTTTGTGGCGAGCAAACACTCTAGTTGGGCTTAGTGGTATGGTCAGGTTTTTTCGCCTGGATCCTTTCTGCTCCATGCAGAATATACTACCCCACAAATTTTTCAGTAATATGGTACCACACAAAGATACTTTCTAGAAACCTCCAAATACTACCGTCAAAAAGATGTGAAAACGACTCGGCTTTGCTTTACATGGTTTGTCCGGAATCCTATTAGGATATAATATTTGAAAATAGATTTGTACTATGTAGAGTGTTGTTTGGTGGACAAGCGTCTTGACACAGCGCTTCTGTCCTCGGCCTTTATTTGACTTTCAAAACTCGGACGTTTACCGAAGAATGTTTAAATGTTTACAGTTGGTTATGAGCGTTTTTTGTGTTGCGACATCGAGTATAATCATTTTGTGCTTTGGCATTTAATGGCTATCTGATGGGCTGTCTCCCCTCCAAAAAACACATCCGGCTATAAATTTGGATTTGTAGCTGGACATCGTCCCAAAAAAATGGGAATCCGATCGTCAACGAGCAAAATCAATACGCCATTGCATGGATAGAACTTACAGTCGCTCTGTGCATTTGACAAGCAAATGATACTGGATCAAAAGAAATTAAATGGTATCATCAGCAGCGAGCTGATCATCTCGCAGCGGAGAAACCGACGACCCGGAGATGAAGCCTAGTCAGCACAAATTGTGTTTTTGGATAAACGTGCTGTCCTTGAGGCTTCCATCAGGATTCCCCGAAAGCCCTAGTACCTATCGTCTAACCGGGAAAGTCTGCTTTGGTCTTCAGGATAAACTATAATTTTCCGGCCTACTGTGCGCGATTTGATCAGGGTCAGGTCTTCTTTTCCATGAATTAAGGTTTTCCGACGAAGATACGTTTATGTTTCAAGCCGTTCCCGGCTCTGCATCAATCATTATGAAATATCCTGTATATCTCTCCCGCGAGGTTTGTCATAGCCTTACAGATTTGCAATTTGCAGGAAGATCGTGCATGTACACTTGACTTGCTCCGGAAATGCCGCGGACCGTAAAGTCTGTGATAAAAACTGGCACCCAAATTGTACCATGTTTCGGCTCAATCTAGGCTTGTCCTTCCTCCTTGAAATGAGTTTGTAGTCCCGCCCAGCTGACCGGCTTGACAGAACGGGACAGCGTCGCAGTGGGAGGTGCAGCCAGGGTTTTATGGAGCGAAAAGTGTAACTGAAGAGTTGTAATTTCCAGTGTAGTTTTGGTGTCTTCAAAAGCCGTAGCCCTTGCTCGAATAGACAGTAATCCATGAATCATGATGGATGCAGTGCAGCCAGTGAAATTAAGTTTCGATCGATCCAGATCACGGAAAGCCGGCGCATTAATATGCAAGGACACAGCTGGGGATATGTCCACTAGACGCCGGATGATATTTCCGTCAGTGGCAGGTCAGAAGCAGCGCGTCACTCATCTTCTCTCCACTTTGCTTGATGACCGCTGTCCATTAGCATGATGTGAATAACATTAGACAGCTTCCCGTCATATCTTCAAACAATTCATCAATTAGGCACAATACCATAGCGGGTTCAGTTCGCTCTCATGCATAAATAATAAGCTCAAGCAACCGCGACCCATTTTCATTCGATAACATTCCCTAGCAGATATATGCGACCCACAAGATTACATTCCTACATACGTTTGTTCTGTTGTGCAGAAAACACCAGAAAAACTTCGCTTTCGACCACTGCTTCTGGTCATGCCGAAAAGACGACCCGCATTTCGCAGGTACGTCGGAATTTCCTTTCAAAATTTCCGTACGTTCCCCAGAAAGAGCTCCGTCGTTCCGGAGGTTACATGAATCTTGTGGCCTAGTTCTAAGGACATTTTATCACTGTTTTCATGTTTTAAGATCAAGACGATGTATTCGAGGCAGTGGGAAGAGGAGTCCTGGAGAATGCCTTTCAAGGATACAACGCCTGCATATTTGCCTATGGTCAAACAGGTACTACGCTAGGTGGCGCTGCACTTTCGTGCCAAGTGATTTATCCATGCGGCTGCTCTAGAAAACCTAATCAACTGACTGCTGTCTAGGTTCTGGAAAGTCCTATACGATGATGGGAACGAACGACCAACCCGGTGTGATTCCTCGGTTATGCAGAAGTTTATTCCATCAAATCGAGACCGACCCAAGCAGTACCACTTCCTACAAAGTGGAAGTCTCTTATATGGAGATTTACAACGAGAAAGTTTACGATCTTCTCAACCCCAGAGGGTTAGCTGGACAGTACTATAGGTAATCAACGAAACGGAATATTCGGTAGATCATTTTCTTTTTCTTGCAGGACGAAGCAGAGTCTAAGAGTCAGAGAACACAGCATCCTTGGTCCGTATGTGGATGGTCTGACAGTAGAAGCCGTAGAGTCTTTCGAGGTACGTAAGTCATTCCAAATTGGGTCAACAATACTGACGTGACGACCCGCTAATTGACCACTATTAACGCCCAAGCTAATTTGTTTAGGATATCGAGATCCTAATGGCGGACGGGAACCGCGTAAGGACGGTCGCTGCCACCAATATGAACAGTGAAAGCAGTCGCTCCCATGCGGTCTTCACAATACTCCTGACCCAAGTTGTAGAAGACCTCGCGTCCGGTGTCAGAGGGGAGAAAGTCAGTAAGATGAGCTTGGTTGACTTGGCCGGAAGTGAGAGAGCGGCGAAGACTGGGGCGGAAGGCGATCGGCTGAAAGAAGGCTCCAACATCAATAAGTCTCTAACAACACTCGGTCTTGTGATATCGTCGTTGGCTGATCAGTCTAGCGGCAAAACCAAAGGCGTTTTCGTTCCTTATCGAGACTCGATTCTAACGTGGCTTCTAAAAGTATGTTGGTTAGTTCTTACGCTGTCCGGAAGTCTTCCGGAGATGCCAGAGATACTGATGGTATTTTTTTCAGGATAATCTGGGAGGCAACAGCAGAACGGTTATGATAGCGACCATTAGTGCCGCTGCCGATGAATACGAAGAAACGCTCTCAACGCTCCATTATGCCAATCGGACGAAGCGCATTGTTAACCATGCTGTGGTGAATGAAGATCCTAATGCGAAGATCATTCGAGAATTGCGTGAAGAAGTCGAGATACTGCGGAAGCAGCTCTTATCTCATAAAGTAGGCCCATGTTTCAACCCTTTTACTGTAGTTTCTTTTTCGCCGACGCTTACTGGCGATACTTTCAGGGGAAAGATATCGAAGCTCGTTATGCAGAATCAAAGACCATCCTGGAAAACATACAGAAACCCTGGGAGGTCAAACTAAAAGAGACCGAACTGATACAAGAGGTAAGGAGCGTTCAAGTGATCGTCCGCGATGAAATTTCGATGAGCTGGGTTTGAGACTAACTCAAGAGGAAGTTCCTCCAAGAAACACCCATTCAACATAGTTCGGACGATTTCTGGACCAAGTAGGGAAACGACATAATAAACCTATTTCCGCTATCTTTGTGGCTGTTCCAGTAGCGTGTCGTGTGGTGCTTCAAAAACGATTTGGGCAGTGGGATCATTTCCAACATCAATTCATAAAACCGGCGATAACAAATACTGACAGATTTATGGGCTCTTTTTCCGCTCGATGCGTGTGATATTACGTTCTCCGTTGCGTGAAAGCGATAGCGTCCAGTTCGTCCGTCTTTTGTCACATGCAAGCTATGTAAATCTACTGAAATCATCAAAACCTTTTTGCTGCAGCCGTGATCCCTTGGGACTGGCTGCTCTTCATCCGTGAGAATTTGAGGCTTTCTTTTTCTATTACACTAAACCAACAGAGCAACAGTTTCACCACACAAGTCGATGACAGACTTCCACAACGTCGTTGCCTTATTCCCGAGGCATGTTTGAACGTTTCTGCAATATTAAACAGCGAAAACAGGGCTCCCTAACTTCCAACTTCCGGTTTGCCACTGTTTCGATTCACATTGGTGTCTTGTGAAACTGTCTGAGAAGACTTACACAGTACGAGTTCGGAGAACTGTTTTTCATCCAGGGTTGATTTTGTGTCTTGCGGCGAATCGACTGTTCATCAGAGAAAGCGTAATCGAATTTTTTATTCATTTGCTGGAAATTGACGGCCACTGTTCCGTTCTTAGGAGCGGCAGCAAGCACTCGAGAAAATGGGATTAGAAGTGCACTCGTCTGGAATCAAAGTCAACCAAGGCCGTCACTATCTCGTTAACCTCAACGACGACCCTTCGCTGAACGAGAACTTGGTCTATTATCTCAAAGTAAGACATAGTTTAGTACGCTCCATTTGTCACGCTTGGCGATTTCACTTCGGCACTTTACAGGAATATAACTCTGTGGGACGATCGGACACCGAAGAGCAGCAGGATATCCAGTTGAGCGGCATCGGCATCAAATCGCAGCACGCTCTTTTGCTCGTCGAGGGCCAAGAGCTCTTTGTCGAGCCAATCGACGATGCCAAGTAAGTCCTTCTCCTTCGGCTTCAACTATCCCTCCGTTTGTCAGCGATTGAACTCTTGTGCCTCATTTGTAACAGAACGTGCGTTAATGGCATGGAGATATCGAGTAGAACCAAGCTGTACAATCGTGATCGCCTAGTCTTTGGCAACCATCACTTTTTCCGTGTCAATTGCCCAAAATCCAACGACAGTAAGTTCCTTCTCTTCGCTTCTTCCTGTCAAACTATGACACTTCTGTCTTTTCAGACACCGGTTGGACACCCGAAGAACCTGTCAACTACGAATCAGCCATGGAAGAGCTCTGCCGGAACAAAGTCAGCTCGGATCCCGCAACGGCCTCCCTTATAACTGCTCTTGAAGGCCGATACCAGGAAGACAAACAACGTAAGCGCTAAATTCGTAGTTTTTTTTATGTGGCAGGATGGCTGGTTCACGTGCCTATGTCTCACTGGTAGGAGCACTGTTCGCACAGAGTCAGGAGTACGAAAGGAAGATGCAGTTGTACCGCAGTACACATTCCATTGCGGGTACTCCGTCTACGCCGAGTGTCGGCGTGAATCCGCTAGCTTTCGGTTCCTCTGTCGACATCCATCGGAGTTCTCGATATTCGTACTCCTCTACTCCGCTGGCCGGCACACCTCGCTTTGAAGCCTGGACAGAAGAGCGGTAAGATGAGCTCTTGTCCAGTCAAACGAGTTTGATTACCTTCCACCCATATCCTTCTTCCGGCATGCAGGGAAGAATGGTTCAACAAATGTCTCGCTCAACTAAAAACGGAGATTATACGTGCGAATACCTACGCGCACGAAGCACGGTGCCTCGCGAAAGAACTAGGAAAGGATACGGACTACCAAGTCACGTTGCAAATACCTGTGAGCAACCTTTCGCCCAACAGAAAGGTATGATTTGATTTTGCGGCACTTCTGGTCTTAATTAACGATTTCGTTCTCCTCTTCTATTGATCATTGATCTTGATGGTTTACATTGTAGTCTCTCGGTACATTGAGTGAAGCCGCCATCGTGGTGAAGAGAAAACATCTCCCGAACCAGACATGGTCCATTGAGAAACTTCAGAACAAGCTGATAGATATGCGGGAGCTCTACACACTGTGGAAAGGACCGGAAGTTCCAACGGTAAGTAACGTATTTTGATTTTCTAGCGCCAACGTCGTGAAAAAGTACGTCAGTACATCTTAATTGTCCTTTAGGAAGAACAACTGTACACGGCCATGGATATCGATCCCTTTTATGAGCACGAAGTGAACCACAACCTCATCGGCGTGGCGAACATTTTCATGTCCGCCCTGTTTCACGATGTGCCTCTGGAGTACAGTGTTCCTATCGTGTCGCAGCAAGGAGAGGTAATTAAGTTTTCGACATGTATTCCGGTATACCGATAAACATTCGGCCTCTTTGTCAATGAATTTAATTGCAGTTTTTTTGTAGATTGTTGGCAGACTCCATGTCGAGATAGCCCGTACTAAAGGCAACCTAAGCTCCGAAGACAGAGAAGGGGATGCTGGTGTGGACAGTGAGAACGATGAAGACAACTTCAGTGATCAATTCTCCTACAACCCTGACAACTACGACAACGGGTTCGCCAATGAAGCGGAATGCAATCGTAACGAAGTTGTGTGCCGTGTGAGTCCCTATTACGCATGCGGGCTCTCGAGTCTTCATGGTATCAATGGTATCGGATTTTCAGATCGTGATCAAGGAGGCCACTGGCATCCCTCCAGCTTTCGCCAATTTTGTATTTTGTGAATACACTTTTTGGGGAGAGAAGCAACCAAACGTAGTTCCCTACAAGAACTTCCGCAGTCATGTGGTCAGAGGCAAAGATGGCGCTCGCTTCCGGTTCGACTACTGGAAAGAGCATCACGCGCAGCTCAACGAAGACTTCCTAGACTTCTGCCAAGATGGGTCACTGATGATCCAAGTATGGGGCCACAAGCATGCCGGACTCGACAAAGAATGGGATGTGAACAAGTTGGACTTCAAGAGCAAAACCATCGCTGACCAGTAAGTTCTTGCAGAAGACCAAACGATACTCACCCTCGTACTGTGAAAGATCAAAAATTTTGGTTCCAGTCAGACGATAATAATAAATTTGTTAGTACTTTTCTGAAATAACATTTCAAGATATAAATATTCCAAGTGTGAAGTTTGTTACAAATTGAGGGTTTTTTCGTAGTTGGAGTGAAGTTAGCCGGAAGCTCGACATGGTCGTCGAGGTCCATGAGCTTAATGATCAGGGAGCTTACGCGCCAGTTGATGTGGTCCCTGACGCCCGTGTCCTAACGGGCGGAGTGTATCAGCTCCGTCAAGGCCAGCAACGCCACATCCGGGTAAAAGTGACGCCGTCGCCGAAGGGTGGCTTTCTGCCCGTGAATGTCGACTCGATAGTTAGCTGCGCTATTGGGTCAATCGAGGAACGGGACTTGGCTCAGCAAAGAGGTCTCGATTCTTACCAGGAGGAAGATCTGAAGACACTGCGCAGCAAATGGGAGGCTGTACTAAGAAAGCGACGCGTTCACCTAGAGAAAGAACTCGAAAAGCTCGCCGAGAAGACTTGTAAGTACAGAGAGACCACCTCAGGTCAAACAAAAAATAAAATCTTTTTCTTCAGCGAAAACTGAGGCGGAAGTGGAACGCGAGAGAAATTTGCATGACCAGTTGTTGACATGGTCGGAAGAGCTGAGTTCGGTTCATGTTCCTACTGCAGACAGTGGCATTCCCGGAGCTCCAGCACAAGGGTAAGAAGGTTGCACTTCTAGTTTAGATTGTATGACCGTACCGGGTCCAGTTATTTGATGCTTCACTAAAGAGCTGACTTCTCATCAGGGCTCCCCCGGACGGAGTGGAAATGCACTTGCCTGTGCTTTACATGGACCTCCAACCCGACGATGTCCGCACATACACGCCTCTCAGTGGCCAGTACCTGGTGGTCGGCGCAGCTACCGAACTTCCGCGTGAGAAGAACTTGAGCATGATCGATCTTCCCTCCATTAGGACCGATAATGAAAAGGTAAGTTTCAGCAGTTTACAAGACAGTGACGGTTCCTCGTTACGATTGAATATTTGCATCGCAACTAGGCCGAGGGTACATTTTCCTGGGACTCATCTCGGCACGATTCTCCCGCGCTGAACTGCGTCACTCAACAAGATCGCTTCGTCTACTTGGTTGTTAGAGCGATCGTCCGTCTCACTCATCCAGCTCCCGTTGACTTGTTCCTTCGCAAACGACTTTGCATAAGCATTGTCCGGAAGCGCAACTCCATGATCTACTCTGTCTTCCAGAAGTTGTCCGGCAGAGCCAAAAGCTTACAACATACCGGCGTGACTTACCAAGTTGTATCCAGTCTGCCAAAGGTGAACTCAACCCAATGCTTCGGAATTAGTCACGTAGAGCATGTCTGATCATCCGGCTTATTTCAGGCTTCCGAGGAGACGGAAGATCGAACACAGTTGGCTCTGTTAGCTGCTGCTTCCGACTCATCCACGCTAAACGGCGAATCGTACATCGATCTGTACCTTCGTAACGTCCTGAGTGTGGAGATCCTTCTGAAACACGAACGCGATCGCCAGGCGTTGAAGATCAAAGAGTTGGAGGTGCAAGCCGGCAAGCGACTGCGGAAGACCACGAGCGTACCTATGGGCATCGGCCAACACGTAAGTCACACTGCGACGGCATGACAGTTATGACCACATTGATCAATATTGTATGACATCACGTTCGACGGGCGAAGCTTACAGCTGTTAATCTTTTACAGTTCTCGCGCTCCTCGGAGATAGTTTCCAACGCGCGGGACAGACAGTCCGTAGATGCTGCATCCTCCCAAGTGGATCTCTCTTCCAACGTTAACGGTGACAAGAGAGCGTCGTTGAGAAGTAAGTTTAAGGATCATAGCCTTCAGATATGAAACCGGAAGGTGTGGTGCGCTAACAGCTGTTTGTAATCTGCACAGATCGTCCAACATTTTTGAACATCCGCTCGGTGGTGGGAAGCTTATGTACGTCTGTCCTTGTTCGTGTCTTCCGACGTTACAAAATGTGGTCGACCTCTAACATTACTCTTTCAAACAGCTCCCAGTTCTTCGCATGAAATCTACACACCTACGCCCTCCAAGTTTGGTCATGCAAGCCGCATGCTACCGGTGGTGGAAGATCAGCACGGAGAACACCAGGCAGACGAGAAAGTACCGCATTGCATTAGCGAAGTACAGTATGACAGTTCTCATAGCCTGCATTCGCACGCTTCCGGTGAACCCTTGGAGGGCTTGGAGTCGCCTTTTGTCAAACCGGACATGCAGAATAGTGCGAGCCTGAGCGCGCTGTCCAGCGGCATCGGATCTCAGACCAACACGCAGTCCTCTCTGTCGGATGCCAGCTCAGGAAGAAGCTCAAATGTCTCACCTGAACTGGACAGTAAGTTTCCCGACCAGAAACACGGCGAAGCCGAGCTCGTCGTAAGGGAGGTACCTTTCGACGATGTCACCGACATCGAGCTTCTACAGACAACGAACGTGGAAGACCATGACAGCGTCGAGGAGCAGGTTCTGGCTAGCGCTCCAGAAGCTTCCTCGGTTATAAAGAAACCTTTCGAGGAACTAAAGCAGAATGACGAGGAGAACTTCGATCCTCGGACCAGCATCTATTCTCTTGGTATGCACAGAATAGGCTGAACATAACGTCCTTTCGCTCTGGATTTAACGAATGTATCTTACAGATTCGTCCGATGGAGCTTCTTTTCAGTCCAGTCTTTCCGGTGACTGCTGCCCATCACCTGCTATCGGATCTCGAGTCACTCTCCTGCGTAACGGCTCGCCCGGTACCATTAGGTACTGCGGAGAAACGGTGTTCGGTCCTGGTACCTGGGCTGGAGTCGAGCTCGACGGACCTTTTGGTAAGTTCTACGACATTTTTCATTGTTTTCGTCAGAATATGTTTGTTTCCAAGGCCTGAAGTATTCAGTCCTAACCTTGATCTGTTCCAGGTAAGCATGACGGATGCGCGAACGATCGCCGTTACTTCTCCTGTCCCGATCGTCACGGTCTCTTCGTTCGACCGGCTCAAATCGCGCCTCTGGCAAACCTTACGAGCACGATGGATCGCAAACAGAAGGCCACCCCAAGCACGCCTTCTGAGAAGCCGTCGAGCCTATTCCCCAAAGAAAACGGAAACTCCAAAGCAACCCGCCATTCCGTTCCTTCGACAGCTTCCCGTGCTTCTACAGTCAAAGAAACTCTTACTCCTGCTAGTATTAAGGCAGCCCCTGCCTCTCATGCCAAACGCAGAAAAAGCAAAAAGTAGCCCAGCCTGTCAAGCTTTCCTCTTCGACGTCTTCCTTGATAATTTTGTGTGATAGATTTCTTCGGCATGACTGTCTAGATTAATTTCCTGTTTTATCTTGTGAATGTTCGTCTCAGATATTCCTGATTTATGTTTCAGTTTTATCCGACAGAATTCTGGCTTGATCTTTATCTTTTTACTAAAACCATACTACATAATGACGACAGTCCTACACAAGGAGAAAGTTTTACGTTTAGAAAACCATTTGATGAGGGAACTCCTTATTCTTCAGCTGGAAATAGGTAGACAAGTAACCTCGAAGACTCTTGCCATCTGGGCTGGCTTTGATGGCGTCCAGAATCTGCTTGTCGACGGACACTTGATCTTCCACACGTTGGTTCGATGGTTTGTAGTCTTCCTTCTTCTGGTCGAAGATGCCAGCGTCTTTCGAAGCCTTGGCGCGGATCCTTCGGAAGTAAGCGTCGTTAATGTTGGTGTTCAAGCTGACTTTGGAAATGTCCAACTTCGTCTTGGTGGCGATCACGTAACGCTGGTTGATGCGACGCATGGGGCAACCGTTCACTTTCCAAGGTCCAGTTACCAGCAGGAGGCCAGAGTCAAGTTGCTTCAGGAGAACAACTCGCTTTCCCTTATGACGTCCAGCCAGAAGGATGACAACTGTACCTGGAGTGAGGGTGCTACGGAGCTTCTTGGAGTGCCTGGTGGGCTTCTTTTCTCTGTTATCCACCGTCTTGCGGCGAATGTGGTTGCGTCTTCCACGTCGATCTTCGGTGGGGTAGAAGCGAGGCCCCTTGCTCTTCAACACCTGACGGGTGCCTCCGTTCTTGTCACCTTTGATTTGCTTCTCCACCGTCTTGGAGGGTTGTTCTTTGGCAGTTTTGGGCTTCTGGCCCACCTTCTTCATCTTGTGGATAGCTCGCTTCTTGTACATGGCACTCTTGGAGAAACGCATAATACCAGATGGCAATGCATAGTTGCGGGGCTGTCTAGCCTTGTTCTCCTTCGCTTCCGGCATGGTGATCTGTAAATGAGACGAATCACGCCACTGACTCAGACCCCAGATTTCTTACAGGAGGTACTTACGGTGTGATCTTCTCAATATCCAAAGACGAACAAGATGGATGTATTCCTCCGACAAAATACTTCTGGGATGAACTTCACCGGAAAATCTTCTGAAGACTCCAAGAGCTCAAACAGCTAGCAGGCTGGGTGAATCAACCGGAGTGGTCAATCAGTCGACAGATGGAACCAGTTCCCTTTGTTCGTCTTGTTCCACACGTCGGCACATGGCAGGGCGCAGCTGCTGTCGATAGCTTGGGAAGGCGGGCTAATTGTACGGTCCCCTTACCCAATCGAAATTCTGACTCGATGGAAAACCCCTGTTATCTGTGGAGGAGGCGTGACGTGGGTGCGTTACCGGATGACTCCCACTGTTCCTTTGGTTCGCCAGGTATTTCATCACACATCTCGTGCCGGGCCTGCTCCTGCCAGCGACGAAAGCTCGCACGATCAGTGTTCTCGTGGCAGGGTTGAGTGAGGCAGTATTTTCTCACCTTTCCAAAAAATTGCTTAAGTGCTCTAAAAAATCCAAAAAAATTCTTCCTATTAAAATATCCTCTATCGTCTTGTTCACGGAGCCTCTCTCTGGTAAGTCCGATCGCTGTTCGAATTTTCAGGAATTTCTATCGAGTTGGAATGACGCAACCACAGCTGCTGTGATAAACTTCGGTTTCCTGTCTAACTGTCCTCATTTCCCAGTCCAAAAAATTCATAACAGGCTCTGGAAGCTAGCAGCATGAGTAGAAATTGATTCGGACGACGTGAGAATTTTTCTGCGGATTGTTGGGACAGAAATTACGAGAAAGACGGCACAATGGGGTTTTCAGTTGATTGTTTTGTTCTGGAGTGGCGAATATTAAATGTTTCTGCCTTTGGTTCTCTATTCGGCAAAGATTGATCAACTGGAAGATGTTTTGTGCTGAAGACAGTTGTTATGGAGACTGTATCTGAGGGGAAGGAAGGAAGAGGAATATTTTCTTTGGCGAAATATGGGAGTAGAGCGAGTAGACGTTTTCAGGTTTTCAACTGTAATTTTAGGTGTTTTTAGTTTAGTATAGAACCATCAAACTGTCGTACCATTAACCAAGGTTTGTTCATCTGGTAATCATCCTTGATTTCCCCTTTTTGTTATTGAATGGAATAATCTCTTAGGGAAGAATGAAATCTAGGGATGGCGAACCCGACAGATTGCCTGGATACATATCCGTGTGCGCACAGTTTTGTTGTCACCTGGTTTTCCTGGGCGATAATTGCCGGTTGGCCACCCTGTCAAACAGCATGTTCCGCAAATCAAGTCCGGATGAAACCGGTCATTTTGTGCTGTTTGAGCAGTTCCGAGTGTTTTTGCCCCACTTGAGCAAAGTTCTTTGCGCAGCCTTGCGTCACATCGAACTTTTGCCGGGTGAAGAGAAAGCAATCATGGCCATCTGTTGTGGTTCGCCGGTTCTAGAAGATTTCCCGGAAGAAAGGAGAACGTTGGGCTGATGTAGTTTCGTTGTTTCTTTGTAGAAAACTGAAAATCGGACAAAAACGAAATTCACAAGTACCAAAAAAAGAAGAAATCAAGAATGAATCCATCCGGACCCAACTATCCTCTGGCTTCGCTGTACGTCGGCGACCTCCATCCGGACATCACGGAGGCCATGCTCTTCGAAAAGTTCTCCTCGGCTGGCTCGGTCCTGTCCATCCGCGTCTGCCGGGACATGATGACACGACGCTCTTTAGGTTATGCGTACGTCAACTTCCAAGTGCCAGCCGACGGTAAATCTCTTCCCTCTCCTCCTTCCGTTCCTTTCGGTTCCGTTTCTTAGGTTGTGCTTCCTTGTGTTACAGCTGAACGAGCTATGGAGACGATGAACTACGACATTCTGAAAGGCCGACCAGTGCGCATCATGTGGTCTCAGCGTGATCCTTCGCTGCGTCGATCCGGCTTCGGTAACATCTTCATCAAGAATCTGGACAAGATGATCGACAACAAGTCCATGTATGACACCTTTTCTGGCTTTGGCAACATCCTGTCGTGCAAGGTGCGTCTCTCTGCTTACGTAACTTCCTTCAGGTACTTTCGTTCTCAAGCGGAACATGGGCAAATGATCTGCACCAGATCGTTTTCTCTAGTGGCGCACACTTGCAGCTAATAGCATCGAAAACCTGCGCCACTTACGGTAATACTTGGTTTAGTCGATTGAATGTGGATTTCATTGCAGGTGGCCCAAGACGAGAATGGTGCCAGTCGTGGTTACGCTTTCGTCCACTTTGAAACGGAAGCTTCGGCTCAAAATGCCATCGAGAAAGTCAACGGCATGCTGCTGAACGGCAAGAAAGTGTAAGCGCAGTCAAAGTGAACAAGACGTTTGAAGTTAGAAACTGGAAATTTTGAGAGCTCTGCGTTTTCGGTTCAGTGATCAGATTGTGAGATGGATTTTTGACTGTAGGTTTGTGGGTAAATTCGTCCCTCGTTCGGAGCGAGTTGAGAACCCCTCGTCCCCTCGCACGTTCACCAACGTGTACGTGAAGAATTTGCCCAAAGACGTTGATGATGACAAGCTGCAGGCCATGTTCGAGAAGTACGGCAAGATCACCAGCCACAAGGTGATGGTGGACGACCAGAACGTGTCGCGTGGCTTTGGCTTTGTCAGCTTCGAGGCACCGGAGAGCGCTGAACACGTACGTTGAGCTCTTTTTCCCTTTCTGTGTATCGTTCGCCTGAGTTTTATGAGAAGCTGAATTGAAGTAATGGGCGATGTTGTAGGCCGTGAACGAGCTGAACAATTCCACCGAGCATGGCGGCACTGTTCCGCTGTACGTTGGTCGTGCCCAGAAGCGCACCGAACGTCAGTTGGAGCTTCGGCGTCAGTTCGAGGACAAGAAGAAGGAACGCCAGAACCGCTACATGGGTGTCAACTTGTACGTAAAGAACTTAGATGAAAATATCGATGATGAGCAACTGAAGAAAGAATTCAACCACCTCGGACAGATCAACAGCGCCAAGGTAAGAAAATAGTCCAGCAGTGAGGTCATGAAAGGAATTGGGGGAGACTCAGCTGTGTTTATTGCGTTGGCGTCGAATGGCCGACATGATTGATGATGTCTGAGGAAAGTGAAGCCATCGCTTGCTGGTTTCTGCAAAGTTACAGTTTGCATGGGGGACCAAACTAACGCTGGGACATTCTTTGTGTCGTCGTAGGTGATGAAGGAGAATGGCCGATCCAAAGGTTTTGGCTTCGTCTGCTTCAACGCGCCGGAAGAAGCCAGCAAGGCCCTCGCCGAGATGAACGGCAAGATTATCAACGGCAAGCCACTATACGTCGCCATGGCCCAACGCAAGGATGAACGTCGCAACGTCATGGCCCAACAGATCAACATGAGGTGGGCCCAAATTCCAATAGAAATGTGTGCTTGGCAAAATAATTATCTTACTCGAACAGACTGGTTTCCCCAAGTGGCGCACGTCTCTAGTGCTATTGATCATCAGCGTGCGCCACTTGGAAAATCGATCTTATCGAGTTGGGTTGTTTTCCAAAGTGGCGCACATTTGTAGTGTTATTGACTGTAACTGCGCTTCATTCTGAGAAGCTTGCCGAGTTGGTTTGCATAGGTCTCAGATAAGCACGGGTAGATTTTGATTGGGAAAGTAAAATCATATAAGCTTTGCGAAAACAGCCAAGTTTTTACAGGTATGTTCCTCAGCCGTTCGCTCGTGGTCCCCAAGGCTTGGCTGGACCTCAAGGCATGTTCCCGGGTATGGCAGCTGGTATAGGTCATCCTATGCAGCCGCCGTTCCTGTACAACATGCCGCAACAGCGTGGTTATTTCCCCGCTGCCGCGCAGTTGGGTCAGATGGGACAAATGGGTCCCATGATGGGCCAGCGTCCGCGCTGGAACAACCAAGGCCAGTTTGGTGGTCCTCGTCAATCAGGCCAAGGTGGACCTGGTGGCTATGGACAGCCCATGCAGCAAGGCATGGGAGGTCCTCAGCAGGGATACCGGCAACAGCAAGGTGTCCAGCGGATGCCACGAGGCGGTGCCGGCATGGGTGGCGCACCTCGCGGAGCTGGCATGGGACAGATGGGTCAAATGGGCCAACAACAAGGTGAGTGCGTCCGGTTGATTGGTTGAAGCTGACATTCCGTTTGCGCCGTGCCATCACTTGCCTCATTTCATGGTGAGCCATACGGTAGTTTCGTGTTTTGCTCATATGGCTTGACATGCGACCGGGTTGTGGTGGGTCGTTCTGGGCAACAAGTTGGGAATGCGTTGGAGATAGTGTTAGGGAAAATGACGTACTGTCCTACCATATTGCCGAAAGGTTTGATGTGGCGGGATGATCAGCAGAATGGAGCTGCTTTTTATGCGGTGTATTCCATGCTGAGTGTCAGAGATCAATCCTGTCCCCACGGCTTTGTAAGAGGCTCGTGGTGTGGACGGGCTTTCGTATATTCCTATTTCTTTCTGTACTAGCTCTTATGGGGCGATGATCAGGGGGAAAGACCATGCGATCAACAAGCCTCTGAATTTCTTTGAAGAACAATGACCGTTGGTGTTTCACGGGGTTTGATGATTTTTTCTGAAGGTGGTCCCAACATGATGCAGCAGCAACAAGTTCGCCAGAACGGCATGCCACAAGGCCAAGCTAGTGGTCAACCGGGAATGCGCACCGGAGCACCCACCTTCCGTGCTGGTGGAGGACCCATGGTGCCCAACGCTCGACCAGCTGCACCTGCCACTCAGACGGTAAGTCGAAGTCCTTGAACACATTTCGACATCACGAAGAGTTTGATTTAGTTTGGCTTTCAATTTTGTCTTGTGTGTTTGTAGGCTACCCATCAAAGCGTCAGTGGCATCGATCCCTCCATCTTGGCCAATGCCAACCCCAAAGAGCAGAAGCAGATTCTGGGCGAGAAGCTGTTCCCGCTGATCGACAAGGTCTACCCCGACTATGCCGGTAAAGTCACGGGCATGCTGCTGGAGATAGACAACTCTGAGCTGTTGCTGATGTTGGAACACCCCGACCAGCTGAAGAGCAAGGTCTGTCCGAGTTGTCTGTTCTCGAAGTATGATTTGGAAGCTGATGGCTTCTTCTTGTAGGTCGATGAAGCCGTGCAGGTGTTGGAGTCGCACTTGAAGAGCGCTCCTGGTGGTCGCCCAGGCGCTGCTGCTGGTCAAGGACAAACTGCCCAGCAAGCCGGAGCTGGCGATGTCAAGCAGGAAGCCAAGTAAAGATCGCTGGATTGGACTGGAAGACGAAAAAAAGACCTCTTTTCCACCAAATAAAAAGCTTGTGAATTTTCAAAAAAAAACACGTGTCTCTCTCCCATAAATTGTCCGACAAAAAATTGTTTCGTTTTCCCCTTTGTTTTGTTCCCTCTCTCTCTGTACCATTCGTGTAGGATTAGCCTACCAGTTCAGAAAATTCGCCCCTCGCCCACGCCATGAGAACATTGAAAAAACATTATCCGTTATTCTACTTCGGTAGCTTTCTGCTTTGGATTGTCTGCGAAAAACGAGAAAAAAAATGTTTGTTCGCTCCTTGAAAACCTTTTCGCTGACGTTGTCTAAGATGGAAACTGCTAATAAAAATTTCTCTTTGTTTATTATCCGGTTAAGTGTGGAATCGCAGTGACGAGTGACAACCATGTAACTTTGTAAACTAGTTCTTGATAGAAGCTCAGAACAAACCTATGTACAACTTTTCAACAGGGACACTTCTAGAAACGGACTTTCGCACGGGTTTTAAACAACTAAAAAGAATCAACAAGTGGTTTGTACAGGTAACGGTTAAACAGTTAGCGTCACGTATCTGGTAACATGTGCACGAAGGAAACGGGGAACAGTCCACGCTTGACAACACCGTTTGCCGTCTCAATCATCCCTTCCTGAAAGAGGAAGAACGGTTGGATTCAATACTGAAAGTTCTACTGTACTGTCACACTTACCATCCAGTTCTCGTCATCGGTTTGGGTGTTTATTATCTGGATGATATCGCCGGCTCTGAACGACAGTTCATCTGAAGATGAATGATGGAAACAACATCAGCAACACAAGAACAGAAATGGAAGGAATTATGGAAATTACCTGGATGGTCGGCTTCACAGTCGAATAAGGCTTTGCACCTTCTAAAACCCTCTCGTCTTCGAGGTGGCGGTTTAGGCTTCAGCACACCACCGTTATCCAGATACTGTCGGCTATCTGAGCCGGAAGGATAAATACCAGCACTGGACAGGTTGTCGTTGCTCTGTCCATGTAACGCAGAAGTGTTTGAGTATTTGGTCTTGACAGGTAGGCTAGGCATATCCGATCCGGCACGGACCATTTCCTGGACAGTCTTTGGGTCTGATGTGGCTCTCAGGTGCCGCGGATCGACCACGACCGTCGTGCGTTTCTCACTCACCGGGTGCCTTATATTCTCACCGTCTGTATGGAGGTCCTTGGCAGGAGCGGAATGTTTCTTGATCAACTTCACCGGTTCTACAGGCTCACGGGGTTGTGCAGAGTAGTTGGAGGGCTGAGTATTGGTCGACTCTTTACGCTGTAGCGGCGTGAAGGAGGTAAAGGTGGACTTGGGGTTGCTGGGAGGCGCCATCATGGAGATGGAACTGACCAGAGGCGCTTTGTGGATGGAAGAGGAACTGGCAGTGTTGGTGATGGTGTGCAGGTTGGTCGTTTGGCTGTTCTTTAGCAGAGTGGAGGAGGGATAGCTGCTGCCCAGAGCAGCGATTTGGTTGGGCGTCCGGGCTGTGCGGAAGGAGCGACGGGAGGAACCGTTGCCAAACTCGGAACCTTCGGCTTCGTCATCGCTGTAATCGCCGTTATCGAAGGCGAACTCATCCTACGGAAAAAGTATGATGTCCAACTGCGATATACCCAAAACTGAAAGCTGTGTCCAGCAGCGGAGAAAGTGAAGCTTTGGACTTACGTCGAACAGTGTCCAATCAACATCAACGTTGTCGAACATTTCCTTCTTTCCGGTTTGTGCGTACTGAAACTGCAACACATCATGACCGATAAAACTCATCAACCCTTACTTGCAGATCAATAACTGCTATTCTGCTATTATTACAAGAAAGAACAGCTCGATATCAGAAAGAGATATTCCACAAAAAAACCGGCTCAGTTAGAGTGATGATTTCGTTTTTGTAGGTTTCTGTCAGTTTGAAGTTTCGAATTGCGAGTGGATCGGAGTTCGAATTCGACCATTTTTCTGCCGTTGTTCCTACGTACCAGTTCGACGATGCGGCTGTTTCCTTTTCTCTGAGCAATATCCAGCGCTGTTTCACTGCCATTATTGGGCAGATTCCACTGGGCCGAAGCGCGAAGGAGAAGCTTGGCCGTTTCTGGTCTGCTGAATTCAGCACAGAGGTGCAAGGCGGTGTTTCCATTTCGATCAGTCCTGTTGGTGCTCCGACTGTAAACCATTCAAAACCCATCAGTCGTGCTTACATTTAATGACATTAGAAAGACGGTCTTACCAGTTCTGGATGATGAAGTCAGCACACGCCAATGTCAGCCCGTCCTCGCCAGCACGCACCAGAAAGTGCAGCGGCGTCTCGTCAATGACCTAAACAAAGCCCTGACATTAAACATGGCGTGTAATGGCAGAAATTGACTTCATATGCAAACTAACCGAATCAGCAAGCGATGCCGAAAGATCGACACCTTCAGCAAAAAGCTGAACCAGTCCGTGGAGATGCCGATTGTGCAAGGCATTCATCAGGGCTTCTTGGCGGACATCGTCTGTTGGACAGGTCGGCGTCACAAAACGTCTTTCCACATACTTGGCTCGAATGTACAAGTTGCGGTCTTCCCTGCAAGCAAGGCTTATCAATAAACCTTCCAAGCCACTTCTGTCCATCTCATTCGTTCGTGCAGTTTTCTAACTTATTTTATTCAATATTTGGACGTTGGCAAACGGTTTCACCCTGATCGCTACCTCAAGTGACGCACGTATCCAATGTTACTATCTGAAAGTGTGCGCCGGTCGAGAAAACCATCTTTTCGAGTTTAATTGTTTTCCCAAGTGGCACACATTTTCAACGTTATTGACCGGGAGCGTGCGCCACTTGAGAAAATGATATGGCTAAATTCATTTGCCGACGCCTCGTTTTATTTCCGCTCTATTCCTGCCCAATGAATAATTTGGGTACGTACATTCTGCTGGCTGCAGTTGGCTTCTGTACGTTGTTCACGCTGCTTTCGAATATTTGGTTGAAGAGGAGGTTAGTCATTGATCGGGCTAGTAGCAGCTGGCCAGTTCCCAGATGATCCAGTGTCAGGGACTGAACTCGTGAGACATGGACACCCAACTCGCGATGTACGCCGGAGCATTCTATGCACGTCAGCACTCCAAAGTTTGTACTGAGCCATGTGAGATCTGTATTCAAACAAGGAAGTTCATGAAACAGCTGACGGTATGACTTTCAAGGAAAGCGGGAACCTCACCTGTTTTCTCAGCATCGCAGTCACAACACCGGTTGTTTCCTGGTAGCTTTTGCACTTGCTTAATTACAGAGTCTCGTATTTCGCTGATATTGGCTGAGAGACCTCGGTTCTCCGTGGCATCGCGGCCAAAGGCTTGCTGGAGGACTTGCTCTTTACTGTTTAGGATGACCGACAACCATACATCTTTGTCGTGCTCGTCCTCGGCTTGAAAATGATAGGTCCGGAATTCTACAAAAATAAGGTGAAATATTCAGTCTTATTCGCACCGAAACCACGATGAAAAATATACATCATAACCCTGCATACGCTTCGAGCTTCACATCAACGTAGAAATCAGTATGCAGGTTCGTAACGGCATCAACAAAAAGCTCGCCGCTCTTTAAGGTTTCGTTTTTGAAGCTTTTAAGATGCAAACGTGACTTTAAGAGGTACTATATGGAGTAATTAACGTACTTGACACTAGGTCGAAGCATCTCTTGTCGTCAAGGACCACCTGTAAAGCGAGAACAAGACGCTGCTCAAGGCCGAGTATCTTAAACGACGACCTAGTTGAGTGCGTTTGATTCTCAAACATACCTTTGCTTGACAAGTTAACAGGTTTAACTTGACAGGTGATTTGGTTTCCTGTGAATGTTATGGCACCAATAGGTATCAGAATTATGTTACGATAAACCAATAACACAAGTAGTAAAACTGAATCAGGTTCTCCTTACGTCGTTATGAGCAACTGACAAGAAACCGCCCTTCACTTCGCACTTTCTTTTCTGCCATTGTTTCCTTCTCATCTTGCTCTCGCATTTCTTGTAGAGGATTCCTTTCTTATTGGTTCCATGAGACTTATTTCCTTGCAGTTGATGCAAGTTGTAACCGGTATGCGCATTTCCGTTGGTCACGACAGGTGTGGCGGCCAAGTTGGTAACGGACGACTGCGGTTCCATAAATAATTATTCACATAAATTATCGCCAAAGTCGTTAACGAGTGAGAAACAAGGTGAAGAATCAGCCGTTTACCGTCTTGTCGCGGAGAATCGCAGAGTTGGATCCGCCCTTGAGCAACTTCCGCATCTCATACAGCTGCTTCTTTTCCTCTTCTTGTTTGCTCTTCATTTCTTGTGCTTTGGCGGAAATGTCGTGTATGAAACTTTGATAATCTTTTAACGTCTTCATTCCATCCTCAAAATACCTACGAAACAATACGGCTTCGCAGTCTGCAGCAGCGGGCGAGATCTATAGTTCTTATCCTATACCTGCATACTTCGACCCATACTTGCTCGTGTAGTTCAGATGTATGCAGGTACGTTCAATACCAGCACAGTTAGGATTCTGGTCCGTCAAGCTTTTAGCATGGTACTTCTGACTTTTGATGGTCACGGGCGAGACTATGGACGGCGTAATTACGCACTAAAGTCGTTTTCTTACCCCAACAAAGCGTAATAATACTCGATGAGATGACTCAACAGGTCTACTCCTTTGCGTGAACGAATGTCGTTTTCCTTGATCAAACACTGCAATAAAGTAAAATGTACGAATAAATTACTACCCTATAGTCACACAGCTCAAAACTATGACATGTTTGCGTTAGAACCTCACCTCGCACATCTGCAGCTGAAACATGCGGCGTTCTTCCAACAGCTCGTCAGCCAACTACCCAGAGAAGACACAAGTCAGACTTTCACGGTTGCATTCACCGCAAATGAGTCGTTAACGAACTGGTACACCAGATGATGGAAGGTACTACCATCGCAACGTACCTCGGCTGGCGTAACATAGTCGTTTTTTGCCTGGCCGCTTTCTTTCAGGTTTTGCTTTTTCTCCTTCTCGACCTTGGTACTGTATCATCAAGGAAAAACAGCTTGAGCAAAGGAGGTCAAACCAGCCGGTAAAATATTCAGCCACTTACGACTTGACTTCATAGTCCTTCCATGCCTTGTCAATGGCCTTCTTCAGGTCCTACAAAAACAATGAACGGTAAAAATTAATAATATTGCGGATTGTTTCCGAATGTCTTGCTTACGCCTTTCGATGCCAGTGACTCATTTTTCAACAATGTGTCCAGCGGGTACAGGAACAAGTTTGTGAAGGTTTGGTACTGCAAAAAAGGGCAAAAGATGAGAGGGGCGACCAGTGACACTTTGCGGGTACGAGCTGTGAATAACCTGACGGGTAATTCAACGTTAGCTGCCCTTGAGCCAACAACATACCATTGCTCTGGAATGCTTCGTGACAGCATCCATCAAGCCAGCAAAATTGATGAACCCTTTGCCTGTAGCAACGAACATATCAACATGGCATGTCATACTCAAATACTCAAATTTCTTTTGTGTCCGTCCACAGAGCTTCTTTATTGCAGGGGCACAGAATTACCGAGGGCCTCCGGCTGGTGATCATCGTTTGTCAGCGCAATCTCCCCGAGATTTTTTAGACATTGTGCAAACTCCGCTTCACTGATACTCAAAGCTACAAGAACAGAAGTCCAATGTCGGAAAGCAGAGATAAAACTTCCCTGCATCGCTATGAAGCTCGTACACAAAAGCAACCGTCCTTCAAAAACCTGCATACGCGAACCCTTGCGTATGCTGTGGGTTCGTGCATGCAGGTGCAGAAAACCTCTGGCCGGTCTTCTGACTGCTTCTCGTGAGATGAAAAAAGCGGCTGTGAGTTTTCTAGGCATTCAAAATTGGTCGTTCCGAACAGCCAAACTGTCCGCCTTCCGAAATTATCGAGCCGAGTAGGAGGAATTATTTATTATTAATGAGCATACCCGTGCCAGAATTGCCGATAGCCTTGACGGTCTTCTTCAGCTTTTGTAATCCTTCCCGGTCCGTATCCAGGGCCTGTAAACAGAAAAACTGATATAATGTCCAAAGATACAGTACTGTTTGTTGTTTTAAAGACCCCTCATATCCAGACGAAGGGCGTTCAACAAATAAACTCGAAGGCAATAATAACACGAGGCCGAAGGAAAATCCAACATTCGTAAATCCTACTTTGATCGATCTTCCCATTTTTTTCTTTCGGCGCTACTGAGATATCATTCCAGGTCAAATATTTTCCCCATCAATCAAGAGCGCAAAAATCCCAAGAGTATCCAAAATTCAACAACAATGTCCTCAGTCTGAAGTTCGAACGATCAAGAAGAGTGAAACCGAAGAACGCTAAAGGCCGGCTGATTAGTTTACAGCTGATCCGTCGGAGACTCAAAACTGTATCGCGTAATCTGGGTCGACTTTCCGGTAGAGCAATGGGTAAGCTATGAAGTACGCCGCGAAAGAACAAGATGGACGTTTTTTTACGAGGTGGTACCAGCATAAGAAATACGAGCGGCTGTGAAGTAGCGAAAACGAGAGCTGAAGAGCCTGGAGGTACTCTGTAAGCAAGGCTTGCTGTAAGGAAGTTCTACAGCGGTGAGGCGGGTCTCGACAGTCAGCTTTTCTACCGGGTACCAGGTATATGCGTAATGGACATCTTGTCATACGGCACGCCAGCTCCTTACCAAGGTGACATCGAGAAAATTTCAACATAAAGCTTGCAACAGTCTACGACAACTTCCAAGAAACCTCTAAAGCACATTCTCGAAAATGAATTTTAAAATCCACAGTAACCTTAGTGAGCTGACCAACTTGTTTTCACTTGACCTGCCAATCTACGGTAATTCGTTCACTTTATGACTCGCTCTGGACAATCAGAGCTGTCTGACTAAACAACCGTGCGGAAGAACAACTTCCATTTTATTCAAAATTAGTTACTGCTGCTTTACTCTTGTTAACGGAAGCGATATTTCTTACTTATTCGCTGTTATTCAACCAAATTAGTTGAAAGCCGCAATGAAACCCCACAAACATATTTGGTGTTTTTATTACAATTGACTGAGTTTTGCATATTTATTATTCATAAGCTTGGACAATGGAGTATCAGGTTTGATTATGGCCATTTTTCGAGCTCATATTTCATTACAACTTCATGAAGCCGTCTACGGTATGTCAGAGAGACTCTGAAACCGAGCTCCAGTTTTGTCTAAATAAACAAGTCTATCATTACACTTTCGACAGTATCTACGGAATTAATCTTTATCAGTTGATTGCCTGTCGATTTCTAATTGACGCTTTCGCGACACTTTCCATTTACACGGTTAGAAAAGTCTGCCGGGCAGAATCATCTTCATCTATTTCATATCAAAGTGAAATGCATAACGCATCGCGTCATCTGTCAAGCGTCAAACGTCTAGTCGTAGATTGTAATTAGCCCGATGGAGGGGCGGATATGTTGGACTGTATGTAATTAGGCGTCGTTTCTGTTGGGTCATATCAGTGCGGATGACATATTAGGCAGATGAAAGCGAGTGCGCTCTCCTGCAGCGAACAGCGCCGGGCGACACCAAAAGTGTGCTACTGAAGAGCCTTCTTTCACAAAGATGGCTGTCACGCACCGACCGAGAACGTCGCCATTCAAGTACAGCTCAAGTTCCATTTAATTGCCTCAATTCACAAAAGTTCTCCGCGGATGGTAATTAGCTCTTCGTGTCATCCCAATTAAGAGTCCCCTCTTGGCTTCTGAGAGCTTCCTCGAGAAACTTGTCGAACTTTGTCAACTCGGAGCCATGGTTTATGACGCATGTTGTTAGCGACCTGCAAAGCTTCCACGTGGAAAGATTTATTCAGTAATATATTTATTCAGTAATATATCGGTGGTTGCGTACTTGAAATGAGTCTTCACTCTTGGATTAGAGGACGGCGTAACATTGTACGCGGCCCTAACTTGTCTGCACCCGCCTAATCAAAATGCTAACCAAACACAAGTCAACAAAATTAATACCGTAATGTTTGCCAAGCGTACTGAATTATCGAAAGCAGTAATGATAAGCGTTTGATGATAACCACAAGAAGTGTCGAACAACCATCACTCCAACCCTCGCGCACTTGCAGGTTATTTTGTATACGATTGAATTAGGTTTCCTCTGCTTTCTGCCTTGATTGCCATGTCAGTTTACGCACCTCACCAGAATAATTGTGGAGAACTCTTTTGATGGTCTTTCGACGAAAACTATCAGAAGTAGAAGGACTTGTCTGAGAAAAGTGTTACAAATCTGCCCACAAGCAAAGTTTCGCACGCTGGCGTTTCAACATCACTAATCCTGACCATCCGCACACGCGTATTTTGGCACTTCACTCTGATACTACTTTGCAAATTCCGCAGATGAAGGTGAGGCACTGATGAAGAACTCAGCAGGTTGCCGAGTTCTCACCAGTGAAGATTACCACATCACCTTGCTCGAGCTAATTGTCTACTCAGCTTTCGGTAGACAAAGGACCACAACGCTCAACTACCGAAACTTCGAAGTGTGAAAAGACTCATGCAACGAACGCATTCGCAAGAACTTACAGCACGGTAACCAGAAAACGACTTTCCATGCGGCAATGTGAACGATCGCCCAGCATAACTCCCAGCAGGAAAGCTTCCATACAACGAGTTGGAAAAGTTCCCCGAACGTCTTCGTGACTTGGTATCCATTGCCGTAAGCGTCGCCATCATTTTTCCATCAGCGGAGATTTTAATTAATATAAAGGAGTGATTTCAAATATTAATTCCTGTTGGAAATCGACAGTCGACGATCACGTGGAAAAGTGAACAGATCAAAGGAGTAAAGACAAGATAACTCTCACGAACGCGTTCGTGTCTAAAAGTGCCACCATTTCAGAGACTCTCGCCAGCCAGATAGTGCAGGTAGATATACACCGCACGAGTTGCAATGAGCAGGTAATCCACTTGAAGGTTCCCTCATGCAACCGAGCACGTCAACTGTGATCATTCGCTCGAAACTATAACAGAGACGATACAAGCTAAGCTTAGTCCCTTGCTAGCTTCTACCGACACGAGACGGAAGTCAAGCATCAAAATGGTAGCTCCGTAACTGGAGAACAGCCTGAATGAAGATACATTGCATGCTGAGTACTCTGAGGTTGAGCCAACCAGTTGTAAAGTCAATAAAGAGCGCTATGGAGTACTGCAATCTGTTACTTTGCTGCGTCGACTAAAATCGTCACGCATATCAGAGTCCGGATTCAAGTACTTCGTTAACCCAGTCTTCCTCATTCCATGTCGGACCACCGCAACGTTCTCCTGTATGGTACCGCCCAGTTCTTCAAGACACCATGAAACTGTTGCCCTACTTTCCTCGCGCATGCGCCACAGTAGCCGGGTTAAAGTATCTGCAACAACTTACTTCCGGTCGTTGAGGAACGCTTTGCGTTCTAAGTCAAAGCAGCTTCTGAGCCCTAAACAGCTACAATCCTATCGACGAAAGATGAGTGTGTAGTCAACATAATGGAAAGCCGGTCGGTTGCCTCTGCAGTGTCAAGGGAAATTTGAGCCAATTCATCAGGGCGAATAACTTGACCGAAAAACTGAAAGAGTAGCGGATTATGGTTCCCGGGTTGAAGGGTTCCCCGTAGCGTTCGTTGACTTGATTTTTTCAGCACGACCTCACATCCCTCACTTGCGTCAACGACACCGATATATCGGTAATCACGGTACTGCTGACAGGAGCAAGGCCTCCGCCACCTTTGCGACCTGTTCGAGGAATGATAGCTACTCCAATCGTTATCCCTATTGTACATGTCCTCTGAACCAAAAGGGGGGAGGATGATCCTCTAGGTCCTCACGGTCACAGCCTTTCATCCGCCCGCATAGCTCATGTGCCAACATGCGACTTCCACTACATTTATCATCTCCAGAACTTTTCACGAACTTGCATACATTTTGTCCACTATTATGGTAAAGGAAATGATAGGCGGGTTTATGAGAGCTTCTAACACCATTCCTTCCCTTGCTAAAAACTGAGTATCAATATGAAAGAGATTTATGGATATTTACCACATGTCTCCGTGATGCGCAAGCCATCATAGTATATTCCGCTTGGTCAATCTCAGTGGTATTTCAACACCGCAATAAAATTTCATCCATTTTCAAACCCAGTCAAGCAAACAGCAAGCGTTATTAGGACATATCCCCGACGTTATGGTACAATATTTGGATAGCAGACCCATCCATGAACAAACAAGCGACTACGGCCCCTTGTCAATCCTTCTTCACGAAAACCAGTTCTCTCTATTCACGTTGACGCACCAGGTAGTCTCTCAACGCCGCCATGCTGCGAGTGTAGAATGCCAGATGAAGAGCCCTCATACTTAATGCTAATGTTAGTGTTTAATCCACCCACGCTTGTATGCACATTCTGCATTTCGTTCCTCACTTGCCTCGCGGCACTTTAACTTAATTGTAAAACGAACAACTTCATCTCCACAACAAACCCATCATGAAAACCACAGCGGTTAACATTCAGTTCGGTCTTACGCTTACCATTGTAGGGAAACTAGTCCGTTATAAAAGCAACCAGGAAGTTAACAGAACAATATACGTCGACACTCCAAACCGACCGCAATTACATCAGACGCATTCTCCAATTAAGCGGAAAGTGTATTACAGCACGTGCTTGCCTGTTGAAAGAGATGGTTCAATTTTCTCGCACTTTCGGTTGGTGATTTGGCTACTAATAACCGCAAGCACTTTGTATAGATACCCTTCTCTATCGGGAAATATTATCGGAAGTCAAGCAGGTACCTTTCCTATCGATCAGTGTCTTCTCTCGTTCGGAACACGCACCTTTGCACTTTGATCTCGACACATTGCCCTTGTATACCTACAGGGATACAACTGCGGGGAAGACAAGGAAATCAAATCGATAAAGAGAAACTCGTGTCGCGCAAATTCCTCTTAGTTCGCTTACAAGGTTCTCCATCATTAAATACCTACCAAAAATCACGCATGCATGTATCCCTGGTGTGCTCAAAGACATCAAGCTTCTCTCTCGACAGCGCCATCTTCCGTTACACACGCTCACTATTGCGCGAATTATGCAGGGTATCGGCGTAACGCTGTATACACCGAGCGCAACTCGAGCTGGGTAGTGGCGTATTCTTGTGTACATCGTACACTACATGATGCGTGACTTAAATTGGGTGTTGCTAAAAAACATTATCGGAGATCACAGAAGGCATCGATTATTGTCGAAATTATGACGTTTCCTCTTCGAAAATTGAGAAAAATTGATCGCAAAATGCTCCATTAACTCCTAAAGACATCTGCCGCGGAATCCATGATTCTTGATGGCTTGTCCAGCGCTGAAATGCAATCAATTTCAGTGAGGCTTCTACACTCCAAACACTGGAGTGACGCCGCAGAGGCCATATATGCAGTTATGTTCTGTCTCGTCTCGATCTTGACGGCAGATCTGTCAAGAAGCAATTTGACCCACTTCATTCATCCTTCGTGATGCTTTCCTTTCCTTTTCACCATATTTATAACTAGCGCGAAACGTTACTCTGTGTGTTGTCTCTGGTAACATTCACGGCGTCCTCTTTCATCTCTCAGTTAGTTCAGCAAACAGTAAACCCCCCGTTCGCAATACTGTAAAACAGAAAATTTTTCCAGTTCCGCCACTTAAAAAGAAATTTTACAGAGAGATAAGGTTTCATTACAGCCTCATCTTGAAGGGATCTGTTCGCTAATGCTATTTGTCAGTCATCTGTGACAAATTGCCCCACCAGTTCTCGCCGAAACGTGCCGTCGAATATTGACCCATAAACATTCAAGTGAAAAAACATTCCATCAAAATATGCGTCTCGCTGAAAACGATCTGAGGAACCGTTGGTAATTACCGGTCGTTAATCAGGCGACGACTCCGAAGACCAAATACAGAAATGCTAATTTTCTTCTCATATCTGAACCGTTCGAAGCGAAGAGGTTCCAGACCTCCAACAAAACCCTGCCAAGTATAAGAAAAACACGTACACCCCCAAGACTCAAACAGAAACTTCTTAAAAGTCAAGAAACACCTGATTTCCGGTCGAGCCACAGTAACACGAACGTGACAGCTAGCGCATGACGTCATCAAGCAAGCAGCAAAATAGTCAGCCGTACGAGAGTAACGAGACCAAGTGCCTCGTAAAGTCACCATCCACTGACTTTGGCGAAATGGTGCATTCTGGCTGGAAGATGCCCCTTTTCTCTGTGGTTCTAACCCTGCTAAACCTGTGGTTCTCTTCAGGAACACCTTGATAGAGCGAGCTTCTCCCAAACGGAGAACGGAAACGAACGGCGTTTACTCGAAGGAGAATTTCCAAATGCCACGCACAGTTTCATATTTTTTAGCTTACCTCGTCCACCGCGAGTATTCTTGCTCGACACGAAGGCATGGCGTCCGAGAATCCAGAGTTGTTCCCCGTGGTCCGAAGCTCCAAGTCTTCCCTAATAGCCGACAGGAAGGTGGGGACGCTAATCGGTCCATGTTGATAGAATGAGCTGGACGACGAAGGAGGCATTGTGGGGCCAGTGGGACAGACGATAAGAAATGTCTACAAGGCCAGTCCAGCAAAAGCTCAAGTAGTCTTATCAGGGAGAACAGACAGGACAGTACGGACGAGGAGCGGACATGGCTAATCAAGAGATCTTGGGCTGATAAGGAATGACGACGGCGAGGTGCAGTAGACAAACACCCGTCTGCGATGGCAGTATAAGACCGAAGAGTAGAATGAAATTGTCCGACAAGAAAAGCGAGCACGCTAACTATGCAATAACGCGCAACGCGGAATGTGAACTGTAACTCCAGCTGTCGCTTCGGTCGTTTTAGCCTTCGCTCATTTCCGCCGCATTCGCAAATTCCTTCTCGGACCACAAAAATCCACTCATCAGTTCAGCAAGAAAACAAGTAAAAAGTCCTGCTAAGAACTATTTCATAACGTTCGTCGATCTTGTCGGGTCAAGCAGACCAGACTTACC
This sequence comes from Ramazzottius varieornatus, assembly GCA_001949185.1. Classification (NCBI taxonomy): domain Eukaryota; kingdom Metazoa; phylum Tardigrada; class Eutardigrada; order Parachela; family Ramazzottiidae; genus Ramazzottius; species Ramazzottius varieornatus. Next base: position 1,339,543 of record BDGG01000010.1, on the reverse strand, counting down.
TGAAAGAGGTTTATGCCCCACCAAACAGTTGCTGTTTAGTTCCCCTTTGTTGGGAACCCCCTGAATCTCAAAAGTACGATTATTACGATGCCGAAAGCGAAGGTGTTGGAGCTACATCGGAAGTTGCAGATTAACACGCAGTTATTCGACAGTCGTCGAACCATGACCAAGTAAATATGTTAGAGCTCTTCGCTTTCTGGCCAGCACTGTTGACTTGTCATGTTTTCTGCTTAATCAGCCGATAAATTATTCATGCATGAAGCAGAGAGTCATACTGAAAATGGCTGTATACGATAATAATAGACCGCCCCGAAGGCTCAAAGAATGGGATTATTACGATGTCGCTAATACCTGTGACCAGTTCGGCACGCTGTATAGAGCGGAAGAACGGTTCGATGATGAACCGAGCTAATACCACAAATTTACAAAACCTGTCGATCTCTCAAACTCCGAAACAACATCTCTTAAGATTTAGCCGGAAGTAAATTTGTCTCACTGTATCACCTAACGAGCCGTAGTCCTACCAGTCCGTTTCCCACTCCCTCTACCGTCGCAGGTCCTCGTTGGAGCTTCCCGAACAGCGACTTGAAAATGTCATCTCTGCAAACAGACGGTTCGGTCACAGTCAATAGCTCATAGGCATACTGTAGTACGGGCGGCACTGACCTGGCTTGTTCTGTAATGGAGCAGACACGTTGAGGTGCCATAAAGCTGATCAGCTTGGGATGTGGATCGAACTTCAACTTCCGGTCGCCCTTGGCTTTTGGATCCACCACCTTCTTCGTCCGTTTCCGCAGGTGGCCAAGTTGGATCTGCTGCCTGTAACCAAGATCCCACACAATATCATGCTGCGATACTATTTTCTGCAAGATACAGGTAATTTCTCCTTCGAAATTGACGAAACCCATTTACCTGCTTAGTTCTATAGGATCAGTCGTATCGCCGGATTTCCGCTCGATGAGTTCCCTGAGTAAGGTATGGTAAAAGTCATCGTCATCGAATATTTCGGGGTTAACTTTGGGCTCCGAAGGCTTCTCCGTCTGTAAGGAGAAGATACAGCATGAAAACTTCGACAAGAAAATTATGGGAAAACGAACCTTACCTTGTTTTCATTTTCTGCAGCGATGCTGTCCGCAGAAACGTTCATTGTGGATCCCAGAATACGATAGGTCGTGCGCGGTATCTGAGTCCTCTCAATCAAACGTCCCTTGTCACTCATAACCTACCGCAGGAAACATATCAGACAATGATAACACACAAGTGATGTTTCACACTCGATCTAATTTCGCTGACAGGAATTATCCGTACCTGCGAAATCTGCTTGACAGGTGCTTGTTCGAACGACGAAAATCCTTTCTTGGTCCCAACTGCGAACTGTTGTGTCCGGCTGTTCCAGGTTTCTAGAGTTGAGTTTCTACAACGAGGACAGAACCATTAAAATCGGATGCAACCGTAAACGACGTCAATCATATCCGCTAGGCACATAAGATTCAGCGAGACGCACCGGAAGGGTTCCATACTGCGGTAGTTCTCTTCCAGAAGCCTCTCCATTTCTTCCAGGTCCATAGACTTGTTCGCGAACTTATTCATAGAGCTTGTGTCCGCACCGTCCCTGTACAGAAGTCAAAATTTGCACATCGTACAGACAAGAAACAGAAACGCCGAAGTGAGTATATACGACCAGACAGGTAGACTGACTTATCTTCGGCCTCATCGTCCTCCGTGTCAGACTCGATCTCCTCGTCGCTGTCCCTCCTGCTCGACGATCTTAGCACAGTATAATTTCCTTTGAGAAACACGCTATGTAGTTCTCCCAGTTCTGCCAGTAACCCTCTAAGCTCATGTAGAACTACGAAAAAAGCCAAATAGGTAATCGCCTCTCATAATATTATACTGTAGTCAACCGAAAGTGCAACTGTTTTATTGTCTCTACCATCGTCGATTTGCTTTCTGCTAGCTTCATCAATCCTGTCCACGAAGAGCGCTGAGTTGGTGGGATGAGGCAGAGTGTTACATACAGACAGCGGTTTCTGGATCTTTATTCTGGTTTCCAACAATCCATCCCACAGAGCTACAGTACAAACATGCGTTAGAACGTTCGCGCTGAGTGTGACAACGGTAAGAAAACGTAGACTACTTACCTAGTTGAGTTCGGACGGCTTCCCCACGTTCGGTGTTGCTCCGCGGGTCTTTAACGGATGGCTTTGAGAAGTGGCTGACATCCTCAGCTTCCCTCGATGCATCTTCGTCCCCGTCCAAGTCATCCACTGCTCCGGTACCTTCATCGTCCTCTTCCTCCACTTCGTCCATCTCAAAGTCGCCGTCATCTTCGAAGTCACCATCTTCGGCGCCATCAATCTCCTCATCCGAACTCATCCTTCTGATATGAACAGACAGAGCGTACTCAGCGTAGTACTGTCGAGTGACGATCGTCGATCTCCCCGTAGATGGAATTTGATGCGGTGATCTGTCGGTCACTAACATTATAGAGATTGCGAGCGAAAGCGCACTAGCACAGTTCGATACGCATACGAGCATCGTAACATCATATGTAAACATTGTGCGACTCTTTCAACACAGGGCCTACGAGACGAACTTGTTCCTATTATGTCACGATGTTCCTGTGCGTACCGAATTGCGCTAGTGCGCTTTCGCTCACAATCTGTATATTGAATGTAACCTTACCTGGCTATTGCGAAATTGACAACAAATTTGCGGGGCGGCACCTTAACGGGTACTTTTGCCGCCGAGGGAGGCTAAAAGGGAAGAAAACGGGAACTGGGATGATGGCAGCGCGTATCTCAAGTTCCCAACCATTGGATTACTCCCTGTGACTCAGTACTCTTGATTGAGACTTTTTCATTGACAATGAGGTGAACAGCTGATCGGATCCGACGTCGTTGCCGCTTCAAATTGCGCACCATGAAGTACTACAGCTACGAGACAGCAAGCTGTCTGGCGAACCACACACACTCTTTGCCGATCAGCTGATCGCCTCCTTGTCAATTAGGAATCAAATCAAAGTGCATTACGTCGAAGCGGTTTGGTTACGTCATTGGGACGGAGCCGTACGGTCATTGTATCCCTGTTCCCGAATTTTTCCCGCGATGTACTTCGTTGAGTAAAATACTCAAACCAATTCGTACGAGAAATTTTCGACGAAGATAAACAAATAGCCGAAAGAATAGAGTATCGTTCAACACCAAACGCAAAACCAAAAGAAATTAGCAGTGTACTGTGCGAGCAGTTCTGTCGATGTTGCGGCCAGAATTGAGAAGGGCCAGAGAGCAGAGATTTTAGACCTGCGAGTGGTTTTCTTCTTATAACTTAGTGCTTGATTGTCATACGTTTCTCGTTCTTTCGAACTTGCAAAGTTGAAAGTTTCATCTAGTACACGCACGACGGGGAATTATGGGGTCAGTAAAAATTATGGGACCAGGCGTTTTCGATACGGCGGTACGGAAGCACGTACCTACGGGACTGATTCACAGTGATGCACTTTTGGACACTTTTGTACATTTGAAATTCCATTTTGCCGTCTTTTCCGCCTGGCCTCATAATTTTTACCGGCCCATAACTTCCCGTCGTGCGTGTACGGTTTGTGAAAACGTTTGTTTCGGAAGAACTTCTCAGGCTTGACATCCAGTTTGGAGCGCAAACGAGGTGTCCGATGACACATTGTTTCAGTGGGCCAGCTATCTACTATCTCTTTTACCCCCCCCCCCCCGTT
>BDGG01000010.1:1059499-1335763 GCA_001949185.1 Ramazzottius varieornatus | reverse complement strand
CCCCCCCCCCCCCGTTTACCTTAACTAACAGAGGCCAAAGAGTGTCACGGCCTTGACCGCTGCGAGAGTCGCTTTGATCTACCCACCGACCACTCTCTACAGCTTTAAATGTGGCCTTCGGGAAAGTTCGGTCCGCTGGGAAACCATTTGTCCCAAAATCATTAGATCAGCGAAATGAGGTGAAGCTCGAGTAGGTCTGAACCACAAGTTCCAAATAGTGGACGGAACTGGAACGAACCTTGTTGAGTTCCTCGCTTGTGACTATCGGGAAAAGTTCCACAGGAAGATCTATGTAGCAGCGCACATAGACGTCGGGAATGGAGCTGCCTAAAGTATTTGCCAGTTTGCTAGGCAATGAGCCGCATCATAAAAACACGCAGGAGCCATGAAAATTGCAAGAAAAAATCAAAAGCTGAACTACAGAATGGGAAACTGAAAAACCGACCACGTTGGCGACAGCTAGACAACATTCCTGAATTTTGGGCAAAGTTTGAACCAATTCGGTCTGAAACTGGGCGAACGCGAGAGCGTACAGTGAAAATAAATGGATAGCAGTATATATAAATTAGGATTGCTCTGCTTGAGCTCAGTCCTGTCCGAAGGGCGAAACGACAACGGAAAATACTATCAGGGAAACTGAAAGCGCTATCACATGAGTCCAACTCATCAAAAACCTATAAGTGACTGGGAAAGAGGCGGAAGAGGTAGCGGGAAGAAACTGTGAGGGTTGTCCGAGTGCTGCGTTGGACCCGGAAGTGCCTGATGGACAGATCACAGAGTCCCCGGCATCTGTGATCATGGCTGCCCGCTTTATGAGGTTGTATGAGAACACACCGTCCTCGAAGAGTTTTTCGGGACCTCTGTCAGCATGAGTCTGACAAAGTAAAACGAGTAATTGCAGCAGTAAACCTGGGCCTTCCACGTTCAACTGTTCGCAACACTTGCACAAGTACGAGGTACCTTAATGAACTCGACCGCCACCCTCTCGTCCACAACATTCATGAGCAATTTACATCCCCATGTCAGCAACGCCATTGGCTGAAAGAAATCGTGAATAAGGGTCGTAAGGATCGTGAGTAAGGATCAAGACACAAAGTCCCATACATACCGTGGACCTTGGGAGTTTATTATACGGCGTGATCAGGTGGCGTCGAAGACATCCTCGTACGAGCGTCCTCAACTTGTCCACCTGAACCATATTGGCACAAGGATGATAAAGCATCACTACGGCGCCGTGCTTTAAATGGAATTCACATTACAATGTTAACATGTCAGTTGTCAAGATTCTGACCAAGGTTAATTACTTCTAAGCTATGAATCCATCTTTGAGGGGGCGCGTACTTGTATTCCCCGTATACCGGCCATACAGGCCTGTGGTCCCCGCTAAAAACAAGAGCAGTACGAGGTTACGGGGCGAAATCAGTAAACGTTAGGCCTCACTCTACAACTATCATCAAGTAGCATATTCAGACAAGAGATCTCTTACTACGTGGGAGGAACATCGGTGTAAGCAATCTTGTCGTTCATGCAATAATGAGTCCTCTATAACAAGACAAAAGTTTCAGCATACGCGTACATTTGTATCCTTGTGGTAAGGCTACCGCCGCGTTTTCCATACTCTGGACTTCCCTGGGGCAAGTACTTACCACAAAGCAATTTCGCCGAAGTAATCTACCGTCGACTTACCTGGTTTGGAGAAGGATCACAAGATTGGACTGGAGGAGCCTGAAAAATATGTTTTTATGGCTGGAACCTCTCGAAAGAGATAGACCAGAGGATATAGACAAGCAACAGGTGAATACTGTAATGTGCACGCACCGATGCGTTGGTCTTCCACTGTCCCTCTGTGCACCAGTAGTCCCGGGAAAGCCCATTCCAGTCCACATCCAGGCTTGTCTAGGATTGAAACCTTCTTTCAAAACAACATTCGCGAAAGTGAACCTCCACGACAAAATTACGTGTCTTGGCCGTGAGGAAACTTACCTGTCCGTCGTCACATCCGGGTGTAACTCCCATCGGAATTTGCGCACTGATTGTCCCAGGAAGATATCCAAAAATGCTCAACAGCAACCATCTTGGCCAAATAGAACGATCAGCCATGATTGTATCTCATCGCAGTGAGGCAGCACGTAAGCCCTCAGATTGTGCAGGGTGTCTTTAGCTGTGAAGACAGGCTGATATCCCGGTCAAAACCGGATAGGGGAAAGAGGATAAAGGTTTATACATAGGTATTAGGGAGGCATCCCCGGTTTATGTGCTTCGAAGTTTGCTTGAACCTGCTAAACAGCAAAACAGCAACGATCGCTTCGACTGTCAAGAGGTACTGACAAACATGAATAACTATGTGGCCAAACCACCTTTGCATACAAATGGCTCTCATCAATGTCAAGTCCACTCTCATTTCGATTTTACCTAGGATTCAGTCTGCTCACATATTTCCCGCGAGTAACCGCAACACTTACAGACATGGCCTGCAACAATTTACGATCTGTATGAATTTAACTATGGAATACCGGTAAGACCTTCGATATTTTCACAGGCTACCGGAGGTGAATACCGAAGTTATATGCAGTAAAAAACGAAGTACCAATGCTGTCAACTGTAACAACGCCCCTCGTTTGTACGTGAAAGCTTGTTGCCATTAAACTCTCATACAGCGGCGTTCCGCGCTTATCTTCTAGAGATCAGGGACGCCGACTTGCGATTTGACATCTCATTGAATACGGCACACAGTATCGTAGTAACATCTTGACGTAAATCATGCCGAAGAAGGGCGGCAAATCATTAAAAAAGGAGTTGGATCCACTTCCGGGTCCAAGTCTCCTTCACCTCGTAGCCAAGTACTCAAAGGACGACCCTAATCTTCCGAGAAATGACAACGGGCTGCTACCCAATGCCGGCGACTTTGAGCGACCACCGTTCGATGATGACAGCGAGGAAGCAGACGATGGTTCGCTACAAGAGAATATTCCGCCGGAACTTATCCTTGACTTTGGCGACAGGCTGGATATCGACAAGTATGAAGCACTCATCTCCGCCGAAGAAGACAGCGATGATGGTCGGTCACTCAGTAGTCTTACGGAAGATCTGGAGGAGGAAGTGAAAGGTGAACCTGCTGATGGCAATGAATCTGGCGCGACTGAATCAGAATCTACGGGAGGGGAAACTGATTTGGAAGGATATGACGTACCGGAATGGACGTCATCCGAGTCGTCCGTGGAATCGAGAGAACAGGAACCTGAAGTGTGGTCGGAAGAAAAGGACGATTCAGACGAAGCGAACATCCAGGCCGAAGAGCCGAAAGTAGTCGAGAAGGTACCTGCAGCGCCACCTAGGCCTGTAAAGAAGTCCCTGTCATTCAACGAGCCCATCACAAAAGCAAAGTCTGACTGGATTGCTCGTCAGTTTGCAGATTTGTTTATGACAAAATCTGACCCGCAGTTACCGCTCTACACTTCAGTGAAAGATCTACTTGAAACTAACCTTGATTTTGGTACAATGGGACCGGAAGTCCTGGAGAAACTGAATGCTATCGCAACGGCTTCTTCCACGCTGAACACACAAAACTCTGGTGATTTCGAACGACCGCCAAGTTCGATCCGATCATCTTCAGCTGAGTCAGTGAGAAAGAAGGCGCCATCTGAAAACAAAGTATCAGTTATTACTAATAAGAAGGAAAATAAGGCATCTTCAAGAGCTACTCCACGAGGTAAAGTAACCCCAAAACTGTCAAGGTTGTTACCACTTCCGCCCAAGACAGCGTCGATACGGAGGTATCCAGCAGAGTTGTATGACGAAGGACGCCGGACGAAATTTCCCGAGAAAGCCTTTGTCCACCGAAACGAGTTGCTGACGACTACAGAGGAACAAGATGCACTGGTGACAGAGAGCTGTGAGGACCTGAGTTTTTTAGAGTACAGACGAGAGCGTGTACTACGTGGACAGAAAGTACCGATTGGCAGGAAAGACTTGGAGGTCGATGTGGTAGCTAGCCGACTGGCAAAGAAGCTGCTCCAGTACGAGGCTGCTGTGGACAAACATCTACCAGATGCGGACTGGGTGGACGAGGAGGAACGCGAGCCGTACGACGACGAACAGGCCTTACCTCGGAAACCTCTTGTCCCGATCGCTGTGAATCCTAACGAGGATCCGAACGACGAAGACACTTCTTCGGCGGAGGACGAACCTAAAGGTACAATTATCCCGATTATTCGCTGGGGCGTTCTTGTTAGTTATTGTGCTTATCTGTGAGCGTTTCGATAGGAGGTACGATGAAGAAGCCGAAGCGGTCTATCACAGCGGTACCATACAAAGTACCCACACCTGTACACGAAGACGACCAACACGATTATTACAATTCCGATAGGAGTTCTAGCGACTGCGAGCCCGTTGAAGACATAATTAAGAAAGAAATCTCCACAAAGATAAAAGCCCGTCACAAACCTGAGGTCATGACTTCCGCTCTTCCACCCCTAGAGCTCGCCGGTCACCAGTACGACGTTTCGGTCCCTTTGTCCCACAACGAGCTACAAACCGTACCTGTCGACGATCTATACGCTCTCGCCCACGACTTGGAGATGCCGCCCAGCGTCCTGCGGAAGGAGCTCCACAAACCCGAAAACGAAATGGACTTTGACGAGGACTCCGACGATGAAGGCTGGAAGCATGTCCGAGGAGCTTTCCTGTATGAAAAGACCCCTGATTACTACGCTGTACAGATCAAAGACTTGGAACAGCAAGTAAGACTACGAAGGGAACTGTGGCTACAGCTGGAGGTGGATTACCAAGAGGCCAGTGGAAGAAACAAGACGGAGTACTCAGCCATGGTTCAGTTTATCGACTTCCTCCTTGACCAAAGGGACCTGGAAAAACAGAAAGTAGCCAAGTTGAACTTAAAACTCGAGGAGTTACAGAATAAAGCGCAAATACAAACAGAATACCAGAATACTTGCTTAGCTTGGTTGCAGCTGGAAAAGCAGAGACTGGTTGATCAGTTCGCGGCGCGGAAGGAATATCTTCAGATGCGCCTTCACGCGTTACGCGAGTATCCAGAGAAGCAGCGTCAGATGGAAACGCAGCTGAAATTCCTACAACGACAAGCTAGACGAACAAAGGCAGAGTTCACAAAGAAGGTATCCACGATGCTCCTAAACTCCGCACGAAGAAAGAACGAGCTGTTCCGTCAGTACGAGAAGCGTGTCGGTGTGCTCTTCAAAGAATACCAACGCGCACTCGTTCTAAGCATGAATGACAACCTACAGGAGGCTGTCAAGAACCATGTGGAAGGCCGCAAACGCGCAAAGAAGTTCTCCGATGACGCCTCGGTCGCCATTGAAAGCTACAAAAAGTGCGATCAGAGATTAGATGCCACTCAAAGAGAAGTCCAACTGAAGAAAGAACTACTGTCGGTCTCCACCAAACATGGCAGAAAACTGCAGAGGCACTTGCGCGACCTGCAGGAAGTTCGGAAGAAAGAGGCGGCTAAGGTATTGGAAGAAGGTGCTGAAGACCCGACGAAGGTAATTCGGTTATATTCGTTTATTTTTCTTCGGTAACCGATTTTTTCTTTGATTCCATTGCCTTCCATAAATTGATTTTCTGTCTCCACCAAGGTTGGTGAGACCGGCGATCCACGTGTGACTGGCATCCAGCAACTGTCCCTGGAAAATAAGACTCTTGCAAGTCACGTCGAAATATTGCGTGAACAGAAAGACAAGACCCAAAATTACCTGAATGCGGAACAGAGCGTCAGCAAGGACATGGACAAGCAACTGCAGCAGTTGGCACAAACAATCAAGGACTATTTGAGCTTATGCCAAAAGTCCGGTTCTGACCCGCTTCCTTCGACGCCGTCTAACTTGAACAAGATTGAAAGCTTTGAGGATCGCTTGATCCGCTTTCTGCACTATTCTGAGGAAGTTGATCATCTGGTGAATGACAAGGTGGAGAGAAAGCCATCTTGGATAGCCGATGGCGATTTAGGCCTTATGAGGAAGCCTAAACCACGTAAACTTTGAACGATATAAACAGTACAGACTCCCACACTGTTTTCTCGTTTTGGAGTTTTCAGTGTATATTTCATTTGGAATTCTGCTTTTAATATATGATGGAAGATTCCGGTGATTTGGTTTGGTGAATTTCAACGGAAAAAGTTTCAAATAGCGGACACGTCATGTTGAACGAAGAATACCGTACTTCAGGAATCTATGTTCTAAGTTCTAACGTTTTTTGTACTAAACGGCGCAAACCATTGGGTAAAACTTGAGAAAAGACGCCGTGAAGAGATGAAGTCATCTAAAAAAATTAGTTAAGATCAACTGGAAGGTAAAGAGTTGCGTCTATTGAATATCACTGATACCGCGATGATGGGCAGTAAGCGGTCAGTCATGGTGTATCTTACAAGTTCTCCTTGACGTATTCGGCCAGACAGTCTGCGCAGTCCTTCTGCTGTTTAGCATTGGCGTTGCAGGTTTCATGGAGCCAGTCTTGGAAGAGCTCTCGGTCTTTCTTCAACACCAAAAACTGTCCCAGTAACACATATGCCTGTAAAGAAAGCACAGCACCCAAGTCAGCCGTCTTCATACTGTCAGCCACACTCAACCTCACCTTGTCGTATCCTTTTTCCACCAGACGTGCTCCCAAGACATCCCCGATTCCAGCTACAGCGGTAACTTCCTTCTCCCCGATGGGTTCACTCTGGAAGTTTCGGAATTTTTGGGACGTGGTGGCAGACATGGCTGATGCCTTGTTCTCTTCGACTCTAGATAGCTTTCGGTCAGTAGATAACTCCTTACGATCCACAAGCCCACGGTTCTATCTACGTACAGGTTGGACAACTCAGCTTCCCAGTAAAAGGAAACGAAAACAAGGACTTCAAGGAGGGAAAGCGGAGAAATGAGAACTTCGCGGCTTTCGTTGAGTAGAAGGAAAACAAGAATTTATTTATGTGTTGATTATCGGATATCGTATATGACGTAGCATGACTCAAATGGCGCTAGCAAAACCCGCTTAATGACTCGTCCGTCGCATGAGTCATGCCAGTATGTCACGTCATATGATATAGAAAATGCCACACCTTGACCAGTGAGCCACTGGAACAAGATGACACCATGTCCGCAGCACATAATTCAGAGCATCGATCCGTTACTTTGCTCTCTTGACTCGTAGGAATTTACCAAAAATGGGGAAACAGGGATGTAGGAACAGCGTCAAAACAGAATTTCAGTCAGTTACAATTAACCGACCGAAACTCGTCTCAACGTCAAACTTAACTTAACGATGCAACAAGAAATCTTAAATCAACACCGACTGAAAGCTGGTCGCGATTATAAATTATAAGAAAGGGAAGGAATCTAGGGCATTAATTATTCTGGAAGACCGACATCCTCTTCGATTTACTTTGCAAATAATTAGGCCGTCCATGCATGAGCACATGTGGCATGGGTCGTCGAAGCTGACTTCTTCGCCATTGCGGAAGCGCTTCTTCTGTATCACGCAACCTGCGAAAACAGTAAAAATAAGCTTATATGCCTAAAACCTCAAACAAAAATTTCTCTTACTTCTTGAACCCGGTGGTTCTGTTATCGGAGGTACAGTTGTCGGTAGCGTTGTCGTGGGTTGAGTGGTGGTAGGTGATAAAGTTGGGAAGATTCGGGGCGTTATCACTTCCGGTGCTTCTGTGGCGATGAGCAAGTTCTGAGCGCATCCAGGCTCACAAACGATACCTTTCGGTTTGCAGGTACATGTTTGACACTGAATGCCCATAACGTGGACTACGCGTTCATTCAGAGCCAGGAACCTGGGACCGACTCGGCAAACTGCAAAGGAAAACATTTCATCAGATAGACGAATATGGAAAGGTTCGAATGCAGTTTCGAAGTCTTTACGTACATTTAGCTAGAGCCATCTTGGTCTTTTCCGTGTTCAAGGTGTCACCGGATGCAGCACGTAGAGTGTATGAAGTCTCGTTCCGCTCCAGGTAGTTTGCTGCAAAAAAGAGAGGTTCTCTTACACTTGATCTTGACACCTTTTTGTGACAGACAGGTCACATATCGTGTCTGAGTACTTACGACAGAGGTACACTGGACAGCATACACCAGGTATCGAAGTGCTGAAGCATCCGTCGATGGGAGGAGGACATCTTTGCTCGCTTGGCCCAAGAACGACTCCTTCTTTACACAGTCGAACTAGACAAGGGTCGTACAAGGAACCGACTTGGATGTCGTTGGTCGGAATGGATTGGTAGTTTCTGTAGTAAGCCCCATCGAAAAAGCAGCCTGAAATCAGAGGAGATTTCGCTAATGAAGACGATAGTATCAAGATATCATTTCTGACGTAGGCGAATGATTCGTACCAGATCGCTTTCCCAAGTGGACTTTCATTTCCAGCCAATAACAATGGAGATGTGCGTCACTTAGAAAAACAACTGGCTGAGTTCATTCGCCCACGTCCTATTTTACGATTAGCCTACCGCGCTCGTAGATGCCGGTGAGTGGCTCGCCAGGTTCGAACCCGGAAATAACTGGAATACCCGAGCCATTTCGGCTCGACCCAACCGTAGAACCTTGTTCAAGTCCCGTTAGCGCCACTTGTGCTGATGTGGTAGCAGGTTTTCTTGTCGTCGTACGCGGATTCTCGTTGACTCGCATGGACGATATCTGATCGATGTTACCCGGTTGAATGATAGACTTGATTTCGTCATGGCCATCTTCGGCCAGAGGTACCGGACTTGATGTCGTGCTACTCGTCACCAAGTTCCGGCTGGTTGAAGTCGATGTTGAGGCAGTGATCGTTGTCCGTGTAGTCAACGGTGATGTGGTGGCGCTACTGGGTTTTGATGTCGTACTTTGACTGATTCTTTGCGACGAAGAGCTGCTTCGGCTTGTGGAAGAAGGTCGTGCCGAGGAGGAAACGCTAGCTTGAGTGGTGGTAGCTGTGGTTGTGTTGGTGGTAACTTTCGTTAAGATGTCGGCAGCGTTGTATCGAATAATTTGAATGGGTACCCCCCACTGGTTATTACTTCCGGGTAACCCAACAGTCTTGTTCACCTGGGTTCTCTGTGCGTTGTTTGTCTGTATTACCCACCGGCTAGGCGGTGTGGGGATGGTGGTGCTTCTGACGGTGGTAGTCTGGCTATCAGCTATGATAACTTGATTCAAGTCGCTAGGTCTCTGGATACCTTCATAGTCATCGGTGGGGTTTGGTTCAACCCCTTGGTTCTTCACGTTAGCGTCCACTTTGTGCAGTTGTCCCTCGTAGTCGTCCCCGCTGTTAGGCTCCACGGCGATCTGGATTACTGTAGAGTCGGTTGTATTATCGTCGTCTGTTAAAGCTGAACCTATTGGAAATAAATTGTAAACACGTACCAAAGCAATTACATATTTGGGCAAATGATTTAAACCATATCGTTTCCCGAGTGGCGCACACTTCCACCCTGTACCAACGAAGACGTGCGCCAGTGAAGAAAACGATATGCTTCCATTCTTATGCCCACGTCCCAGTTGTCTTAAGAAAAACTTTTTGAGTTTGATTTTGGGCTTACCAGATGTTGGCTTGGCTAGCTGAAGTGGTCGAAGGCCCTTGTTGGAGTTGACAGAGACCACCATGTTGGCTGGGAGACTTCCGTTGAGCTGAATACCCAGCATGGCGGCTGAGGCCGGGAAGAGAGTGGAGTTCATTAAGCTCGACGTGATATTCAGCTTGGTGTTCCCCGCGATAGCAATCAAGGAACTATTGCCGGTGTGCGAGAGTATTTCCGTGCCATTAGCGCGTTGTGTGCTGACGGAGATCTGGACTGCACCTGGAACAGCATTGAGGTTGTCGGTGAGAGGATGCGACCACTGCCAGACGCCCTCGACGGAATCAGCAGGCAGAGGCTCCGCCGCGGAGTTACCACTCTTGTTTGTGGAAGCGGTGGCGATACCTGCGAAGCGGTCGGCAGAAGTCGGTTCGATTGGAAGGAAGATGCTGCTCACGGCTGGCTTCAGCTTGGGCATGCCTTCGATATTGTCGGTCATTGTTGGGTCAGATGGATGGAGATAAGCCACTGTAAAAAAGAAAGTTTGTGTGGCCGACGAGAACTTGATTTTATTCTGAAAGCTTTGGAAGGTGCAATTGCTGGCGTTTTGACACTCGAATTAGGTCTTTTCCGCCCTTTTTATGTACTTTTATAGGCAATTTTCTTATTGCAAAGCACCGTACAAATAACGCGCACAAGATAAACTTGTAGAAGGGAATGACAGAAAAAAAGCACTTACGATTTTGATTGAGCGGAGGAAGGTCCGACGGTGGCAGAATACCTTCGATGACATCTGATGATGCGATAGTCGGATCGACAGGAACTCCGGCTACGCCCCCTTTCCTGACCGACTGTTCTCCACCGCCAGCTTTGTTGAGTGGTGTGCCGCTCGAAGATCCGATCTCGTTCTGATTCGATGGCCGAGCCTGCACCAATCCTTCCACTTGCTCGCCATAGGAAGGATCGGTAGGTGCCAGACCAAAAGCTGGACGTACCTCCTTCAACGTCGAAAGAACTCCCTCGATCTCAGTAGCCTGTGTGGGGTCCAGAGGAACAGCTTGACTAGGTCGTGGTTCTTTGATAGTCGAAAGAGCTCCCTCGATTTCGGTCGCTAGTGTCGGGTCCAGAGGAACGGCGTTGCTGGAACTGACGGCCGTGACGCCAGGTGCAGTGGGCTTTAGTACACCCTCAACTTTGGACGTCATATCGGGATCCATCGGAATGGCGGAAATGGCCGCTTTGATCGTCGGTCCTTGCATGCTTAGCCCGCCTGGAGGCCAAATGCGTGTTACAAATTTTCGATCATTATACTGTGATAAGACATCAATTTTGTTATTCTCGTCCCGTTCTATCGGTGCTTCTTTTGTGAATTAATTAATTAATTAAAATGTTTTATCAGTGTTATGATTGGTTGCTTTTTACCTTCGACGTCGGTGGGCGAGGTCAGGTCCACAGCAGGGTGTGAGTTCAGTGGAGGTCCGCGGATGTTGACGGTAAGAGCTGTATCGTTGGTCAGTTGGAAAGTGACCGGATGAGTAGCTTGACTAGGTTTGACGATACCCTCCACTCCCGCGGACTCTGTTGGGTCGATAGGAACCTGGTTGTCTTTCTGGTTCAAAGACAGTGAACCCTGAGGCTTCGTCGACAGTTGACCGTAGTAGGCGTCAGCAGCGGTAGGGTCGACTGCTAGCCCGTATTCAGTCAAATGGGAATAGGGTACCTGGACCACTAGCTTCTCTAGCGAACTAGGGTTCGACACACTGGCGGCACCTTCGATCTCGGTGGGGTTTGTAGGGTCGATGGGAGCACCATTCACGAACGTGTTCATCTGGCCCTTGTTATTTGACTGCGGCTGCACTTGTTGACCAGTCAGACCTTCGAATGCATCGAACTGGGAAGGATCAACGGGTAGGAGTGTCTTGCTACCTTGCGATGAGGTTCCTGCTGCACCTGCTAAAGCGGCTTTCGAGCCGGAACTGACTATAACGTTATTGCCGTTTATTTTGATTGAAACAGAGGCCGTGGTGGAAGTGGGGGATGTGATGTTGAAGCTTTGGTTGACAAGGATGGCTTCTCCTTTATCTTGTGGGTTCATTATCTGACTTCCGGAGACAGCATGGGTGATCAGGCGATTGTTACCGTTAGCATTGACAAATGAGGAAAACGCACTGGATTGTCCGCTTGAGAACGCCGAACCCGATGTCATTTGCTAAAATGGGTAACAGAATCCTTGTTCAGTACAACGACCAGTTTTTCAATAAACAGCGCCACCTGCAGGAAGCCGAACATACCGGTCTGTTCCACCGTATGCCACCACTGGACAAATTACTGTCGCCACTTCCAGTTCCTGGTCGGGAAACTAGCGGCTGTGCCGAGTTGAGTAACTCGGATGCTGACACCGAGCTACTTTCCGAGTCGGAAGAAGTACCATTCAGTCGTAGCTTCAGCTGTCCAAAAGGCTGTGCCGTACCATTTGCGCTCTGGAAGGCGAACTTAGCTTTCGACGGCGTGACTGTGGGAATGTCCTGACTGGCCGGCGTCCGCCTCTGGTTCTCCGCAACGGGGAACACGGAAGCACTGGTCGTGTGGGACGAGCCTTCCAGTTCGTTCTCTTCCTCAAGTGCCCGTGTGGTCGAAGTTAGTCTTTCGGTAGGCTGCTTGTTGTCCAAAAGGATGTGAAGTTCCAGCTGACCATTCTGGCTGTTATTGACAAGGTTCAGGGAATTTGAAACATCTAAAGAAGCCATCGTCGTTGATGTTGCATTCGCTGGAAAGGAATAAATCGTCAGTTGGTTTCTAGGTCTTTGTGGAAGGAAATGAAGTACTTACGGCATTCATAACGCTCAGGACAACATTGTCCGTCGCGAAGGACCGGTACACACCCAGCCATGGGCGTGTCGCATTTCTGCATGGCGCATATCATTTCGCCCTTCATACAGTAGCAATGCTGACAGGACTTTCCAGATGGGATGGCTTCGCCTTCGTCATACAGCTTGTTGTCTACGACGCATCCATCGGCGTTGGAGAATGGTCGATGCGTCGGCGGAACTGCCATCGCCTCGGCTGGAAGGAAAAAGGGGCCATCAATCAAACATTGGTAACGCCCATCTTTGATAATGGGGTTAGGTTCCCTTACAGCAGTCGTATCTTGTTGGACAGCAAATGCCATGATGGTACACCGGTCGACATCCTTCGCGAGAGGATTCCGGCAGTGCGCAGTTCTGATGGACGCACTGAGTTTTGTTGTGGATGCAGTAGCAGGCCTGACAAGGATCCGAAGTGGGAATGAAGTCGCCCAAACCGAACTCATAATCGTTATAGGTACAACCGAGAAGAGTGGCTTCGTGGATTTCCGGTACATTGGACAGCTTCTTTGTTGCATTTTCTACAAATTTTAAGAACGAATTATCAAAGCAAGCCATAACTATCACTGAATATTAGACCTACCATTACAGACCAACTGTGGACAACAAGAGCCATCCTGATGCAGTAGCTGACATCCTTCTTGGACATTGGGATACATGGGACACAGTGTCATGTTGCATCGTACCATGCCACTTTCGCACCGGCAGTTGATACACGAGTCAATAGTGGGAATGACTGACCGTTCGTAGTACCATCGGCCTTCATGCAAGCACGTCGGCCGAGCTCCCAGCGCCCCTAACAAGTCCTGCATCTGCATGCGCGCTTCCGGTCTCCGATAGGATTTCGCTGTGTTCGCATAATTGGCGGCAAGAACAAAACCTATATTCGGGGACGGTCAATCAATGGTTTGCAGATACACCACATTACAATTATTCAAACGAAAACTTTCTGAACAAGGGATGATTCCGTTAAGATGACTTCCGGTTAGCGTCGGTTTGAACCTTACGGTAGGGTTAATCGACTTACCGTAACAGCACAGGAAGACTAGCGCCCTTATCACAGTCCACATTTATGAGCTTGAAGAGAAGAATAAACAAAAGAAAGTGACTCGGAGTGGATTCACTTCCGGTCCCAGCTTCTATCACTGGTGCGCCGAGGGACCTGACATCAACCTGCAACATAAATGATCTTGTTAATTTGTCCATCACCGATACCGACAAGGATAGCCAAGCGTGTCATCAGAGATGTCTGAAAGCACCGGAGCAGAGAGCATAAAAAACGCACATCTTCAAAAGACAACTGATGTGAAGTTCGCTTAGTCGTAGGGGCGACATCGCGTGAGACTTGACTATCTCATCTGACTTTGCTCGCTGAAGAAAATCAGTGCGGAACAAGCCATCCCGCGCTGATGCTAATGACACGTTTGCTCTCGTAATTGACCGCTGTGGTTTTTTTTGCTACAGACGACCCCGGAAATACAGCATACCAGTGGTCACTCGATATGGCAAAAAAAATCAAGGAAAAAATCTGACCTTACAGTGAAACAGTTTTCGGTTAACTTCCTGACATCACCGATGGGCCGCGTAATGCTTCTTAATCTCGGCTTGGCCAACGCGGTGCTCTCTTCCAGGCTCTTTCGATTTGGAGCATTCTCGATCATAAGCTAGATTTTGAAAAGTGTCGAGTGCGCGATGCACTCTTCGGGAGCTATAACGACGACAGAAAGGAGGCACCTCGTAAAACAATAACGTGGTTTCGACTGATTACGCCCGAACACAGCGTCACTGTATCAGCCACAATCATCAACCTACCGAGTGCTCTGATCTGGAACAGTTGTTCAGTCATCGACCTTCAATGTCACCATAAAACGGCCAAACTGACCATAGTCCAGTTTCGACCAAATCTAGTATTCCCCAACAAATATCACAAAGACGAAGTGAAACGCTAGAAGAAATAAAGAACCCAAATGCAACAACTGACTGCAGGAACCTTCACGTGCGCTCATCTTTCGCCCATACATATGTTAGGAAACCACGGAAGAATAACGTTTTTCGGTGTTATTGAAAGTTTGTCGCTGCCACAGTAGAAATTAGATCATGCAACACATTGGCATTGTTTAAGAAATATTGAAATCAACAGGAGGAAGGTTAGAAAATACAGGCCAAACAAGAGCGGTAGTTTAGCGGTACAGCACAAGGACAAAAGTACACAGCGCGGTTTAGTCATCACCCATGCTTGTTTGAATACTAGACTATCGTAACAGCGGAAAACTTACACTTTGTGAAAGAACAATAACGGCAAAAGTTAGATCAGAATAAATGAGGACAAGGCTAAATTCCGGCGATCATTTCTGCTTTTCCCATCGCAGACATGCATGATCGCCATCACACCCAACAATAATTCTCCATATATCAAGACGTCCATGGCGTAATCGCCTCACTCCGTAATATTTACTTCTCACACACCTCGCACGACAGACTGTCCGTGCCGCCATGTTTCACCACACAAAAGACCCTCACAAAGATTGGCAAAAGACACAACGTTTTGGAGGCCACAATTGATATCATTGGATGTAAAATATTGAACAGACAAACTGTCAAGGTTTCCCACTGTTGTGAAATTCAACAGATTCGTGCTGTGTTTTCCCTTCCCCCTATGTTTCCACCCCCGCGATCTTCCCCCGAGAACGATGCTCAAGAACCCCGACTGTTCTTTCGGGCACGCAATGTATCGATCTAACGCCGATCGTACCTCAGGGAATAATATCATGCTAGCACGTACCCGAAGAAACCTCAGTCAAGCTTGCCGGAAGGACTTCTGCAGTGACGTCACTGGTCAATGGGACATTTCCTCATCCACCGGGATACCTGCTGGAATAAAAACCGAATCCCGTTTAGATGAAAGGAGCACAGAACGCACCGACGATGTGATCAACAGAATGATAGCTAATGAAATCCGTACCGGCACGATTACCCAACGAGCTCGCAGCCCCACGTGCGGTAGTCCACACGATAGTCAACGGCCTAAGATGAACGCGTGAGAATCCAAAGTCCAATTAGACTCTCGGCACTCCGAATCCGCTCTTATATCTGAGGTCAGCTCGATCCGTACGTTCGATTAAGAAACGTATCATGCACTAATTAATTAAACATCAATGAAAGAAAGAGGGGCCTTACGCTCCTCTTCATCCGCAATGCTCGACCATATCAGCGCTGGTTTGATCAGAAGGAAAAGGCGGGCCTCTTCAGGTAACGGTGATGGTTTTATGGTCGAAGGTATCCGTCTCCTCTCGCTCTCTCGGTGTGGTCTGACCATCGCTAACAACCGGCAACAAGACAAGGCAGGTACAATGTACGCGTAATGTGGGAAGGAATTTCACGTATGGATTGTATGATACCTTTAAGGCTTTCCGGTATGCCGATCCGCCGAGAGTCGCTCATGGGGAACTAGGGGCAACGTCTTGGCCATCATGCTGACCATTCGCCTTGTAGAAGAATGCTGCCACTGTCTGCCGTGTCTTGTGCACTTTGATCGTTAGCCAAGCGCAACCTTCGTGCCTGTGTGGTCCGCCTAATTTACCTAAGTGTGGCTATCCGCGCTTTTATTGCGAGAAAAACATTAAGGGTCTAATCGAGGCATTCTGAGGTACGCCGCATCTTAATTGCACGTTTCACAAATGAGGTTGTTTCATGGGCGAAAGAGAAATGATTGAGACGTAAGAAAAGGAGATCCAACTAATTAACAAGCTCACACCATAAAAGGAAACCAAAAAGAAGGAGGCGCGCCATCAGTGAAAGCGACGCGAACTGTGGATTAAAGAAACTTCAAATAAAACTAAAAATAACGATGAGCTAAAGTGTTCGGATATTCTAATAACAAAAATCAGAGTTCCATGAAAATTCAAAGTAAACCAAAGCCTACTTCAATTGACTGAGTTTAGGTAGTCGTCATCGTCGTCGAGGTTCTCCATGGAGCTATCCGAATAGAGAACCTTGCGAACAGCTGCCGCGCGAGCAACTCGAGCTCGAGGTGGCGGGATTTCTTCATCGCTGTCCGACACGACAGCCTTGGCCTTCGCTTTTCCGTCGTTCTTACTCTGAAAATATTCACGACTCAAACCGGCGATTTTAGAATCAGGAGAAAACATAACTTTTATGATAGCCCGGCATTCAAGCACGACAAGACTGCTTGCCTAAATGGCGCATTATTTCAGTGATATTTGGCCAGAGACGTGCGCCACTTTGGAAAACGATCTTGTTGACTTCAACTGTTTTCTGAAGTAGCGCACCCCTTCAGGCTTGTTGGCTAGATATGCGCCACTTGGGAAAAATGATCTTGTCGTATCTGTATTCGCATGATTTGTTGTAGTGAAGCACCACACACCTGTTTCTTCGGAGGAGTCGAAGTTGACGGCTCGAAGTCCTCATCGTCGGTGCCAGAGTCCAGTGCCTTCCTCTTCAGAACGGGCTTCTTGACGATGGCCGGTTTGCTGGCAGCCGTTGAAGCCTTGGAAGCAGCAGCTTTCTTCACGGCAGGCATCTCGTCTTCTGAGTCCTCTTCGTCAGATGACACCAGCTTGATTGTCTTGGAAGGTGTCCCATTGGTCATCGCCTTCTTCCTGTCAGCTGCCTTCGGTTTCTCAGCCGCCTTCGGTACGGCGGCAGCTTTGGACACCTTTGCCGGCTTGGAAGAGTCCGCCAAAGTTTTTGATGAAGGCTTCTTCGGTTCGTACTAGGATGAAAATTGCCAATTAATGTCGTTAGACCAACATGTTTACTGTGAGGGACAAAATTAGAAACGTACCACTGCTTCCCCTTTGGACTTCGATGGTTTGACTGCGTTCTCGACTTCGGTGATTTCCTGAATGTCATCGTCATCGCTTTCCACTTTCTTGCTAGTGGACGGACCATTACTGACAACTTTTCGGTTCTTCTTTTCCGGAATCTTCTCCCCGAAGTCGTACTCGTCCTCAGTTGTAGTCTTGTCCACCACCTCCGTCTCGTTATCCTCTTCATCGTCCTCCCCGTCAGTCAGGTTGTCCGAGTCATAATCAGACTCTTCCTCGTTATCGGAGCCCTTCTTCTTTTTCTGCGTCTTCTTGACGACTCCATCCAAAGTGGTCTGCTTGGTCTTCTTCGTGTCTTTGGCAGCGGCCTTCTTCTTCGGCTTTTCGGCAGAATCATTGGCGCTAGTCTCCAGAGGCTCCCCGTCTTCGCCAACTTCCTTCTTCTTCTGTCCTCCTTTCTTGGCCGGCTCGCCCTACAAACATGCATGTTACTACAATCCCCTAACTTTCCGGATACGAAAGTAAACCAAAACGGAACGGAATGTCGCCCGGTGTCGACAAATGAATTCACTCATATCGTTTTCCTTAAATAGCGCAAACTCTCAGCCAGTAACCATGGAAATGCGCGCCTCTTGCGTTGACGAAATATCAACCCGAACCCCGCCGTACCTTTTCTTTTCGTTCCTTGGCTTCGTTGGCCTTTTCCAGTCGAAGAATGAGGGCAGCGTCGATGACAGGCTCGACCAGCTTAGCGTTCTTTGCGGGCAAGGTGTCAGCAGCGTTGGGAATAACGTTCTTCTTACCACGTCCCTTGACACCACCCTTGCCCTTTGCAGGCTTCTTCCCATCAGGCGAGCCATCGACTGGCTGGTCGTGCATCTCATGTTCTTCATCCTTAGCTTTCTACACAGGAAAATCACACTCTTAACACCAGGCTTTCTTGCTCACGACACACATATCGTTACAATAATATGTTAAGAGACCGAGCCTCACCTCAAGTGCGATCAGCAGAGCGTCCAAGTCGGCATTCCACAAGTCCTTCGGAGTTCTGCTCTTCATAACCTC
This sequence comes from Ramazzottius varieornatus, assembly GCA_001949185.1. Taxonomy (NCBI): domain Eukaryota; kingdom Metazoa; phylum Tardigrada; class Eutardigrada; order Parachela; family Ramazzottiidae; genus Ramazzottius; species Ramazzottius varieornatus. The sequence continues at coordinate 1,317,530 of BDGG01000010.1, read as the reverse complement.
CAGCTCTCTGATCTACTCAGGACAATAACTTACTAGAACATAAGAAGCGACTAAGGACATGCGAACGTACCTTATCATCGCGCTCTTTCAGCAAAGCCTCCTTTCTTTCCAAAGTAAGGGCCCACATTCTCATGCCGAGAAGGTAGTCATAGTCGGACTTCTTGTCCTTGTCTTTCGTTTTGTCTGCGTTCGCATCATCAGCAACCTCTCCCTCATTCTCCACCATATCTTCCGCCTCTTCGTCCTCTTCTTCCAGCTCTTGCTGCTGTTTCAGCGACTTCTTCCACGCCAGCTCTGGATCGGGATCGTACTTGGCTTTGATCAGGTCATCGATCATGATCGTGCGCTTCTTGTTTTCTGGAACGGAAGATGCAGTCTGTTTGCTCAGTTATCAGCCTTAAGGAAATCATTCCACCCGGAAGTGGACTCACCAATTGTGATCTTCTTTTCGATCTTCTCCACGATAAAACGAGCCTGATTCATCAGCTTCTTGGCAGCAGCAGATAGCATGCCCACCAAGTAGTCCTTGCGCATTTGATAGCGCTTCAGACGCAGCTCGTAGAACTCCTTCAGAATGTGCTCGGCGCTGTCGTACTTCTTGATCTGCCCATTGGCGTCGAACAAAACCTACAATATACATTCCGAAATCGATACATCTGAACATGAGATGTACTTTCTGTTCAGAACATATGGAAGGTTGGCAAACAAACTCCACAAGACGGTCATCGCAAGTGGCGCACGCCGTCGGGGTTAGTGGCTGGAGGCGTGCGCCGCTTGTGAAAACGATTTTGTCGAGTTTGCGTAGGTCCCTCATAGTCTACATACTATGAACTTCGTTTCTCATTCTCAAAACGGTTTACGTGAACCAAGTGCGATACACTAAAGTTGTACCCACTTACCATCTGAGTGAGGGCCATCGGGCTCTGAAGCTTGAAGACCTTGTGGAAGCCTTCCCTCTCGAACTCCTTGAACTTCGCTGGCTGCATTCTGACGACAAAGCGCACTGTAGCGTCAGTGTGGTACTCTCGATAGTCTCTGCAAGAAAAAAGGCGTAAAAGCTGTGTGGAATATGTACCAAGGATACGGATATCAACCGATAAGTCAGCTTACGTGATCTGCTGAGGCTTTCCTTTGCCGCCATCCTTCTCAGTTCCCGTCAGCATCGGTTCGATAACCGACTCCTTGTACGACTGAGTCCAGGTACGGACCGGAAGTTCCGTGATCTCGATCGAGTCTTCCTCATCGAGGACGGACACCACCCCGCTAGCTACCACGCGGCGACCAGCATCGATGGGCTGAATCTGGCCTCGGAATCCTCTGAACCACGGAAGCTAAAAAACAAAGAAAAGAAACTGCTGCATTACGCCGGTCATTCGGAAGGGTCGTATAAGTTTCACATACCATTGGTCTGGGTTCTTCGCCATTCAGCATGCGCCGAATGTTATTGATGATGTCTTCAGGATTGTAGTTGGGAATCTTCGTGGACCAGCCGGTTCCGATACCTTCGGCGCCGTTGACCAGGACCATGGGGATGATGGGACAATACCACTCGGGTTCGATCTTCTGGTTGTCGTCGTAGAGGTAGTTGAGAAGTGGCATGTCGTCCTTGTGGAAGATGGCTCGCGCGGTTGGGCTCAGCAGGGTGAAGATGTAACGGGGACTTGCGCTGTCTTTCCCTCCGAGGTTGCGAGTACCGAACTGACCGCGAGGCTGAAGCAGGTTGATGTTGTTGCTGCCGACAAAGTCCTGCGCCAACCCGACAATCGTGGACATCAGCGACTGTTCGCCGTGGTGGTAAGCAGAAGCTTCGCCCACGGATCCAGCGAGCTGCGCAACCTAAACGCACAAAGAATTTTCGAAAACCGATTCCAGTATACCTCGGTTCACTGGAACTCGGCCAAGACATGCAAGCCCGACCAATGCGAACCTGCATACACCACGCCGTGGGTGTAATGTAACAAAACGTGTATGCAGGTGCGTGCGACCAGCCGAGTCCTCCCCTTTCAGAATGTCCCGAACGAAGTGCGTCATCTTACCTTAACTTCTTTCTTGTCATTTCGCTTAAAACAGGTGAACATCACTTTGCGCTGACCAGGTTTCAAGCCGTCTACCATGGAAGGGATGGAGCGTTCGTTGTCCATGTTGGAGAAGTAGTACAGCTCCTTGTTGACAAAGTCCGTGTACGTCACCGCCTTCGTGTCTTTCTGGTAGAGGTAGATGGGAGGCTGGTTGGTGTTCTTCAGCTCGGTTCGTTGCTGCAAGAAAGCAAGTTTACTTGAGGGATCCCATTATTCAAGCCTAAAAGTCCGAAAGCACCAAGATTTCCGTCTCGTACAGCGAACTTTTGAACTTACCCTCATTCCTTCCGTCAGCCAGTTCTTCCGATCGTCCGCTCGCTTCTTGCTGAAAGCCATGTCAATGTTGTCGTCGTCATTCGCTCCAGAGTAGCCAAACTTGATGCGATGACGAGTAAGGTTGTTGAAGTACTCCTTAGCCTCCTTGGCCGTGCTAGTACCCAACCCTTTGTAGTACCTGAAGAAAAGCAACCACGGTAACATTCGGCAGAACAATCTAGCGAGCTTCAGAAATGTTCTTAGCGTACTTTTCCTTCCAGCCTTTCCGTTCCTTCTCGTCCAGCTTGGACTTCCACTGTTCGAATTCCGGTAGGCTGTAGAAGGATTGTTCTTCCTCGCGTCCGCCGATCTTTCTGGTAACTTTGACAATGGGAGTAATGAACTCCTCCAAGAAGGCGTTGTTCGGCGTTCGACGCAACAAGTGGGGAAACTTGGCGTGCAGGAAGTTGATCAGGAGACCTTTGATATGGGAACCATCTTGATCTTGATCCGTCATGATCATCAGACGACCATACCGAAGTCTCTTGAAGTCTTCTTCTGTCGTGTACTGCCTTCGGTAGTCGAGACCTAGAATCTTGACGAGATGCTCGATCTCCTTGTTCTCCGTCAACTGTAAAGAAAGAAGATATCCCTGACCGGAAATCACTGCGTAGACAAAGCGTAAAAATACTCACCTGTTTGGAGGTGGCGTCGCGGACGTTGAGGAGCTTACCACGAAGCGGGAAGACGCCGTATCTGTCACGACCGACAACAGCGAAGCCGGCCTCTACCAAACACTTGGCCGAGTCTCCTTCGGTCAAGATCAGCGTGCATTCCTTCGAGTGCTTCGAACCAGCCTGGTTAGCATCCATCAGCTTCACGATGCCTTTCAGCCTCGACGTCTTGGTACCACCTGCTCGCTGGAGTTTCGCCTGCATCCAAAACAATCACCTTAGGCCTATTGCACGTACTGTACTGCTACATTCAAGATCTCACCTCCGCTTTGAGGTTCATCATGGCCACTGCAGACTCCGCGATACTCAAGCTAGCGACCGTCTTGCAGAACTTCTCAGGTAGCTTGAAGGTGGAACCAAAGCTCTTCTTGGCCAGTGTCATGTACTCTTTGGTCTGAGAGTCGAACGTCGGGTTCTCAATGAGACAGTTAACGAAGACCCACATGTGCTGCTTGATCTACAAAAGCACTCACTTTCACCTTCATAAAACCAACAGAAAATTTCCTTGAGAGAAGCAGCAACACTTACGTGATTCCTCGTGAGCTCAGTTCCGCTCTTGTTCTTCTTCTTCGCCACAGTTATCAAGTGGTCGGCGATCTGATCGGCAATGTAGTTCACATGCTGCCCTCCCTACAGCGCAAGAGTAAATCCATAATGACAACCCTCAGTATGCGTACTCACACATTTACATTTCTAGATATACGGTACCTTCGTGGTGGCGATACTGTTGACGAAGCTAACTTGCTGGAACTCTCCGTTCGTACTCGGCACGCAAGCCACTTCCCAGCGAACCTGCGAGATCTCTTTGCCGTCTTCGTTGGTCACTTTGATGGGGTCAGACCTGGCGAAAGCAATCTTCTCGATCGGGTTGTCGTACTCGTCTTTGGCGTCTTTGACGAGGAATTTGACGTAGTCTTCGAAGCCGTTCACCTATACGAAAACCGCAAATTAGTCAACACGACACTTACAGTAACGGAGGTGGTACATTACCTTGATTTCCTTGGTGTTGAGCTTGACTTTGACACCTTTACATGTTCCCGCCAAGTCGAAAGCTCGTCGTGCCATCAGACCAGCGATATGGTCGTCCAACTTCTCCATGTTGAAGCGGCGCAGATCTGGCTGGAAGGTGACTTTGGTGTACTCTTTCCTGTCTTCGTTGGCCAGAATCTGGAAGTTTTCTTCTCCGACTTTCATGTTCTGCTCCCATGTCTATCGAAAAACCATATAACAACGTAAGACATCGTTTCGGACATAAAGCTTTATTGGTGAAGTACCGTACCTGCTTGAAGATCTTAGCTGGGTAGTTGGCACCCTTCTTGCAAGCTGTCTCCACTGTAAACTTCGTCGAGAACAGATTACACAGCTTCGCTCCGTACCCATTTCGACCCCCTACAACCTTCTTGTCATCGTCTTGATAGTTCGACGATGTCAGGAGATGACCGAAAATCATGGTTGGGATCCAGACTTTTTCTTTCGCGTGTTTGGTGATGGGAATGCCTCTTCCGTTGTTGAACACCGAGATCACGTTATTTTCCCTACAAACATTAGACCGGTATCTCATTTTCTTCCATTCGATCGTACATATTGTGCACACAGCAGCCATCGCTTACTGCTCAATCGTAATTTCCAGCCTGTCCATCTTCGGATCGCGCTGTTTGTTATCCGCTGCATTGACCACGATCTCGTCAAAGATCTTGTACAAGCCAGGAACGTAGTCGATCTTCGCCTCGATGATCTTCAATTCTTTCAAGTCCACTATTCTCATTTTCTGTAAGCAGAGAATCATAACAGATGATTGCTTCACGTATTCCACGCGCACTAACGACGAATGGGAGCTGGCCAACCAACAGACAAGATTGCCATCTAGAGTGACGCACCCTTCCGGCCAGTAACAAGGAAAACGTGCGCCACTTGAGATAACCATCTTCTACATTTTGTTTACTCATCTCCCAAATCCCAACTACATGGGCAGAACGGGCCATGTTACGTTAATCTTACCACTTTCTCTGCCGTGGCAATAGAACCAATATAGGTGTCCGGACGTAGCAGAATCTGCTCATCAAGCTTCAACTTGACATACTGCTCCTCCACAGTCTGGGCCTGTTTGCCCGTCTTCTTCTTGGGAGTGGTCTTGACCGGTGTGGGCTCCATCTCGTCGCTCGACGACATCTTCAACCGCCGAGTTAGCACAGAACTCTAGAAGCAACCAGGCCATAAAACAACGCGCCAGGAAAGCTGACGGCAGTTGGGATTGCGAAGGCTTCGATCATTTTGAAAATTAGCCGTTGAACCGTTGTCACCACCGCTTGAAACTGCCCTACACACCATTTTCTCCGGACTACTCCCTGATCTTTTGCGGAGACACATCATCATACTCATGGTGGTATAAAGCTTGTCAAGTTACTCCGATTTGAAATCAGCCTCGTAGGGAATCAAAATTTAATTCCCGAAGCCCTTGAATTCACCTCTAATGAAGTCTACCACCACAAAGCTCAGCTTCGCTCGAAATCAGCCATTAAACGCAGAATGTCTCCTAGGAATGCCTATGACAGACCTTTCTGCGCTCTCGCAGTACTTACAGGGACAAATGATCGCGAAAGTGCTCCGCATCCAGTGGTCCTTTGCCCAACGGTTGTGGCTGCGAATTTCCGATCAGGCAGAAGCGTTACGGAGAACAATCCTGCAAACAGAACAGTGTTACAATTTCAACGGTTCCACGAGGAACGACAGAATGTTTTCAGCAAAGGAGCATAGAGTACACGATGATTTCCCAACGTCTCCAGTTCCTGAAAGCGTTAAAGTTTGAAACTCCTGAAAGTTCGAAATTCTGAAGGAAATGCCTCCAAAACTTTTGTGTGCCAAATGAGTCATTTGCATCGTTTCAAATTCAACAATCAAATTCGTCTCCTACGATTGATTGGAAGGGCCGTTCGCGTCGTACTGACGAAAATCACCACACCTGACTCCTCACCACGGTGAGACAGAGGGCGCTGTTGTAGAGTACAAACACAAAAAAGCGGGTTGATAGACAACCACGCCACCTTCCTTTATTGACTTTGACACGGTCCAGGCAGGATCCCACAAAGTGACGTCATGCGCGACACTCCAAAGTTTCATTCTTCTCCGTTCTGAACAGAAAGCAGGTTACGCCAGCAAATGCTACTAGCATCTCTCAACGCAAAGAAGAAGAGATAAAGGAACATACATCAATCCCGGGAACAGGTCTGCATAAAAGCTTTAGAGAGCACGCCATGAAACGGCACCGGTTGCCCATGCTTGATATTGAAGGCAACGAATTGACCGTTATTGGCGAGATTACGTACTTACTTCTCCACATTGAAGGACATCGCTGCGCGATACGGCTTCTCGGAATCAGTGAACAGTACGAGCTTTCCGATACAATCCCGTTCAAGGGAGAAGCTGCTGTCGGAACCACGGAAGATCTGAAAGAGAATGCGATCTGCTGGAGAAGAGGAGTTAAACTGACTCTTCAGTCTTGAGCAGTGTGTCAGTGTGTGCCAGGTGAACATGGCTTGGTCTACTATGCCATTCTGCCATCTCCCATTTGCCATTTTCATCGGTCCAGTGGGAGGAGTCGACTTGATTTCGGTCTAACCAAGAACCGACCACAAACTTTAGCGGGCAATGAGTCCTACGATGGCCTTGGCGCGCATGGCATCCAAGCGCCATTTGACATGTTTGCATGTTTTCGAATGAACTTGTTTGCAAACAACCATTCATCGCTCCTGTTGTCATTTAACAACACCCGTTCATATGCTTTTCTCGATTCCCTCGCAGACATCCCATCCACCCATTTAGCTTTGGAAGCACAGTACGGACCACAACATGTCACGGGCAGGATCCTCGCCTCCTTCAAGCTCGCAAAGGAAGAGGTAAGTCGAACCTCGCAAATCGGTGCGTTATTCGTAAACCTGGCGTATGTTTGTGCATCGCTGCAGGGCCATCGCGGATATGTCCGATGACAGCGGTGATGAAGCAGATGTCTCGAACCTCTCCGTTAGTTTTATCAGCTCTTCAGATACCGAGGAAACCAGTGCTACGGATGAAATCAGGTAAGGTAGAGGTTACCTGACTTGACGGTTGACTCGAAGGTTGACTCGAAAGTTGACTTGAAGGTTGACTCGGAGGTTGGCTCGAAGGTTGGCTTGAAGGTTGACTCGAAGGTTCACTTGAATCTTGACTGTAAGGCTCATCAAATCGCGACGTTTGCAATGACATTAAGCCTGCTTTCTTTCAGTGGAGAGCCAATCGGGATATTTGCCGAACTCGGCGTTGTCCCAATACAGAAAACCTCGAAAGAAAACTCTCTTCTGGGTGCATTGTACCTATGGTAAGAAGTGAAAACTCGAAAACATAACTAGTCGTTTCTAAATTGGTATGCTTTTGCAGTAACGATCTGAAGTTCTTCAAAACCGGCGCCGGTGTAGCTAGCGTGCTGGATCGTCTGCGCGATATCGAAGTTGCTGAAACTTACGCAAATGCTACAATGCCAATCAAATTCCAGGGATCTGCAATGGCTGCCGTGCAACTCTAAGAGTCGCAGAAAGCACGCGCTGTTTCTACTTCTGGCTACTGACCGCAACGGAACATGGCACTTCAAGTACAACCGCTGGGAAACGTTGGAAGATGACCTGGAGGGACCACTTTATTGCCTTCACCGCTATTATTCGAACACGGTGTCCGCAGCAAAACGAGTAATTTCTTTCTTTGTAGAAGGACAAGGTGAGCATATCAGATCTTCTTCCATCACCGAAAACAGTTTGGATGACTCAGTTGGGAAAGTAGTAGATTGACTCGAGGGTTGGCTCGAAGGTTTAGATAATGCTTTTCGGAATGTTAATGCTTCGGCGAAAAACTATATTTCTTATCGCGCAATGTGTTTTGAGCGATGGACTAGTTTAGATGACGCATTCCACACTCGACCAGCCTGTTGCAGCTTTGTTAGTCTTGATCAGGCTAAAACCGTTGTGCAGTTCCTCAAACACTACTACGTTCAGTTGCAACGACCGATATCCAGGCTCCGATTCGATTTATGTGAGTTTACTGTTTCACTCACGGAATCAGAACACCCAACCAAAATAGAACAGAACAGAAAAAAGAAAGAACAGCAGGCTTATTCTTCTCAGCATCGTCGACCGCGCCAAGTTAGCTTGAACGGGTTGCGACTTAGTCGTATCTGCTGGATGCCTTGGTAATGTATCCCAGAATATATTCCAGTCGGAGCCCGGTGTAGTCGGGAAACTCGATAAGGCCGTTCTTGGAAAGAGTGAAGTTGGGCTTGAGCTCTTCTGCAAAAGAGGTTATGTTGTTCCGAGCGTACTTTTGATCAGGAGTGGCTTGGCTTTAATGCAAACTGAACTGGTAGGTGTTCACAATATATCGGACGGTGCTACCAATAGCCTGAATATCGCGTGAACTGGACTAGTTGTGCTGTTCAACAGCGCCTTACCACGGTTCCAGAAGGACCGTTGCGTCGTCTTGGCCGGTTTCGAGAGTCGCGATGGCTTCCGGATTACGGGCAACTCCATCAAGGTTGACAGTCTTGTCCAAAGCTATAAGTTTTTGGTGGTCGACCTCTGAAAATTGCAAGTACAGTTTGGTCCACCAACCGGCACACGCTTTCAACTATCTACACTGAGCACGTGCGCCACTTGGAAAAGCATTCTTGTCAAGTTCAGCGTGTGGGTTGTCAACCAACCCACTTGCTGTAGGAAAGCTGCTTGACACTTACCGCTGTCAATCTCCCACCAATCATCATCATCTTCTGCTTTCTCACCATCATGCGACGATTACTATCAAGCATACTGCGAGTGATTTCATCGAACCAGAATCAAGTTCGGACTAACTTGAACATGTTCCGTACTGACTTCGACCTCTGCCATATTTGAATGAGGACCATCAAAGCTACTGTCCAGCACCGAATTTTTACGCACATCCGAAATTTCTGGAAGGGTTTCCGTGGAGTATAAAGGAGTAACGGCTTTCGGCATGCTCTCATTCTCCTTCACCGTCTCCATTCCCGTCTCCCCTTTCTTTGTCGCTTTCTTTCTCATTCGCTTAGTCACCCTGAAACATCAAAATTTGGACAGATTAGTCCATCTTATAGGATAAAGTCCATGGCCAATGCTTCTTTCTGTCGAACCTACGTGGTTTTCACGAAGGCTTCATTTTCGGCTGCGGCCTTCGCATCATTCTCAGGGCCAACGAGCATGATCGAATCGCCAAACATCCACTCGTCGTACCTAAGCAAAAGGTGCAGTCAGCCATGTTTGAGGTCCGGAATAATTCCGCGCTTGCCTTTTTCCAAAGCGGAGATAGTGAACCTTGTAAACAGGGACCGGAAAGCTGTGGTCACTGGGATATTTGTCCGTCTCCATTGCGATGATCTTGGCGTTGTGCCAGCCCTTGTTGATAGCCCACACAACTTGACCTACAGTATAGAGACGTGGCCGGTTACTAAACTGCCGATGTAGGAAAGTACCATCCACCCAGAAACAAGACAACCAACGTGCGCGAGTTAATCTGGGTAGGACCAAACGTTAGCTCTTACCTGTAGCAAAACTTTGCGTGAAATCTTCAAGACGCATGTTCGTATCGTCCTCCATCACTCGTATCTTGACTGTCCTTTCAGAAGAATTTGCGTCCACCTTGCTGGAAGTAATCATTGTGGAGAGATCTCCATTTGCAGCCGCGCCGCACTCCGCCTCGGTCATCTGCAGCAGTGTCAGATCTTGCCACCACACCGCAAGCAAATAATCCAGACGAGGCCTACCTGAATCACACTTCCACGCTGTAGTCGCAGTAGGCCTGGGATAAGAAGCTGGGATATTGGATAGAAAATTCAGGAGACCACGCAAGTTTCAGAAGATAACCCTTTCGTCGTCTTCAAAGCTATTGTCTGTGTTGCCGTTTGATTAGTTTATTGCTTGTCGATGTTACATAATGTTTCTCTTTCGCAGTGACTCACACTTGTAAGCGTCAAGCTCACAGCTCAGTTCCGAGCTGTCTGAACCATTTTGGTCAGCTTGGTGCGGCTAAAATGGACCAATGGAAATTTTTCGAAATGGAATATGGCAAATGGCAGAATGGCACAGTAGACCAAGCCGGTGAACATTCCGGTGCCAACACTGGAAAGCACTTCCGGCTTGCCATACAACAATACAACTCACCCATCTATCAAAATCAATGCGCAAAAGCACGTCTTTTCTGTCTGAATCAGCTAATCAACTGACTTTATTTAGCAACGATTTTGTCAAATCACCATGATATAGCATTTTTGTCAGCCATTCCGTCTTTCAGTTGGGCTGTACTTGATCTTGGACAGCCGCTCTGAAAAAGTACGCAGACCTCCACTTCGGACATCAGACCGCCGTGATACAGACATGAACGTTTTATTCGCGTATGAAGGAACATTCGAACTTCATACATAAATCTTGAACAAGATGAACAGCTACTTCGTTATCCAGAAGAGGCTCAGGAGTCAGGAGCCTATGACCGTCTACAAACAGTGGTAGCCTTACCATGAACAGTGTGTCCAGTCGACAACAAAGTGAAACTCACTGATTCCAGCCATCACACAATGCACCCGCTGCATCCTTAAAGACAGTAACGAAAAGAGACAAGAGAGAGTGAACAAATTATTCAAGAAATTCAGCCGTTCAAATTAGAGACAAGATTATAACTTAAGACGAGTTGCTTCCGTGTAGAAATGATTTTGAATCTTGACGCCATACAACATCGCCGAACCTTGAACCTTGAACCTTTGACCACCGCTAAGGGAGTACGCAGGTACTTGCAATCTGCTCACTTCTCCAAAACCTCATTTACGGGCGCACAGTAGATGTCTTCCTTCTTCGCTTTCAAGCGCATGTTCGTGTCGGAAGTCAACAAATACAAAGTGCCTCTCCACGAACCATAGTCCGCTGGAACGTACACAGATGTTATATAGCAGTTCTCACCCATCACCGACTCACTGTCACACAGAGCAAACGAGAAGCTACCATACCTCCACGACGCGAAGGTTCCCGCTGACCGTCAGGGTTGACTAAACCCTTCTCTTGCAAAGTCAGACAAGTCTTCAGGATAACATCGTCGTTACTTCCCTGCAAAGAGATTCCCTTCAGTCAACAGTTCGACAGATAACCGAAAAAGTAATCTAGTTACCCTTTCAGCGACCATTTCCCGCTTGGCCAACTGGGCATGAGGAATCTGTTCACCCTTCGCAGTGATGACCAGAACGCGTCCCTTATGATGCTCCATCGAGTCGCTGATGAAGCTCAACGCATTGTGCGCTTTCAGATTCTTGTTAGTGTGAAGCTTGTACAACTCTCGGTAAACTAAGAACACAACATATTAGTCCCAGGAATGTCAACGATATTCCAGCAGAAGTCTCTCTTACCTGTACCGGGAACAAGTATGACCAAGTCATCATTCTCCATCACCTTCTTCTCGATCCCGCCCAGGTAATCAATCAAACAGTTCGTGTCGACCAAATAATACAGCTTGGAGGACTCCTCCAGTCGAGGTGCCTTTCTCTCTGCAGGGTCCGGGCCATTCGACTTTAGCTGAACACTGTCATTCGATCGAAGGCGCTTGTCCAATAGCCACCACGGATCAACACTGCTTCGACTGGACTCGTGGCCGGAATTACCGTACGAGTCGCCGTTCCGCGTACCACGACTGGCACCGTCCTCAGTTCCGGTCGAGTTCGTCGACGCTGTCCTGGCCTGTTATATAAAAATAAATCAGTTACCCTTTAACTACAGAAGAGGTTTTCAGTATACAGTAAGAAAAACTTTATTACTGATTGGGTATGTGGGAGGCCGGCACACGAAAGATTCAGTTAGTTCTCAAGTGACGCAAGCCCCCACCATATAACAGTGAAAACATGCGCCACTTGAGATATCGATCTTGTGCGGTTCGTTTGTCGACCTGTAATTTGATCTTCCGCTTTTCATTATCCAAAATTCTTTTGAATGTTTTTCTGCAGAAGATTTCCTATGTGATGTGCTCAAGTTTTACTGACCCGTTCGCGTCGTTCTTCGGTGAGAAGCTTGGATGACTGACCCAAAGAAGGCCAGTTATGTTCGGCGGCCTCGTTGACAGGAGCCTGCGCGGTCTTCCATCCTCGGGCAGTATCCTGTCGGTCCAGCTGCATGGGTGGCATGGAAGATACGACAGGAGCAAAAACTTCGCGGGACTTCTGATCCATCAGCGTAGGTAGAGGTTCCAGCTTGGGCTGTGAAGGCGGTGGTTCCAGCGGAGCCCACAGTGCCTTCACGTTCTTGTCCATGAAGGCCTCCGTAGGGAGGAACCGATTCCACTGTAAGCGTGCCACGGGAGGAACTGAAGACAGGAGGACAGGCCCCAGCGACTGCATCTTCTTGAAGCGGAATCGAGGTTCCGCAATAGCCTAATACACCAACCAAGATATTCCAGGCTGCATGATGTAGGCCATCACTTTAATGGGCAAGACGAAAGTTATTACACGTACCTCATGCAAGCGAGTCTCACGGTAGAAGATGGTGAGTGTCGGGTGGACGTTCTCCATGCCGGCAAGGAACAAGTCTTCGTGAAGCTTTTCCGGTTGTGAATCTACAGAATGAGAAAACTTTAGAACCCTGCCAGATGATTTTCAACACTTCCCCGCACTTGTGAATTTCAATCAGACATACCTTGAAATCGTTCTTCCGAAACGCCAGCAACGTGGAGAGTAAGGGATAAGTTGACCAACGAGACGAGTCTGGTCCACATTCCCAGGCGTTTAGTACTGCAAACACGACCACGTATGTAGAAAAACCGTGACGTCGATTCGGATTCAAGGAATGGAAGTGATTTGACAGACTTACTCTTTGGGTGCGCTCAGGAGAGATGGGCTGAGTGGAAACCACTTCTGATAGGAAGACTGGATCCATTCGACGAAGACCTTGACAGAAGGTGACAGGATGTTGGTGTCTTCCAGGTGGTTGGCAGAATCTAAATCGGGGGCGCTCTCGAAGATGCTAAGAAGACGGATGAGGATGATGTCGAACATGTTGAAAGACAAGTCGAGCAAGAAGGCCTGACCGTGAGCTGTAAGCGAAAGACAAGAACATCTAGAGCATTGATTATGTGACGGGTTCCGGAAGAAAATGCACGTACTGTCTGGCTGCATGGCATGAAGTCGGCAAAGGTTGATGGCCATCATCTGCAGCAGATCGTCACGCAAGCGCAATGAAAGAGACTGATTCAACACCGCATCCAGCATTCCCAAAATTTGGATGCCTTGCGTAGCGAGTAGTGTGCTAGAAGAAACGACATCAATTGTGAAGGAAATCTCTTACGACTACTAGTTTTGCTGAGATTCGCTGTTGCAGACGAACTTACTCTTTGATTTTGTTGTGATACAGTGCGCTATGGAATGCGAGGAAAGTAATTCGGAACCGCTGTTTCAGCTGCAAAACACAAACAATCATGATTTAACGATAAACGCTTGCTCGCCCGAGTGACATCAGTCAAACGAAACCCACGTCGTTCGGCGACATGTCGCTCCAGTTGGGCATTTTGTCCTCGGCCCACTTCTTGGTTTCGTACTGCAAAGAAAACAACATGCGTACAGTAGTACATATTGGCAGCGAAATACTGGTCAAACGGTACTTACAGTTTTTTCGATCGATGTAAGCAAACCACTGAGGCTGCCTGCGCCACTTGAACTGGGGATCTTGACCGACATGGAGCACAAAGCGTGGAAGGTTGCTTCCAGTGGCTCTTTCTGTCGTTTGGCAATCATGGCCAGTCGAGCGTGGGGCGCACCTTGATACGGACTGAGAAGACGTGCTTTCTCGTAACATCTGTATACATACAAAGATTAGCTTGGACGGCAACTCCTATCTGACATACAAAAGCCTACCAGCAGCTACACAAATCTACATGAGCTACTCAGGGAAACATCACCAGTAATATCTTACTCTTTCGCCTTTCTTAGATCATTCGTCGTGTCTGAGTGAGGAAGTTCCGCCGAGTATCGGTACACATCTCCCATATGGAAGTGCAGTCGTTCAGCCAGCTGCAGCGTGATCAGCGTATGCGGTTCGGGAGCACCCCGGCCTCTGGCTGTCAAGGCCTTGACGAGGTTGTGAGGCGTCACAGACCCACCGAAGAGATGCAAGACTTTTGGAATCAGGTCCTGGTAGAACTTCAAACCCTATAACGAACCATCAGTACAATAAGGACACTTGAATTAACCATCGAAGTCAAGTTATCGGTCGGAGCCACTGCTTACCCTTCTGATGAAAACCTTCAGCGCTTCTTCGATAGACGCAACAGACGTTCCATTGGGTGCTTTGCTTGAGTCCCTCAAGTATTCAAAGATGGGGTAGAAGCCGTCCCTCCACGCTACTTTGTCCAGCTCTCGGCTCTTATCACACGCCTGGACACTGTCCAGCAAGATGGCGTCACGGACCGCGTTCCACAGAGCGTAGCTACAAGCAGACATACTTCATTATTAACCCCACTGATTACTACAGTATCAGCATAATGGTAACAGCTTCGCACCACAAATGCTCGACCCGACCAAATCGTTCGGGATGAGGCTTGTTGATGTGTTCCTTCAGCCTCTCCTGAATGGCCTTCTTCAGTTCTTCGACGTGCGAACAGATGTTCTCGAACGTCTTTGGTCCTTTCATCGAAGGAACTTTGAATTCACTGCAACAAGAAAAACTTACCTTCTGGGCTTGCAAAACGGAACTTAGACACCGTACTCTTAGACCAGACGATTTTCATACCCCAAGTCTTCGACAGGTTCAACCGGTTTCGGTGGTGCCTGTGGTTCCGGTTCAGGCGCCGCTGATTTTTCCTCCCACCCCCAGTTCTTGTCCGGAGTCTGGACAGGCGCTATAGTCTGCGGAGACCTGGTCTGTGCCGGCTGCACAGCCAGTGACGCACCTATATTCCCTAAGACTGGGTTCTGCTGTCCAAAGCCATTCGCTGATTGCTGTTGTTGCTGTTGTTGCTGTTGCAGGGGCGTCCTTCCCTGTTCGCGGTTCATGTTGGGCTGCATGAAGGAATCTAAGAAAAACCAATGCTCTGATGAGAATTTCGTGAGCGGTCCCAGTTTATAATAATCTAAGTCAATATCGAGCGATATCAAATAAAGCAGGAAGTGAGGAAGTGAGACCAATGGCGACACTGAACGAAAATATTTTGTGTACGGCATATGACTCGCCAACTGCGCGTCGGATGAACGTGGACTTGTACTTCATCGTCGTCAACACATTACCATTTGTTAAATTGAAAAGATGAGCCCTTCCTTCTTTCTGAATGTTTGTGTGCATACCTGAAAAGTGAGGCTGAGGATGGAAGCCCATTCTGATGGGTTGCATGAGGCCTCCACCGAGTGGCTGTTGTGAGAACATGGGACCCATTCGGTCAGCTCCCGGAAGCATTCGCTCGGGCATCTGCGTGTTGGACAGGAAGGGACTCATGGGAATGGTGTGCTGCTGCATCAGCCTCTGATGCACACTCACACTGTCCACCAAATGAGAAGGGTCCATGACGGAAGACGATCCGAGATTCGTGGTGAAAGCACCATGCTCCAGCCCAAACGGACCAGACACTAACGGTCGGACATAGCGGGATGAGTCGGCTTGAGAATGCGGTAGCGATGTGGTCGAGGACTGATTAGACCAGATCATTGAATTGGCTATTACCGGAGACGGCTCATCTCTGGAAAAACATAGCAAACTCAGAACAGGAATGGAAACATAGACAATCAAACTCGACCAGACCATTTTGCCAAGTGGCGCACGCTTTCAGCTACAAAACCCTCAAACGTGCGCCACTTCGGAAAAACATTCTTGTCGAGTTTGTTCGCCAATTCCCCAATTAACACTCTGCGTACGACCGTCCTCTTTGTGTACACAATCACTCAGTTTTATTCACCTCCCAGTTTTAGCTTTTGGTCTTTCGGGTCTGGGTCTTTTTCTTTGCATGTACCTCGGTCTTCTCACCAAAGCAACACTAATGACCAGCGGTCAGTAGAACCCCAGCACGCTGGAAATTTTCGTGTGGTTTCGTGTGGTTTTGGTGAAATTTGGTCTCGTCTCTTCGCGCGAGACACGTGCACGGTATTCGCTTAGAAAAACACTGGAGCACTGGGGACAGTCTTATCTATCGAAGCCGAGCCTGGGATAAATTTTGTAGTCATCAGTGCGGTCAGAAGAAAATCAAGACGAGCAGTTCTCCCTTTTGAGATTTGGCGTTCATGGCCTGCCAAGTATCCGAATTTTGAAATTTCGAAAATTGCCTATAGTTTGGATCAGCCTCTGCAACACGGTACCAGCCAATAAAATTCCTGTATACACAAAGAGGACGGTAGTATTCTGCAAACATGAAAACGATCGTGCTGAAAGTGTTAACTTCAAAAAGGAAAGCAAAGATTGTAAAATCACATACTAACCTGATGAACATGTCGCGCTTCTCCTCTCGGTCAGCGCCTCTCCAGAAGACATCTTTGCCGGAGAAGATGTCGCCGTTATCATGCGAACTCGACTCGAAGCTACGGTCGTTCTTGTCTTGATGACCAAAGTCGCCCATACCCGGCAAATACCGAGACTTCTGTGAGTACATGTTCATGGGGTTCTCGTCGAAGGACGAGTGTTGAAGGAGGTTACCCATATGACCACCATTCTTGAAGCTTCGAGTGAAAACCGACATGCCACCTTCGTCATTCTCAACCTCATCCAGCGACTTCGAGAAGGTATCAGACACGGAGAAAGTGTTCTGATGCTGCTGTCTGTTCTGATCCATTCTCGGCTTCGGCTGCTGCTGCTGTGATATACCAGTCTGTGGTTGCTGCTGGTTCTGCACCATAGACTGTTGCTGTTGATGCTGCTGCTGTGGTAGCGCTGCGGCCGGCGACTGCCTGTGTTGGTCAGCCCGTGGTTTCGCCTGGATGTTCGGAGATTCACGATCACGCTTTTCCTGCTGAGACGGCTGAGAAGTTCCGCGGTTATGTTGGTTGGGATCCGGCTTCTGATCGCGTCGCGGATTCAAGCCACCTACATCGACAAACATGCTTATTTCCCAAACTTTCATGTACCTGCATACGTTTCACCGAAAGCACATGTATATCTGCGTGTATGCAGGTTTGTGATCTTATACAGGGTTTTTTTATTTTTTCGGCTTTCTTGCATGTAACATTTTTGTTTGTCGACTGGTCAAGCCTCAAACTGTGTATTATGTAAGTCTGGGTTTACGAAAATACCTTGAGGAGGGGGGTTCCCGAAGTTGACCTTGGGAAACTGATTCACCAAATTCTCCTTTGGGTCCCGCGAGGTTCCGCGTTGAGACCCTCCAGATCCTTCATCGTTTCGCGGACCTTGCCCTGTGGAACTTCCATCGTTCGTGTCGATGCTGGACGTTTCTCTTGAAGAAACCGGGTCATAGCCTCTCTGCTGTGTCTGTTGTTGAGGCTGTTGAGGTTGTACCGCCGTGTCGTTCGCGGCACCGGGTTGACCAGTTGTATTCGGACCAGGAACCGGTCGCTTCTGCTGGTGCACAGGATGCTGTTGCTGACGCTGGTCATTGCGTGGACCTGCGTTGTACGAACCCTGCTTTTGGTTTCCTGTGAAGATATCATCTACCGTCAATGTACTACTTTCGTTAAACGAACCGTGATTTCGACTCTAACTAACCTTGACGGTTGGAGTTGTCCCGGTCGCCTTTATTCTGCAAACTGTCGTAGTTGTTGTACTGTCCTCCTCCTCCACCACCGCGTTGATCACGGCCACCACCTCGTTCGGAGTTTCCCCGCGGCTTGGGTTGGTAGAGTGCGCGTGAAGGTTGATGACGAGTCTGCAGGTTTTGTTGGTCACGGTTGTTAGAGTTGTTTGTGTGCTGGTTGTTGTTACCGCCTTGTTGTTGCTGGCTGTAGTTGTTCTGCTGTTGCTGTTGGTTCTGCTGCTGGTTCGGTTGCGGTTGTTGGAAGTTTCCAGAGGAAGATGATTGAGTCAAGAAAGTAGAAGACGGCGCAGGGGAGGTTTCTTTCAAACTAGACGGTTCGAAGTTCTCTTGCTCTTGATTAGTCCAATCACGATCACGTTGATTTCCGGAGCCTATGAAGTCGAGCGCGTGATATTGTAGTCTGACCATCTTTTTTTAGTAAAGTATTCCGCATACCTGAGTTAGCATTCGACCCACGACTGCCAGCATTTCGAGCATTGTTATTTCCGCCAGAATTGTTGCCAGTTGGTCCGCGTCCGCCGCCGCTACGGGTAAAAACACGAGACATGTCCTTGATGAAGTCCAATCGTGAAAACCTCGGTCAGTATTTTGGGTACGGAAGTCTGCAACAGGAAAACAGCGTCAAGGCTAAATGCATCATCGTATGTATACACAACCCAAAAGCCATAATTCGATTGCCGCAATCTCCGCCAATCACACTATTTCAACTCCTCTAACTACTCGGCAAGATTCCAGAGTTAGCTAATCTAACAGGTAACAGCCCTGTGTAGTGTACGTGAAGGTATTCCCAGGACAAAGACGGTGCTTTAAATAACCACAAACACAACTCCATTCTTAGCCTAACTATGCCTCTTTTCTTCCGAACGACCACGGTTAGTCTACATGCAGTCAATCACGCTTCTCCCAACAATCGGCAGCAATAGCAATGATCATTTAACGTTCTGAAATGCGCAAACGTACCTTTCGATCTGCAACAACGGTCTTGGGGAAATTTTCTCTCGATGTCAAGGGCGATTAACGGAGGCAATGCACTCTGGCCGATCCTCGCTGAATCAGCACAACCGACGACTACTGCCGTTTCCGCCTGCACTTTACGCAAGCACAGACACAACCCGGGATGAACGAACTTGTCAGATGAACAGGAGAGGAAGCCAGATCAGCAGATCGTACTTTAGTCGACGGAAATGTTTCGAAGGAAGAAGTCCATAAAGAACCTAATCTCGGAGTGGAGTTTCCAAAAGTACCAGTTGATTGTGCTAATTTTGAATTCGAACAACAACACAGTCGAGGTTACACGGTCCAGTTCACCATGCACTACGCAGGGGAACAGAAGGAACCAAACGATCCAGATTCCCACAGCACTTGGCGCTATGCCCGTCCAGCGGGTTGGTGGAGTAGTCCTTTCAGCAACCTCGGCATGCCATGCCATCTTGTCCAACGCAATTTAGCAGGTAACAGGGAGTGAATCCATGTCATTCCACTTTAGGGCCAGACAACAGCTGATTGATTCTGAATTTTAAAATTCAAGTTCTGCAAAACGACCTTAATAGCCTAATCTGACAACCTGGCTTATGTAAGGCTCGATTATAGCTGCTGGAAACTGTCATCGACGTCTTAGCAGGCTCCAGAAACCCGTGGGACAGCATCGGCTGGGAAGACGGAAAAGGATACCTTATCGACAGAAGGGACGTTCCGGTTTCTGAGTGTCGGACAGGTAATCTACCGTTGACCATGGCCGAATCCACAGGTGCGACAATCCATGCGGACATCAAGCTCCCCAACGCATCTCCCGACACCTCTGTAATCCCCGAAATTACCTCCGCGCTGTCTTTCACGGTGCTGGACTACATTGTCGTAGCCGCATGTCTGGTGGCGGCTGTATTTTTCCTGTATAATCGACGGAACAGCAGCACGACTAATGTGAACGCTGCAAGACTAACCGTCATGTAGGTATCTTCCCCCAATTACTGTTTCCTCTACACGGCACTTCACACACCTGCCTTTTCACAGACCGAACACGCAAAGTACTGCGTCGACGAGTGGATTTGTGGAAAAGATGAAATCATCGGTACTGTTCTGCTCTGTCATGAAGAATACTGTGAATTTACACGTGATTTCTTACATAGGGAAAGAACGTGGTCGTGTTTTACGGAAGTCAGACTGGAACTGCCGAAGAGTTTTCCACTCGACTGGCCAAAGACACCGTCCGTTTCGGTTTAAAAGGCATGGTGGCCGATCCGGAAGAGTACGATATGGAAGATATCGCGAAGCTAAAGGATATTGAGCACTCCCTAGTGATCTTCTGCGTAGCGACATATGGAGAGGGCGACCCTACGGACAACGCTCAGGAACTGCATGACTGGGTCCAAAGCGGTGAGACGGATCTTTCGGGGATCAACTATGCAGTCTTCGGATTGGGCAACAAGACGTATGAACACTTCAACTCGTTCGGAAAGCTCATCGACAAAAGAATGGCTGACATGGGTGCAACGCGCGTCTTCGAACTTGGGCTGGGAGACGACGACGCAAAGTAGGGGGAAAACCCTTGCGTACTCTCGTTATAACCCTGTGCCTTTCATGTTTGGATTGCTTTCTTTCGCAGTATTGAAGATGATTTCATCACGTGGAAGGACAAGTTCTGGCCGGCCGTATGTGAGCACTTCGGCCTTGAACAGAACAGCGAGGAGACCAACTCGCGTCAGTATAAGCTGGTCATTCCGGGGGATATTCCGGAAGAGAAAGTGTTCCACGGCGAACCTGCTCGATTGAACTCCCTCAAAACTCAACGACCGTATGTTGAATTTGCGCGTATCAGAGCTTTTCTTTGTTGATCTTTACATACGTTGGTAAAACGTGTACGATTGACTAACTACATCTGTCATAGCCACTTCCGGTTGCAGGCCGTTCGATGCCAAGAATCCCTTCTTAGCCCCGATTACTGCGAAGCGTGAGTTGCACGTTGGAGGCGATCGTGGCTGTTTGCATATCGAGATTGATATCACCGGTTCTAAACTAAGGTTTGAAACTGTCGCTTTGTCCACGTAACAGTAACACTGATATCTCTAACGGCCATGCATGCACATTCTACGATAACAAATGCAAAGTTCACGACGGTGAAATGAAACTTCTTAACTGCGACTTTTTACTATCTGTCAAATGTAAATTATCTGTGTACTTTCAGATACGACGCAGGTGATCATGTGGCCATCTATCCTGCCAATGACTCAGCACTCGTGGAACAGATTGGCAGACTGTTAAATATCAACCTTGATGACCTATTCTCCCTTGTAAACCTCGACGGTATGGTGTGAGACCACATTTCTTGGACCACAATGTCATTGCATCATTCTGTCATTGTGTTAGCTTTTGACCTATACGTGTTCACATCGTTGCAGAGGATTCCAGCAAGAAGCATCCATTCCCCTGCCCCTGCTCGTACCGCACGGCTTTCACGTACTACATCGACATCACAACCCCGGTTCGTACGCACATCCTGAAGGAACTGTCCGACTATGCCAACGACCCGGAAGAGAAAGAACGTCTCAGGTTCATGGCGTCCCGGTCAGACGAAGGAAAGGTACGACAAGTCTTCACGATGGTCGTCAGACAGCTTAAGTTCGTTGCATCAATTTGTATGAATAGCTCAGTTAAACCACACGTTTTAATTAATCCTTCAGATCCGAAGTAGTCTAGTCACCTCTCGCTTTGTTCCCTTCTTGCCGAAGTTTCAGTTCTTAGTGTACGTAGCTTCAGGGCCGGCTCGGTAATCAGCATGGGTGCCTGCGGGAAGACTATTAAGAAAGCGCGAAAATAACATAACCATGTGCTAGATCTTGAACGACTTTTGAGCCAAGTAACGTATAATAGACGGGCAGTGAAAACGGGAACGTTCGGGGAGCTGTTGTGCAATAGCGCTGCATCGGTGTTACATATTCTTAAAGAATGATTTCTTACAGGCTGCCTACAATGAATGGGTTCTCAAAGACTGCCGACACATTGTGGCCATCCTGGAAGACCTTCCGTCTGTCAAGCCGCCACCGGATCACTTGTGCGAGATGCTACCCCGTCTGCAAGCTCGCTACTACTCGATATCGTCCTCCCCGAAGCTGTACCCCAACTCGATCCATATCACCGCTGTGGTCGTCCAGTACACAACGCCCACAGGTCGTGTCAATAATGGTGTAACCACCACCTGGTTGAAGAACATGGACCTGACAGCTGGTCCTTGCATGGTTCCCATATTCGTTCGTCGCTCACAGTTCCGCCTGCCTTTCAAGACCCTCACGCCAGTAATCATGATCGGCCCGGGAACCGGCATTGCGCCGTTTCGTGGTTTCATTCAAGAACGCGACCTAATGAGGAAAGAAGGTAATCAGTTGATACCAGAAATTATTGGAAATTTAGAAGGCAGTCGGTTCTTCCGTTTTAGGTAAGCCGGTGGGAGAAACCGTGTTGTACTTCGGATGTCGTCGTAAAGCCGAGGACTTCATCTACCGGGATGAAATGGAGGAGTACGTGTCACGTGGATCGTTGACCAAATTCTACACTGCTTTTTCGAGAGACTCACCGAACAAAATTTACGTCCAGCACATGCTGAGAGAGAACGGAGAAGAAGTCTGGTCCTACTTGGACAAGGGCGGCCACATTTACGTTTGCGGGTATGGGCGATATACATTCCCAATGCTTCTTGCTGTGAGATACCTTACAGTACTTGTCTGTTCTTCAGGGATGCTCGGAATATGGCGAGGGATGTCCACGAAGTCATCATCCATATCGTGGAGACCTACGGCAAGAAGAGTCTGGCGGATGCACAAGCGTTCGTGAAGAAGTTGGAGTCGCAGCGACGTTACTCGTCGGACGTTTGGAGCTAAACACTACGGTACTGTGCTCATTCCGAGGTGATGTTTCAGGAAAGATTAGCATGCATGGCTGTGCCATTCCCTATTATAGTTTTAGATTTTAACATTGGCATGTTGGCGGTATTTTATTAGGTTGTTAATGGATCCAGGTGATAGTTGTCCTAAGATATGAGACCCAAAGCAGGGAGGTATTCAAAGGTCTATTGAAAGGTTCGTAGCAGCTGTGATGGCACTTTGCATGACCGAAACTGGTTCCGTCGTGGTTACATTCAAGTTTCAAATTCCGATTTCAGCATGTTGAGATTATTCTGAGATACATTACAGTATAGAATAAAACTTATTGCATAGCTAAAAGTGTTATCGGATAATACAGTGATGACATCGGGAACCTGCATGCAATGTGTTCATACGGTTACACTGGGTCCTTGTACGCAGGCTGGTGAAACAGGGCGTGGAGTTCTCCAGCGAAATTGCCTCGCATCAGGTCGTTTCGTATGTTCAATCGACGCAGAAGGGTTTGCTCAACTCTTTGATGGAACAATCAGGAGGGATTGCTTGTAGTATCTGACCTTGTTTGGTGATTTTTTGTGAAGATTAAGTGATATGCTGGGAAGGAGGAGAAATTAGATTGTTGCGTGAGTCAAGTTCAAAGTGGCGCCGAGTTCAACTCTTCATGATTGAATTCTTTTGTGGCAGATATTGACATTATCCGGCGCATCTTGCGCTGCGGAACGATGGGTGAAGACAAGGCGGGATGGGCACGAGTGGTGCGCCTGTAATTTATGGCCGACATTGACGGAGTACACCGAATTGTCTCTAAGTTCCGCCGCGTACCGAGACGGAATCTTGGCATGCCAAGGGATTATTAGGGAAACTTGGAACAGCTAGATTGGTTTCTGGCTAACGATATTTCGAGATGCGTACGATAAGGCGGCAACGATCGGCAGAACTTTCGCGAACCTGTATACTGCGAATGTACATAATCGAATGCTGGATGTGTATGCAGGTTTGCTTGCGTCGTCAAAAATGGACAGCGACCCAGTCGCAGTGACGGAAAGGTTTCTGCATGTCAGTACATGACGTTTTCCATCAGCGCGGTAATCCAATTTAACACAATGAGGGCCAGACAGCCATAAGTTACGCTTCGTTAGGATTCTGTCTTGTTATTTTTATGAAAGTGGCACCTTATCAAGATGGGCTCGGAGTAGAGTTTATGGCTTACACGGACACCTTTGGTGCCGTTTTATCGGCGGAAAAGGATGCTGCCCTGCACCGGGAGATAAAAGCAGCCATTTCTAATGTTTGCTTATCGCAGCGAAAGGCGTATCGGTAGCCGGGGAATTTTCTTTGATTTTCCTTGGAGAGTTTATGATCCATATCTCCGTTTGTTCATTGCAGACTTCCAGGGCGATATACACATTTCACAGCTATAAAACTGACTACTCGAAAGTATGAAGCCACAGTCCTTGGAAGACCGCGTCTTTAGAGCTCATTCTAAACTGTCGTGACGCTTCAACCGGCTCAGGGTATTTTCCACCTGAGATAGCAATAAAAACTTCTGACGATTCAACGTGGTATGCGAAAAGACAAAGCAGGAAAGAACCAAAACGTCTTACGTCCTCCGCTGCTAGGCTCGTTATTATGTGTTTATGTTGAAGTTTTACGAGTCTAAATCAACATCAAACTTTCTCATCA
Organism: Ramazzottius varieornatus; assembly: GCA_001949185.1. Taxonomy (NCBI): domain Eukaryota; kingdom Metazoa; phylum Tardigrada; class Eutardigrada; order Parachela; family Ramazzottiidae; genus Ramazzottius; species Ramazzottius varieornatus. The sequence continues at coordinate 1,293,167 of BDGG01000010.1, read as the reverse complement.
AAAACTAGCGTACTTTTTGCGACAAAACTAAGCACATATCAGCAAAGACCTCACAAGATACTTTGCGTGACAATACCATTCTACGATGCCACGTAACTGTACGGAGATACCTTCGAAAACCCTATGCACAAACATGGTGTCTACGCGAAAAGAATCCCATATTTAACTGGAACAGCTTTTTCTGGTTTCAGATGATGGTGAATATTATTTTGAGGAGCACAATGACGTATCAGGCGCCTGTACGTAGTTTCCACGAGGAAATACGATCAGGATTGTCGGGGCAATTATGGACTTTCAAAATTCGTTACTTGGTGCAGTTTCCCGATCGACTTTCGTGTTCAAAGCTCCGTACTGTAGCAACATGAAAATGAGCAGCGCGAACAGTGTATGTAGAAATTGATTGATATGTTTCAAAGCGACACTTTGCAAGATAGGCGGAAATCTATTCATCTCGGAAGTCCGCCCTCGATATTTTTAACGACCGTCCACGTTGGTTCTTCAAATTATCTCGTACTAGTACTATACGGTATACAGCAAGCTGTCCCGGCTTCCGTGCGAGAATCGAACGAGAAACTCACTAGCTCATCGCACGCTATAATAGAGAACGTTTGCTTGTCTCTCATTCACCTGAATACACGTCGCTCACATTGAAAGTGGGGTTCGTTGTATGTAGGTGTCTGATAGTCGCCTGCCGGCTTCCCGCGTGACGGGAGAAAACTTCCCGGTTTGAAAGGAGGCAACGTTTGAAGATAGGGCGTGTGGATATCGATTCTTAGGGGGCCATAATATCTGGTTGAAGTACACCTAGGGAAGATGTTCAGGCAGCCGCCGACTGTATGAAGCAATCGAAGATAATCGAAGCTGCGCTGTATAACTCGGCCAAACAAGATGGAGATATAAATGGCCAAGGCTCTACTGCTGCCGAAGCAAGCACATAAAACGCCAAAGACATACAGCCAAGACTTTTTAGTTAGTTGGTGTGGATGTGCAGTCGAGTTGAGAGTGAATTGCCGTGGTTTGTAACGTGAGTGAAATAATTGTGCCATTTTTGCGCGCCATCCGCTGATTGAATAAAACGTCGCACGCTTTTGCTACCAGTACCGTTTGAGTAATTTCACTCTTCACGACCGTTGTTTGCTAACCTTTGTTTTTGGAGCTTCCGTAACCGCAAAAGCTATCTCATCGTACCTTTTATCATTCTCTATCCGTTTATCCTCTTATTGTTCAGTATTATTTCAATTGCCGGTTCGCCACCAGAAGTACTCACGTGCCTCATCTCAGTGCCTCACGTGACCGTCTACTTTATATTCCTGTGTAATTTATTTTAGCTTTGCATTTTATTCCTTTAACCTATCATCCGAAGGAAGAGATCGAGATGTCGTCGACAGAAGCTGACAAGAGTCTGCCAATTAGCAGTGCTGTTGGGCCTTCCTCGCCTGTCGTTACCGCCATTACCGGCACAGCACAGCACCAGCCAAATCTCGCTCAACAAATGGGACCAAATACCACCACCACCTCCTCCTCGGCCACAGGAAATATCAGCAGCACTCTGCCGGCCAGCACGGCTGGAAGTCCTGTGGTGACTTCGTCCACTTCTGGCACGACCTCCCAGTCGGGAGCTGTCGTCAATCAAAACGGCCACAACAATGGCTCTTCCTCGTCGCAGCCACAGCCTCATCATCATCCTCACGTCTATCCCTCCATGTACAAGGATACAACCTTCACCAAGATTTTCGTTGGAGGTCTGCCTTATCATACATCGGATGAAACATTGCGCCAGTACTTTGAAGTCTTCGGGGATATCGAAGAAGCTGTGGTCATCACGGATCGCCAAACGGCCAAGAGCCGCGGCTATGGCTTCGTATGCGTTGTCTTTGTCCACTGGTTTTAACCCCGAAATTTGCCAGGCTTTTTTCCATACAGCTGAATATGTTCTTAGGTTTCTTAGAACTACATCGAACGTTTTTCAAACAAACATGGGAGCTAGTCAGACAAAGCGTGCAGGTTCGTCATTGTCACTGGCGCACATTGTCATTGTCACTGGCTCGAAGTGTGCGCCACTTGAACTAACGATCTTGTACGTTTTGTTCGCTTAGCTCTCGAAAATTTTCTGCATTTGTTATAGTTTATCCTCATTTCATTTTTTCCTAATTGATCCGATTATCTTAATCGTGGCTAAACTGTTGCGCTTTGATTTAGGTAACGATGCTGGATCGGCTATCGGCGGAGCGAGCATGTAAAGAGCCTAATCCGATTATTGACGGTCGGAAAGCCAATGTCAATCTGGCATATCTGGGAGCTAAACCACGGACCAATGGGATTGGTAAGTGCGCGCTGCAACGGTACACGAGCTTTTCCCTCCATCTTGCGTCAGCTGGAAGTGGTTCAGCAAAACCAAATAGTCTGAATGATTGCACAAATAATCGATTCGCCTTAATGCCTATTCACAAATCTGCATAATGAGCATGGCTTACGTAACGATGGGCCAAATCTAAGTGCCGTCGGTCGCATCAGGCGGTAGACTGCCCCTCAGCGCAACTGTAGAAAGTTGTTTGCCGTTTCTCGAATATTAAGAAACAGGCTCCAGGAAGCAATCAAAACTTTCCATTATTTTTATTGATAGTTTTCCGCCACAGAGTCAACTGTGCCGTCGGCAAACGATTCAAACCAGATCGCCTTCCTAAGTGGCGCAATCTTCCCGTCAATAACAATGAAACTGTGCGCCAATTAGGATGACGATCTGGTTTAGTTCATTTGCCCACATCACAGTTACTTCCTTGTATCGAATGTTCGGAAGTATGGAGGCTATCCGGTCAAAACTCAAAAATATGTTCTTCGAAACCTTGAATGATGGGATGGCAATGTTGCGGCTTCTGAATGATGGCAGCTAGACATGACTATGTTAAGAGCGTTCTGTAAAAGTATTTCGTCGTTCAATTGATGACAAGTTGAATGATTGATTATAGGACACTCCACCATCTTTTTTTCTCACACACTTTTCATGGAATTGGAGGGCGGATGGGTGCACTTGTGAAAGGGAAGAGGACAATTTGCTCAGAGATTGCGGCTTCTGTTCCCTGAAGTGTGTTTACAGTGTAATTCCATCTTCATCGTTGGATCCATTTAGAAAAGGGTTGATGGCGACCTCGCATATCGGATCCTTGGCGATGTAGGCAGACATGTGAATCACAGTATGATCTTTCCACTTTGATAATAAGCCCGAAATAGTTCCTTTGCGGCCTTTGCTTCCAAGTGATGCAACCAATGTACTGTCTTTTCAAACTGTGAAGATCCATCCATAGCTTTGATCCGTCCAAGAAGGCTAACTACTGCGCAAGTGACATCGAAGCAAAACCGAGCTGTATAATTAGGCAGCCGGTATAACGGCGATAGGCTTGTTGGCACGCGAGGACTTTACGATACGCCCATTAATAAACCATCCCTAATTCGTAACAATGAACTTATTCGCCTCTCTTATCATCAAAATTTTGATTCCAAATCATCAACCAATAGAAAGTCGGACGTCGGCAAATGAATTTGACCGGGCAGTATCCCCAAGTGGCGCACGCTCTAATCCAGATTATCCAGTTACAGAGGAAAGCTGTGCCATTTGAGGTGAGGGTCAGAGAAATCGTTTGCTACCGTCCCAATTATTGTTCAGTTACTTCTGCCCATCAAACAAAGTTGCGGAAATAACCGAGGAATATTCACTGTTCAGCCTTTCAAAATTCCAGTGAGTAGAGTGTACTTCATTGATTTCGTGACTAATTTATCATGAGTCCTGTTTGAATTCAGGTCGATGGAATAATCGTTATGCTGCTCTGTATATCCAGCCGTCCATATTTTCAATGGAGCTCGAGTCCGTCTGCAAAGTTTCTAACTGCAAAGTTCCCGTCTGCAATATATAATCTGCAAAATAAATGTATTATGATAGAGTTGACGGGCGACATTCCTCCCAGTTCTTTGAGTTTGATTGTCTGAAAGGTCAAGAGCTCGTCGCAGATTTAAACTAAAAATCGTTGTTCCGCGATAACGTCAGAGGTTCGAAATCGAAGCTATGCATGCGCTGTTTGATCAGTAGTTTCATAACATGGCCACGAGGTCTTTAATTTGGTGCTAAGTTATTTGTCTGCCAAAGAAGTGGACATGAATGCACAACACAGTAGGTCAGCTTTTGCAAGTCAATCTCGTGAAAATAGCTACTTGCAGAAGAAAAGCGATAAAAGCTGTCAAACATGCTCATGTCAAACAAGCCTCACCGATTCATAAATCTGTCCGCTGACAGGACATCCATTTATCGCCTGGTCCGGCACCCTGCTGTTCTCGGGGAATTATTAATCGTCTCGAGCTTCGCAAACCTTGTTCGGGTTTAGAACAAGAGAGGGACACAGTTTTCCGATTTGATTGATGGTCCGACTCACTGGCGGTCTTCCCAGGTCGGAGTCGGGAAGGTTGGACACTTTACCTGCAGACCCAAACGCACTGTATCTGTTTCCCATGCACTTGCACGCATGCACAATCTGGCAGACCCACGGTTCGTTGTAAGCAGGTGTGTGACACTCAGTGTATTCTGAGTTTCCTGGGCTCCCAGTTTACCCGGACACGCTGAGTAGGAACAGCCACTACCGTTAGGGAACGACCTGAGATCGTGATGACGGTACGCGAAGTTTTTCTATTTGATGGGTCGGTACTTCAGCTGAAGAGCTGTGGTTTCTCTAAGCTCCGATAACGAGGCGGCCTTCCGGGGCTCCTTCTTGTCGATCTTGGCTTGACCAGATGTTGTTTCTGGCATGATTATTTGTGCACTTAGGATGTGTGAGAGTGCACCATCACGTTCTGCTGATGTCTGATGGTTGGGGGGGACACAACTTGCCTCCATTCTTGCATCAGATCGAACCCATGTGTGTGCCTGACGATGTTATTTTTATTCCAGCTGCTCTTCAAGCTCGCGCTGCGGCGGCCAGTTACGCCCCATTCCTTCAGAGTCCACTAGGGTAAGTGCAAATTTATCTAGCCGAGTCAACAAACACTTTTTCCCATCCATGGACGCACCATCTTCCACTTTACTTCGTCAGCCATATTTGCCTCGACGTCACTCTTGACGTGTCAGAGATGCTCCTGCAGAGTTCCCAGAGCCAACTTCCTTGCCTACGTCTGACTTTTACTCAGACAGATCAACAGGAAACAGTTAAAATGACAATATACTCACACAAACTCAGAGTAATATTCTTGCAGGAACGATACACTAACTCTCTGAGATGATCAGAACAATTGGCAGCTGGGAGAACAGAACGTACATGATTGTTCTCTCAAGCGGCGTACGGTTTCATTGTTATTGGGTAGAAAGGTGCGCCGCTGAACATAGCGATCTTGTGCGTTTTGTACGCAAAGCTCCCAATTGGCAAGCGAATCGAACCGGAAAGTTTCCTCAGTGACGCACCCTTTCAGCCCAAAGTAACGAAAATGGTGCGCGGCCAGGGATAGCGATCTTGGTGAATTTGTATGCGACGTGTCCATCTGTAACTTCTGGAGAGCTGCGAAATTCAAATTAGAGCTAAAATTGGCGCTACCGGTCTGTTTATCATCTCGAGCTGTCACAGTACATGAACCAAGTGCATCTCATCTTCTCTTTGATAGATACCCTTCGCCATACATTTACCCATCACCCATCCTGCTGTCGCCTAATTTATTCTTACCCAACACACCCAACGGAGGCCACTCGGCCAACGTCTCACCCAACAGCACACAATCCCAAAATAGCCAAGGCCTCTCGCCATCGGCCACTTCGCCGCCACCGACCAACGGGTCAGCCTCCTCGTATTACGACTTCAGCACGGCAGCTGCCTTAGCCGCTGCTGCGGCCTCTTCCTTCATGCAACAACAACACCAGTACTCCCCCATGCCCGCCCAGTTCGGTGGTCCCTTCGGCGACCAGAACGCTCTCTACAACTTTGCTCCTTACGCAGCGGCAGCCGGTCTTCTGTCCAACGGCAATTTTAACAACGGACTGATGCACAATGGTCACCACAATGTCAACAGCGGACCCGGAAGTAACATGTACTCGGGAACCCAGAACGGCCTTCATTTGGGTTCAACCATTCGCGGCAAAGAGTAACGAGCCTTTTCGCTGGCATCGGCAACACATCAAGACAAGAAGTTACTTTGACGTTCCCGCTATAAAATTTCCGGCCATGAGTGCAGCTTGTTGCAAGCGTTCTTTCGTTCTATCAAGTGGCAAATCCATCTCGTGTGCCTTTCTAACATCGCGCTTCTTTCCCTTCATTCATATTCACGCATGAGCATCAGCAGCTTCTTTGACAAGTCATCAAGCACCAACTAAAATTCCTCTAATGATATTCAATCGCAAAAAGCCAAACAGAATCTTACAGCTTGTCTCTCCCTCGATCTACTATTCCGCCTTACTTCCTTCTTAGCTACGATCGTTATAAGCTCTATCAATCCCGCCGCGACATGACATACCCGCTGTTAGCTTCTCAATTTACAGAAATCCATTATGCAACGGGTGTCTCCGTGGGCATAAATATCCGCAAGAATAATAATCGCTTCAATAAAAGGCAGCTAAGCACATTATCGTGTTGATATCAAGAAAAATAGACAAGACTATGAAAAGACTCCGTAAATGCCCATTTGTCAAAACCATTACCATCAAAGAGCCCAAAAATATTTCACACATTCACACAGTGTCCTTACTATGGCCATCATTATCGACCTACTGTTCGACCTCCGCGTCCGGACTTTCTTGCTCTTGTTCTCCTTCAGCGGGTTTCTCATCGGTCGACTCCTCTTTTTGTTCCTCTTCTTCCTCTTCGCTTTCTTCGTTGTACTCTTCAGAACCTTCAGTCAAACGATTCGAAGTGATGAACAAGCTTGAGTCAACTTTATAAGGATTCGGAGGTTCAGGTGCTTTCGCTTCATGCGAAATACCCAAATCTGCATCGAAATTTCTCTTCAGACAATCAAGAAACTCGGTGATTTCGAAAGTGGCCTTTTTGACGATGACAGCAATCTCTTCTCGGGAATTTTGATTGACAGCTTGGAAACTGCCATCTGGTTTGAAAAAGACAGGCGTGACGATGACGAAGCCAGGAATATCTGTCGTGTCTTCTTGTGTGCTGTCTTCGGAGGTCTTCTTGTCCGCTGCGAAAAAGACACCCACCGATACGGCATCTCCTTCTTCATTCTGGTGTTTGTACTTGTATGTACCGTACCACCGTTGAAGCAGTTCTACGGCGTGCTCGGCCACCAAAAGCGAACAACACCGGGAACCTTCTAACATTTCCATGTAATTGGCACGTCTCGGTGCATCGACGGAAAAATCTATTTGCAGCTTCTGGGCGTTGGAATACACTTCCAGAAGAGGCCAAAAGTATGACAGAGCTTTCGGCGCTTCGATGGCACCCTGATATCCTACAAACGAACCAGAAACCTCTTTAAGTCACCCCAGTGCTGCGAATAACAGCAACGAAAACATTTATTGGTAAAAGCTTTGCATTTCATATTTTTAAAAACCCTGCCGACTAAGGCAGCTAGCGGTAATGTTGATCAAACCAAAACTATAGCAAGAATTTCTATTAACTAACTGACTAACTAGAAACTCATTATTTGGGACGTCGGCAAATGTTTTCCCCCAGATTGGTCGTCTCAAGTGGCGCACATTTTCGTCGTTAGTGGCTGAGCGCGTGCGCGAACTGGGGAAACGATCTGGATGAATTCCTTTGCCGAAGTCTCATTCGAGCAAGAGTTCATGATTTGAAAGCGATACCAAAACAGTGAAAGTTCGTGCGACAGCACGAAGTCGCTTCACTTGAAAAGTTCTGCTTACCCGAAACTCTCGCAGCAGTTGGGTCCATCAGCATGGTTCCGCCTAAGTTTCCCCACACCGGAGTACTGAGCACGTCCGCCGTTCTTACACCCAGTTCTTCCGCAATGACGCTCCTGTAGTTCCGCTCTACGATACAGCTGTCCACCAGTAGGTTCGCATCCGGCAGTTTTCTAACCTTCCACATCAAGTAGGATGCGATGGCCGACAACGGGGTCTTGAACCTCGTACTGGTTAGTAATACCTTTGTGTTCTTCAGATCCTCCACCCTTTCCAAGGCCGACACAACCGGAAGTAGCTCTTTCAACACTTCACTGCAGATAATCTCCCGCAGTTCCTCGCTCATACCCTCCCGCCACGAATACGTCCTACCTTCTATCGCATCGTACACCGCTTCCCGCATCGCCCACAGAAGAATGATGATGTCTTTCTTATCAACCGAAGCGACCAAATCGGTTTCATATGTAATGGACTTGAGTAAAGGAAAGCGCCACTTGTTTGTTTCATAGTAATCATAAATAGGTTCTTCCCTCCACGAGTAGTTATACTTACTCCACGTCGCTGTGGTATTGTACACAGTTAACTCTACTTTCTTATGAGGACCTCCAAAGATGGGGACTGTACCCAGGGAGTGGAGCAGTTGTAACGGGACTATCTCTAGATGGTTCGTAGACATGATGCAGACTTTCCAGGTGTCGTCGGCGTCGATGGCTTGGTTGCGTTGTTGTTCGTCTCTGACGAGTTCATCCTGGTTGTCCTTGATGTAGTCGTCAACTTTCGAAGAAGGTATCAGGTCGCAATGGAAGGAGTAAAGTTGATTGAGGTACAGACGAAGAGGATCGAGTCCACCGATGTAGAGGAGTGGCTTCTGGAGAACTTCCCGGTAGACGATGGCGTCACCTTCTCGAGGCCAACCCGGAGGTCCGCACAGCTTGTATCGGAAGTCCTACAACACCTGCTCGACATTAACTCTCTTTTCACAGTATCCAAGATGGAAAATTCTTATTTCAACTACAGAGATGAAAATACAGATAATCAAGGGTTGTTTCGAACTTACCAGCCACTGAGGTTTCGCGAGAAGGATTTTTCGTACGGGAATGCGGGGAAACTTTTGAGCGAACTTGTCCAAGACCCACTCGCATTGCACGTATGCCCTTCTATTGGCAATACCTATGAGAAAGAGATGTCTCATTCAAAAAGCCGGTAGACACCTTCCTTGAGAGATACGGTCGGAGAAAACGAAGCTGCTTACCTGCAAGAACGAAGGCTGATGGTCCGTTCCGAGCTGAATCAACGAGAGGGTTTTCTAACGCCTCCTTTACAGTACGTCCTCCCAGATTAACAGGAAGACTTTCGGAAGCTCGAAGACGTAGGTCCATGATGCTCGCTGCTAATGGTTTTGCCACAAGTAATTCAAAGCAATTCGCGTAGTGTACGTAATGTCTTCTGCTTTTTTGAACTCGTTGTGCCCTAATTGACGATCTAGATACAGTGCAATAAACTTGGCAACGGGGATCAGTTCGAAAAGAGGGTTGGTGATGGTATTACTAAAATCTATGATATAAAATATTTGTTCCCCTGAATAGTTGAAACTTGTATACGCCCTCATAAGAATCTGCGTATTTGAACTAGGAAACATTCTTTTGAGCAATAAATTTGGTCGGAGCCGCCGAACGGCGGACCTTTCATCCCACGTAGACCGTTTCAAAGCTTTCCAGTACCACTTTCAAGGCCTGGTAGAACCGGAAGACATCCGTAAAAGAGTTGTACAGCGGTGCAGGTGCCACCCGAATTACTCGAGGCTTCCTTTCGTCACACTACAAGAAGGACGGAGACAGGCTCAGTATCCGAACGATTTCATCAGAGGAGAAACTTTCTGTCACACCGCGTACCACAACTCCTTGCTTCATTAGGGCAGCATGGACTTCCGCCACCGGTATCCGCAGAGTTATCGACAACTGGCAACCACGCTGTGACGAGTCCGAAGGAGTCAAGATTTCCAGAACGGAAATTGGTCGGTTCTCCACTTCCGCTTGCTTGCTGAGAGTCTTCAACAGGAACTCCAAATAACCTGTAAGAAGGAGCTGCTTGTCCAGAAGCGTCTGGAATTTCAGCGAATCGAAAATCTGCAAAAAGACCATCGTTCATAACTCCTGTTCGTAGAGTCCGTTGTCTGCTTCGTGGGCTTGTTCGTACCTCCAAACTGGCCAACAAAGGTGCCACCAAAAGTGGCGGCGGGTTGCTCAGCTTGAAACCTCCAGCTCCCGGCGCAAGGTCCCTTTCTGTCAAAAACGCAGTGACGGTTAAACGACTATTCGATCAGCGAGCACCGTCTAATCACCGAGTGTTCCCGAACTTTTTGATCTGTCGTAGTAGCACCTACTGTTGCCCATGGTGAACCGCTTCTCGAAGCTGTGTCCCCACCATCCTTCGAACCGACAAACAGGATCCATCTGCAGTTCTTTCCGGTGACCGTCGTGCCATCTTTGATGGAAAAACAGTCCGCCGATACCACCGGCTCCGGAGTTCAGATACTAAAACAAACGAAGTTCCGGTTGTCGAGCCCAAACAGAAATGGAGAACCGCAGTAGGGAGCCTACCTTGTAAGTACACCAGGCCGCGAAGTCTACGTTCCAGTCATGCAACTTCAGCGCCACGTTTCCCACCGCGTGTGCCAGGTCAAACCCAACAATACAACCCTACAGAAAATCGGGCAGGCTAGAGTCCGATAACAGTCATAACAATCAAGCATAGCGGACCAACCTTGGCATGTCCGGTTTCCGTGATACGTTTCATGTCAAAGAGCTGGCCCGTATAGTACTGAACCCCGCTAAAGAGGATTAAGGCAATCTCTTCACCGTGTTTCTCAATGCATTCCAGAATATCTTCCATCAAAAGAACGGCTTGACCCTGAAATCTTCTTATCTTACAAACATGGGTACATTGCTTTGTCCGCTTGGAACAGTGCCGAGTAAGCTATAACGCACCTCTCTTGGCGCAACATGGACAATCGAAGTGTCGGGGTCGTATCCGTGGAATTTGATTTGCGAAGCGACCACATACTGCACAGGAACACACTGTCAGTGGAAAGCACCATCAGAATCGGATCGACCAAGAACTTACATGGTCTGATGGGAATGCTTTGGACTCCATCATGATCTTATATCTTTTCCTATCTGGACGGTACATCGAGGCCAGTAGAAGGTGCAAGTTTACCTTCACAAATAAATTGCCCAGATCTCGCAAAGCTTCTGTGGAACCATATTCCATATGGAGTTTACCGTGAGGCTACTCATGACAGCAACTTCGTCGGGGTGAGCTCCAACTAGTCTCGCAGAGGCTTCTACTACATAGTCGTCGCATTTGGCCCATGGAAGTTCGCCAATAAAGTGGCCGAAGACACCAACTTCGCTCCACTTATCCAGCTCGCGGTTGACGTAGTATCTTGCATTCCGTGGCATTAGCCCGAGTGAGTTCCCGCACAGATATATCGCATCGTCGTCAGGGAGCACCATCGTCAGATCCACTGCACAAAGCACACACCCTGGGATACCGACTCGATTAAGAAAATACGGATTGTAAGTGTGTGCTTACCTCCTGGTAGAGTTATATTCTTGGGATATGCGAACTTGGATCGAGTCTCTCGGAGCGGATCGTTCTTGTCCATCAACTGAGCGAACGCCAAATCTGTAAGTTTCACACCCGCACTATCAGATATCCTGCCGAGTACTCGCTCTGGACATTGCCCATCCCTGCTCTCGACACTCAGCTCGTCAGTCCCGGAAGCTTCCATTATGGAGCAACAGGTGTTTCCGTGCCACAAGAGATTTGCTTGATTCCAGCACAAGCTTTCCTTGATATCCTTGACGTCCAGTCAGTCCAGTTGACTCTGTCGAACCTGCAAGAAAAGTGGAGATATTAATCTCGTTGAAAGTTATCGCGACTGCAGGATCGTTACTCGCAAGTCGCAGTAAACTGAATCTGATCAGTGATCACTGATTACGACTTCCGGTCGTTTAACAGCAGCATTGCGAATGTAGGATCATTACGTCATAACTTCACGGTTTTCCTGTACGAGTACCTGGTATTTCATTTTTCGGTTCTTCGAGGTCCCTATTATTTAGTTGTCCTCGAGTTCACGAGGTCGTGATGTTCAAAAGTAAATAAATCGCTCGTGTATAGCTAGGGTAATTACCAGGAGCAATACCTTGTCCAAAAGTGAAGATGATTTTCCAGAACTGGACGGCAACGATGAGATGAAAAGGATTCGAAGTTTGACCATTGACCAGCTTTACGATATGTGTCCTCGTGGATTGTGGATGGAAGTTTTGCGGAGCCTGAACGTAGCACATTCTGTTCGTTTATGCAGGTAACATCCGGTGGAACTGTAATTGTGTTATCAAGTATGTAGCGTACTCCCCTGTAACTAGCTATAGCGCAACCCCGTTTTTCAGGGTCTCGGGTACCTGGCGGAAGGACCTTGTAAACGCCCCTCACCATGAAAGAGAAACCCTGTAACTCAGAGCTAACTCGAACTGGTATTTTCTCAATGTCCTCTACCGTCAAATTATAGTAGTTGAAACTGCAACTTTGATTACACCTGCTGGAGTGACTGTGCTTTTGTGAAGATGACGACCAATCTTCCACCCGGACAACCCCGGTATATAAGTACAAGTCGTGCCACGCCAGAACTATCAAGACAGTCGTCACTTGGCCTATGGCGGTTGTTTAGAGCCTACCCTCCCTGGAAGTTCAGTGGGGTCCATGAAATTTCTAAAATGTATATTCCATTTCCATATTCTACCGATTCCTCTGGGAAACGAATCGTGCAATATTGGGTTTATGGTCCTAGACGAAGCAGTTCTGCGACCCATCAAGGAACTGGTCGGTTTAACCCAACCCGTTGCGCTGGGTGGTAGATACAGTACCCTTGTGGAACAAGATCTCCTGTGGCCGTTCAAGGAGTACGACTTACAATGGCTAAAAGTTACACTGGATGCATCCTTGTACAACATGGAGGATCAGGCGGTGCGGCGCAGATCTATATGACTTTACCGCGCAAATTCACGAACGGTAAGAAACACGTGATTCTACTGCATGATGGGGCGTCGGTAAATGATTTTACCCGGGGTTGTTATCTCAACTGGCGCACTCTGCCTTGTAATTGGACGAGAGGGTACGCCTCTTGGTACTACAATTTGGGAATTCATTTGCCCACGTCCCATTTACAGTAGTAGAACTACATACTGGCAATAATTACACTCATTGTATACCTACCGTAAACAATCAAACTCTTTCAGGAAGGGCGCTCGCTGTGCCGAAATTATACCCGCAACCAGTTCGATAGACAAGCTAGATGGCAATCCCCTGCAACGTCACTCCACCCGAAGAACTGAATATAACTCGATCCTTAACCTGGACGATGCCGACGACCGCAGAGAAATAAACAAAAATCGATTTCGTCCGTTAGCGGGACTTCACCAACTCGAGCGCATTGTCGAATCGTCAAATTGAAGGTCTCTGTCCGTCTATGGAATCAAATATCAGAACTAACATGCTATCCTACATATTTCACTAACGTGTTGCGACCAGCATTCCGACTTCCTCGTTCCGGTAATACCGAAAACGTTGAGACATTACGCATCACAAAATTATGGTATCGTATCTTAACTACTAAATCTAATAATATATACAAGCTACGAGTAAATTTCTTTTCTGAAAAACAGTGGTCCGAAGAAAATATTCAGTCTCAAGCATGCCATCGTGCGTTAAACCCGCAGGCCGGTTTTCATCGCTATCCAAGACATGCTACTGGTTTCTTCCGCATAGACATCCGGCAGCATCCCGAAGGATGAAGGGACCATCCGCACTGACTCCCGCTTTGTCAGCCGGTATTCATACTCGATTAGCTGCTTGAAGAACCCAGGATTCGGTCGAATTATCGACCTGGCTTTCTTCGTATGCATGTAGGCTTCTCGCAGGGACATGTTGCCATACTTGACCAGGTAAGCAATGACAATACTGGCCGACCGCGATACTCCAGCCATGCAATGGACGAGGACCTTCCCTCCCATTAACCGATGTTCCTCTATCTTATCGGCTGTAGCTGTAATGTGAGAGATACCATAACAACCACAAAGAATTATGTGGAATGCATCAACTTACCATCAAAAAATTTTCCAATCTGAGCATATGGAGAGTCATCGACCTTGATACTGATGAACTCCACATTGTCGAGTACTGACAGAGGTCCTTCAAGGGTGCAGTTGATAACACAAGTGAATCCGCGCTGTCGAATGAAATCCCGTCGAGCGCCGGAAGCGCCGGACAGATATAAAAAGTCCGTAACTTCGTGGATACGGTCGAAATACTGCTGGGTCTTCTTATCCATTTGAGCCAGAGCAACCGATTTCCACTTGGAAGTCATGCGCTGATCCAAAAGCAAAAGTGTGTGCAAGAGAAAAACGGATGAATATATCACAGTGGAAACATTGTCAATTGGGAGATAAACTTTTCGGGGAAATTTTCCAAGAGACTGCTTGTCGTTGGATCTCGGAAGTTGTAGGCAGGAAAAGCGGTGTCTCTCGTGCTCGTGCAAGAAGGAAACGATCGCGCCGGTTGATGAAGTGCAGCATCCAGCGCTGCTCGCGTAAGTAGATCAATTCGAGTGTTGTCAAGCAGCAAGCGAGCTGTCACTTGCGAGCTTCTTCATCCGGAGTGATGCCAAGAAGGAACAGGATCCGCTGTGTATATTGGCTGGGGAGGTTGATAAGGGGGCCGGAGCGTAATAAACACTCTAATCGTCGAAGACCCAGAAGCTCGTTAATTTGCGCTTGTTAAGTCTGAACTCGTGACTTTCGGAAAGACTGAATGGATGGCTAACTGTCGGTTGCATGTGTATCCTTGATCCACATTCTATTTGCGGAAACTTGCACAAGCGGCGGTGTTATGTATTCCGTCTGCAGAAAATCAATAAGAATGTTTACTCGGCAAGCCGTATGCAAAGAACCAAACAACCTCGTGAGTAACTCAACGATGTTACGCAGCACGAGCGCGGCTGTCGTTGCGCTTTCGATCCCGCGACTTCCGGCAACGAGCGCTCCACCAGAACAGCCTCTTCCAGTACCCCACCTGTCTGTCCTTCCAGGGAAGATTCCACATAAAACTTCAACTAATGCCTGTCCGAAGAGGCGCAACCAATGAACGCAAACAGATATTCCGGAACTGGAAGTTGGACGCTTTGTTAGTCCAATGAACCAATCAACCCAAATGGCCGTTTACAGTGGTGGGCGGTTACGACTCCCAGCTGTTCGGCGCTCTGCTCCTAATGCCAGTACAAAGATCTACTCGTAACCAGTTTTGAACCGTAACAATAGATCTGGCCAGTCTTTTTCTCCGTTTTCGGTCGGCCCTGCGTATAGCTATACGAAAAGGCAGTCAGCGAGCCAAAAAGAGCAACACGTCACTGCGGGGGCAGAGCTTCTGTTGCGCAGGCCAACTCGATTGTAAAGCGTATGCACTCGTTCAACGAGCACGATGGCACGCACATGCAATCTGTTGGCGGTTTATGCAATGGAACCTGGTGTAGCAGGCCGTTTTGTGATCATGTTCCAGCCTGACCTCGTGCGTTCTCAAGCACGTTCAGAAACCCTTTCTTGCAAGAGACAATCTTATCTTGTTTGTCCAGCCAGAGATAGACCAGTTCTTCAGGATCATTTTAATGATTGACTGAGTTGACCTGAAACCTAAAAGATAAGACATGGCGCGAACAAAGTACGCCAAAATGGCCGAGCCTGAGAGCGAGTCGAACTCAATCAGACAATCAGTGTTAGTCAAACATACCAGAACGATAAATTCGAAAGCGCTGTGTGTACTATACGGCCTGCCTTGGTTCAGGCATCGTTCCGTGACAGACTGATAGATAGATTTATTGGGCCTCGACAATCTAGTCGACGGCTTCCTCGATCGTCAAAGGATAACGAAACATAAGAAAAATACAGTACTAACAGCTTTGGCAAGTGGAAGCGATCAAGACTAACTTCAGAGATTGACCCATAGAGATAACAATCCGAGATCAGGCACCAGAAAGGAAGTGGAAAATTCGCACAACCATAGCAGGGAGAGCTAACTACCAAACAAGGAATGAGGGAGCCTTCTTTCCGCCTTCGTCCAGGTTCTCACTCGTCCATTTCCATGTTCGACTGGCTCCGTCGTTCCCGGTTTGATGCTCGAGCTGGTCCATGTGTGTGGTTGGGTTTTTGCTGTCCGTCGAAAGGGTCTTCTTCGCCGACTTGGGCTCGCCCTCCGAACCTGGTTGTACCGACGGGAGGGTGATCCGCCTGGCTCGGCGGGTCCAGGTTCTGGTGGCTTTTCGGGGGCAACCCTTCGCAGTTCCGGGGGCAGTATCCCCGTTGTCCGTCACTATCACGTCCACTATCACGTCCACTGCCACCTCCACTGCCACCTCCACTGCCACGTCCACCGCTCCCTCCAGCGCCATGGCCGCCCCTACGACCACCACCGCGTCCGTCAGAGTGGCCATAAGCACCGCCACGCCTACCGTAGCCCCGACCTCGGTTTCTTTTTGAGTTACAGTGTTGAGGCGGTTGATTGCCGAGACGACGGTGATCGAAAGGCTTGCGCGGTGCGCCGAACGACCCCAAGTTGATCTTCACATCCGGTCGACTCGTAACGACGGGGCTGTTGGTTATCGCTGATGCATGGTAGGAGCTGGCTTGAGGGACGCGAAGGCTGAACGGCTGGATGGCCTGAGCGACAGGGCTGATGGATGGGTCAGCTGGTTGGGTCACTGTCATCCCCTGTAGAATCAACCACTCATCGGCCGTGAATCTCGGTTGAGCGAGAGTTCCCAGCAGAGACGTACCCGCTGAGGGACCGAGGGAAAAGCCCAACGGGGGTCGCAGCGGGAAACCCATAGGAAATCCCGTGGTCAGTCCTGACATCTGGTAAGGAGCATAGGCTCTAATCATTCCTCCAAACATGCTGAAGGGGAAACTCATAATCTGAAAATGGCATTTGGTTACTGGCTATGTCCAGTCATCTGTCCATTTGTTACAAAGCCGTGAGTGCAAAGAGCGCGGAAGCGCTCTCAGAGGCATGCAGGCGTGTCATGTGCTACTGATCACCAGAGAAGGAGTTTGACCGACAGTATTTGGACATGCTTTGGGGAGAACAGGATGACTGACTTCATACCGCTGACCGTTTATTGTACAGCGTTCGCCCCGTACGTGACGTCATGTCGCCGGCTAATAGTATCAAGGCCGTGTTGCCGGCAGTGTTGTCCTAATTTGAAAAAAAATGGCCTAATTTGACGGTTTTCGAACTTCGATATAACAATTCAAATGGCAAATTCTGGGTTGGTCATTTCGTTATTAACCGAAATTGAATCAGAATTCCAGCAACGAGAAGATATTTTAATGTACAATTGAAATCCAAGATTTTGGTAATTCGAGTAACAACTGACACCAAAGAAGCACGCCAAATGCACGTGGATATATCACTTTCTCGCCTTGTGAAGCACCTTCAATGCTTGATTGAGTGACTAATGGTGCGCTGTTGTACGTACACAGCAGAATCAGAATGCGTACCTCGTACAGTGTTTCGCGAAGGTGCAGTTCGTCCTTGTATGCCGTATACGTGACCAGCACCCGGTGGGCCTTGCTAGGGTTATGTCTCTCCAGTGGGGTTCAAGTGTACGCCTATACGACGCACCGTGGCTCCTTCATGGAGCATAACAGTCCGTATTGACGACAGCCATCCGTACTGGATACCTTGGGAACGCAGTATTCTCCGCGAAATACCAGAGGGTCAATCTGAACGCTTACCCATCCGACGCGTGGTACCGAACAGAAATGCCAATTTCATGAAAACTCAAATTACAAAACATCATCCCAATAATTCGAATAATTTCAATTGTTATTGAAACTTGAATTTGAATTAATTGTAATTGATGATCCAGTCAGGACGAGTTACCTGCAATTCAAATTGCTGCTTTGCGAAAGATTCCGATTAATCGTAATTGCAATTCAAACTGAAGAAGTCATATCGAAACAACAATGGTAGCCGGTACAGT
The DNA here is from genome assembly GCA_001949185.1 of Ramazzottius varieornatus. Taxonomy (NCBI): domain Eukaryota; kingdom Metazoa; phylum Tardigrada; class Eutardigrada; order Parachela; family Ramazzottiidae; genus Ramazzottius; species Ramazzottius varieornatus. The sequence goes on along the minus strand of BDGG01000010.1, from coordinate 1,275,234 downwards.
GCGCTCCCTCTTCGTATAGCTGATTAGCTGTAGCCCTGCGCTCTTATCCGGTGTAGTTTCCCCTGGCAGGTAATGTATCCAGCTCAGCCCAACGGTCCACGAGCCGGAAGACAACCGGACCGACCCAGCTATTGTTCTCTCTTCCACTGTCTATCATCGTCTCGGGATTTTACCAGCTGGCATGTTCTGTTCTTCAGATTTTCTTCCCCTCAGTCTGGTCCCTTTGTTCTTGGAAGACTGTGGCAATACATTTCCTCGCGATTATCGACTTATCTCTCCTAGACTTTCAGCTCTGACAGAGGTATGACAAAATGGAGCTTCGGGAAACTTCATGCGACAGCCAGATTCATTGCTTTTTGTTCCAGGTTGACAGAAATGGCTCAGGCTTTCGACATGTCATCAGCTTCGGGACAAGGTCCTACCGACGTAATGACCACCAGCAACGGACAAGACTTCACTACAGAGACGGTGGTTCGGCACGACGTTGGTGGCACATCAGGCGATGCAGCTAACAGTCATATCGAAAGCCAGGCAGAATCCGATGCTGGCTTCCACAACAACGCTCAACAAGCGTTCCAGCATTCCGGAAGCGACCAGACGTCTTCTCTTCACCTTCAAAGCACTCGTAACGCCTTCGGCCAGAAAGGATCTGCCTTTCAACACGATACTGCGACCACCAAGAGCGACGGTAAGATTCTACAGCCGTCTTGAGATTCTGTGTTTCGGAAATCACTAAGCTGGATTGATTGAGTGTCACTATCGATAGGCTAAAGTGTGATCTCATGCGGGATTCCCAACGAAAGAAAATCAATAATCTAACATCGTCTTCTCTATCTTTGCAGAAAGTCTAGATACTGACCAACGAGCATTCCGTAAGAGTCATTTCTTTATCGATAACGTTCTACGTCGCTAGACTGGCGAATGACAGTTAACATGCAATAGTAATTTGAATGTGTTATTCTTCCAGATGGATTTGCCGACGGTGCTCGACCAGAAGACATTCCCTCGGTGTCTAACGGTGGCTTCAACGGAGAAGAAGGTCTTTCTCGTCGTCCTTTCGCGGTTTTGGGCCGTCAAGAAAGTGGTCAGGAATCGCCGATGGCTGAGTTTGACGTGGAGAAGCGTCGTTCTCACGGTCAGACGCACTCTCGTCCTCGTCGTTCTCGACCGCTTGGTCAGCACGTCTGGGACCTGCTCTTGTGGCGTAACGTTCGGGATTCTGGTGCTGTCTTCTTTGTGGGTCTGAGTCTTCTCTTGTCTCTGTCGTTCTTCTCCATTATCTCCATCTTTGCCTATCTGTCCATGACTGGTCTTCTTCTGGTGGCGGGCTTCGTGGTGATCAAACACGTGTCTATGGCTCTTCAGCAACAAACCTCAGAGCATCCTTTCAAGATGCTGCTTGGCAAGGAAGTCGTGGTTAGTCCGGACTACGCTCATCAGCAACTGGACAACATCCTGAAACCTTTGAACAGTACTCTCCTCCGTGTTCGTAACCTATACTTGGCAGACAGTCTGGGACAAACGCTAAAGCTGACTGTGGTCATGTGGATGTTGACGTATCTCGGTACTTTCATCCCCACTTTTCACTCTTTACCGTTATTCAATTTCTAATCCACTTAATTCCTTGTTTGCAGGTTCCTGGTTCAACCTGCTAACGCTGCTGACCATCGTCTGGGTGGTGGCCTTCTCCGGTCCCAAGTTTTACGAGATGTACAAGGAACACATCGACCTCGGGATACATCACGTTCTGGATAAAGCCAAGGACGTCAAAACCAAGGGCCTGCAGATCTTGCACGCTCAGCTGGCCAAAATTCGACCTGGAAACCGTCCTAGCAGTGCGACCGTGGATGCCAGTGTTAAAGCCAACGGAGCAAAGACTTCCGTCAAGACCGAAAAGAAGGTCGAGAAGAAAACTCGTTAAGAGACGAGACCGTGGGTATAACCAAAGATAGTCATTTGCAGTATTTACGATGTTTCCATCCACAATCCATTCCTCTCAACTGTAATCCCAATCTTTCTCAGCAATAGCAATCTCTGTAGTATCTTAAGCCGTTCGAAGTTTTTCGGCATCCGCTGTATTCTGTAGTTTCGCTTTCAGTTTCTACGAGTTCGTCAGCTCGGTTCAAGACCCCGTTCTGGTATTCTAAAGCTTGGTTGGACTAAAATTTTCATTGCTATCCGGTTGTTTTGTTTGAAGGCGGGAAAACTTGGCACTTGTCCATAGCTGCGCAGATAGCGAAGACTTTAATATGCTGAGGTAGGAAGGAGAAACACCTTTTCAACAGGTAGAACCGCTTTCCGGCCCGCAGGAAAAATGATTAGTAAAAGAAAGCCTGCAACACCCGGTGTTCCCAAGCGGTCACCCATCTAAGTACTAACCGGGCCCGACGTAGCTTATCTTCCGAGATCGAACGGGATCGGGAGCATTCTACGTGGTATGGTCGCAGACAAAAGCTGTCTGATTTTATTCATCAAACATGCATGGATGCTCTATACGGTGCTCCACAACCGGAAATGATTGACAGTCGTCTTTCGGGCTTGGCTTTGTGGGTTCCTGTTAAACATACAACGTATCATTTCCGGCTCCAACAGATACAGATAAGCTTAGGCTACAATGCCCCGATATCGTGTATGCACAATACTTACCGATAAACTTCGTCGTGTCGTAGCCAACCGAATAATCAAGGTCAGCTTTTCCAAAATTATTTGCCAAGTTCGGTATGGATACCTGGCTCGTTAGTTTGACTTCGAAAAGGTAGCTAAACTGTCCCCCTTCATCGATATTTGTTCCCGAAAATCTTCGGCATGTTCCGCGCATGACCGGCATAGATCCAGTTTTACCTGTACTTTGATCCATGGGTTCCTTCGTTATTCGGGTAGCCACTGGTCATTGCCGTCCGCATAACTGGGATTGCCGAAGGTAGTGCATAGTTCGCCATACATACCTTCCACGCCAAGTAAATCGAAGATACTCCTTGCCGGAATGGAGCGAGAGAGGTCTGCACTTGCGACCAGTTCCCTGACAGTGTTGTCGGTAGTTTCTGTCCTAAATATCACGCTCGGACTAATCGGGGTCGCACCGTCTCTAATTTTTACCAGTAAGTAGAATTTCTACCTGGATTTGATCTCAGTTTCGGAGTCTGGTACACCCGCATGTGTCCAGTAAACAGCTCTGTGTTCTTATAGTCGATTACATGCCAACGACTCTGATCCTTTGCGGCTGGGTGATTCTCGTGCATTTCTTCGGTTTCGTCTTCCTCATCATAGTGTACCAAAGATACCTCACCAATTTGAGTAACAACTCCTCGTACATCGTTGAGGAAGATCCCTTACTTCGAGTCTACTCCGCCTTGATCTGCACAACGATTATACTAGCAGTGGTCACATTAGGACACGGGACGCTCTTTATGGGTACTAGTGGAGGAGTGACAGCCATGCTCATGGGCCTCATCTACTTGAACGTCGGGACCCTGGCTCTCCGATCCGTAACAAAAGCTAGTCGACCACTATTCCCCTCAAGAGAAATCAACAACCATTCGCGACCCTCAATGGTTACCAACCGGAGATTACGTGAGAATTTACAGGAGAACCCCTACGACAGACATCCTGCAAACACTCCGCCTTCGTACTCGATAGAGTCCCCAGACAGACTTCAGACTATCAGCGTGATATCCCGCGGACCAACCGGGCCTTCGACTGAAGAACCACCAGCTGCATACGGCGCACTGGACCTTCCTCCACCCTATTGGGAAGCAGTGAATAGGTTGGAGACCGTTCTGGAAGTCAGCGAAGCATCATCCTCTAGCTTGAACACCTACAAAGAAACAAGTGATACGGAAAGCTCACCCGACGCAACCGGAAGTTCATGAGGATACTCAAAGGAACCGCCTGTACAGTCAGACGAAACTTACCGCTATCTGTTAGTTTGAATATTCCATTCAGCCAGCCGAGTTTCAAATCAGACGACTCAGATAAATAACTGGACAATGTAAAAAGACGTTTCAGTAACAGGCTTCGAAGATAAACAAGGCTCGAGCTTACTGAACGCATTAAAGGCACAAATTCAAAATCAGGAAGACAACTGTATGTAGAAACGTCATTTGAGCGCTCGACTGCAAGTCACTTTGATCAGTGTAAAAATTATAACAATTACGAAGCAAAAGACAAAGGAAAAGGCTCTTACACAAACCGGCGTCGTGGAAAAAGCTGCTCAACATGAACAAGCCAACTCAAAGCAAATACTAGCACCATTCGGATACATAGTCGAAGTCGCGGAATAGCCGATGTTCGTCGGAGTCCAGCATCCGCCTTTCCTTCGGAGGCGTCAGGATGGCTTTCTGCGTGGTAAACTCCGGATCGAAGTTGCTGACATCTTCCTTGTGCGTCTAAAAATACGACAATCGTAATAATACAAAGTTCACCTTCGCAAACCGTAAAAAATCTTAAATCTTCACAGAGAAAAACATACGATTTTAGGGACAAACGGCGGCTTGATCTTCTTGGCCAGAAGTTCGGCCCAGCGGATAGTCTTGAAGAACGGCTGCTTCTTAATCTCTTCGGCATCCGCTTCACCTGAGCCCAGTCGCTTCTCGGGGTTCTTCCTCAAAAGCTGCAGGAGAGGAGAACTTAGAACTAAGGTAAACGAATGGAGGAAAGTGCGTACTACATACCTTCTTCATGATGGAGACGGCGTCGATACTGAGATACCGCGGGTACTTGACTTCCTCGTTCACAATACTGTCAAAGACTTCTTCTTCGTCTTCTCCAGGAAACGGCGATTCACCCACCAACATCTCGAATATCAGAACTCCCAGACCCCACCAGTCAACTCCCCTGGTATAGGAAGACTCGGTGAGGACTTCCGGAGCTAAGAATTCGGGCGTTCCACAAAATGTTCCGGTGCGGTCTCCGAAACCCATGCCTTCCTTGCACAAACCGAAGTCAGCAATCTTCACGTAGCCTTCTGAGTCGAGCAACAGGTTATCCAGCTTGAGATCCCTATGAAAAATAAACGGAATACCGTCATGTAAATACGCAGTGCAATGTGAAAGCAACGGAGAGGATGCATTCATCGGTCAGGCACTTGCATACTCGCGCAACGAGACAAAAACCTTGCTCCGGTGCATGCAGGTCCCCGATGATTACACTGTTCCAAACCAAAGTATCTGACAATCCTAGCAAACACGGAGCAGCATCTTTGTCAAACACACCTGTAGACAATCTTGTTCTGGTGTAGATATTCCAAACCGAGTACCACACAAGAGGCGTAGAAGCAGGAACGTGTTTCGGAAAAAACTTCCGCATGAATGTGCATCATCAAGTCGCCACCCGAAGCATACTCCATAACGAAACAAACATGTTCCTGATAAACACAGAGAATGATTATGCACCGAGAAGAGCCACTACAAAAGCAGAAAAAGATACTTACGACTGTCTGGAAGCAGGCGAACAGGTTCACAAGGAAAGGATGCTTCACAGCGTTGACGGTCTCGAAAATCCTCTTTTCAGCCAGTAAACTATCGATCTCGTCTCGCGAAAGAATGTCCGCTTTCTTCAGAGCTTTGATGGCATAATACTGGTTGGTCTTGTGGTGCTGGACCATAATGACCTTGCCGAAGTGGCCGCGACCGAGAACCGCGACCATCTTGAAATCGTCCAACGTACTCTTCTCTCCCGCACCCAAACCTCGCAGTGCGTCATCCGTGCTGACTTTCCTAAGCGATTTGGAAGGTTTGATCTCTCCGTTCGTCGCACTGGACCTTCTTGGAGGAGCGGTCGGCGGAGTTACAGGTTCCTGTTATACAAGGAAAATGTAACTAAACAGCTTCCGCACTGAAAGAGTCGCAATACGCCCGTCTTTGTCTGCCTGCATACACCAACCCAAAGCAATCGTGCAGTACGGGTGTGCAGGTTCATGAAACAGAGTACATAACGTTTGCTGGCTATATAGTTGCCTATGTACCTCTTGAGCGCTTAAGGAGAAGGCACTCAGAGCTTTTGCGGCTTTCTCCGCCGAAGAATGTCCGTTCTCCGAGCTGGCTGTGGAAGACTTTGGCGACTTTCTTGGGCTGGATGACGTGCTAGAAGCGGAAGACTTCTTTTCGGGAGATCTCGGCGGTGCGACGTTCTCCAGACTGCCGTCTCGGGAAAGGCGTTTCAGCTCTTGTTCCAACAAGGCTGCGGCTCTGGCTGGGGGAGGTGGAGGAGGGATAGTCTCCTGTACGGAAAGCGAGAGCTCGTCGGTAGGTACTTGAGGAACCTTCTTCTGCTTCAGCAGTCTGCTCCATGCTGCGATGTTGGTGTTGAGCTCGAAGGGTCGTAATACTTTGCCTTTGTGTTTGGAGAAGAGCTTGTCTTGTCTCTGAAGTTTAGGCTTTGGTGAGAAGGAAGGATTTTCGAAGTAGAACTGCAAAGATAACATCGGAAACGTCGACGGACAATCCAAGAAAACCAATCAAGTTTACAAACAAGGCCATCCATGAATGACCCGGCATGGGACCAGGTGACCACGTACCTTTGCAAACAGGGTTCCCTGAGGCTCCAGCTCAAGCGGTACACCCTGTCGTTCGTTGTCGATCAGCTCTTCCAGACGGAGGAAGCGGACGCCACACATGGACCGGAAGTCGTGCCAGTATACAGCGATTTCCAGTTCTCTAGCCTAAACCACACATAACCATCAGACCTTTATCCATAGTTCCCTGCTTGATCTATCAGGTTCACTGTCACATGTCATGCCAGCTTTGTTGAAAATATGGATGTAAAAGACCGCAGTTTCATTTTTTCCCCACATTCTTACCCGGTCCAAATCCAAGTCGCACTGATGGTCCCATGCTTTCTGACTGCATGGTTTCCAGGAAGTCTGTCCCCTGACAGTGTTATCCACTCTTATCACTGCTTGAATTTCATCTAAATATTGACAATAGCGGTATGTGAATCGCCTAAACACTGATATGAATTAGTCAAGACAAAGCTACTCACTAGAATGGTCTTTATCGTCGCGAATACTGTACGTTCTGCCCGCCTTCACTAGCGAGCTCTTGCTTCTCGATGACGTCAGGGTTTTTACTCTACCCGGTACGTCTTCTAGTAGGTTCTGACAACCGACCAGTCGTAACTTCAGCGTACCGCTGATCGGTGCCGGTTTCGGATACGAAGGCGGTACTACGTCGGGGTAGACCGACGCACGGCAGTTCTCGGTGAAGGTAAACTGCACAACTGGCGAATGCATCAGTAACTCTTTGGCTAATGTGGCGCTTTGAGGCGTGTCGCGAACTTCGAATGCACGCCGCTCAAGACTTAATCGGATCAGATCGAGCTTGTTCGACGACTCGGTCAAGGTGGCTTGAGCCTCGTGGAGAGCCTTCTTGTCGGGGCTCTTGGCGGACGCGAGAAGCCGGACGACATTCTCCGCCCCACCTCGGATGGCAAACTCTATCCGCAGATGGTGGCGAAGATCTTCGATCCGCACTTCAATGGGCGTTTCCAGGCCACAAAACTTCCCTGTGAAAAGAACACCAGTAACTGCCTGGCACTTGATGTTTTTTTCCAACCATCTTTAGATTAGAGTTCGACGATTCCCGATATTAACTGAAGTCGAAAATCAAACTCTTCTCGCTCAAACATAACACTCAGCTATTTGTCGGCCAAATACACCAATATTTTCTTTGGAGAAGCAAAGATATTTCGATGTTTGGCTATGATGCTTTCAATCCTAATTCCGAGCTGATGTTATGTTAATTGCGCAGTAAGAAAAGAATAACATACGGTCTCCATTTCCTTGGTCGATTTCTAGAGCAGCTTGAGCACGCAAGATTTGCATGCGCATATATTCCATGCGGCTCTTGCTTTCACGGAGCATATTCTCCGCTTCGTCGTGCAACTTCTGCTTGTCTTTATTATTCAGCGCGTTCCCCAGCGTCTGCATCAGGTTCTCAGCACCTTGTCTGACCTGCAAAGAGAGCACGAAAATGTTGAATGCAATCGAGAGCACGCGTTTTCCAGCCCACTCAAATCTGCTTTCTGCCTGACATAACAGTGAGCGCACTATACCATAATTTCACGGTCAAGTTGTCGCTGCAGTGTTGTAATACGCTCTCTTCGAGGATCCGACTCGCCAACAAAATCCATCGACGACTCTCCTTGACTCTTCAACTGTTCGTGCTTTGGTGCGATGCGTGGCGATGCTCCTGCAACAATCAAATTATGGATAACTAACTGTTCACTCACAAGAGTGTAAAGGTACTCTACACAAGGCAACGCTGTGGAAAGTCGTAAAACAAAACGTGATTCGAGGACCTGCATACAGATGCCGCACCCCCTACCATGAGAAATCAGTATGCAGATGAATGAAATGGACGGTAAACGCGCCACACCTTTATCAGCCACCTGCATACAAAAGTCGTATGTTCCCTAAGGTGTGGCGGTATGCAAGTGGATGACTTGGCACTTATTATCTTTACCGAACATTCGTATTGAAAGGAAACCATGTCACACTACAAAAAAGTGTATCGTTCTGCATGACTGCCTGTCTGTGACAACAGTTTATAATGCATACCTTGCTTTGATACACCACCAACAACATACAGGCGAAAGTTATTCAAGTCGGCAAGGTCCTTTTGCAGTTCGAGGAGCCTTGAATTGGACTTCTTGACGAAGGTCCGTGCTTGTTGCGAGTTATTCCGGTCGGTTGATGCAGCCGACAGCTTCTCCGCTCCTTCTTTGATCTTGAGTTCTTTGCGGATCTCACTCCGCAGAAACTGCGCGATCTGATCTATTCTCTGCATCAGGAACTCCGGACCGTGTTTTGACAGCTGGTACTTCTCTTCCAGTTCACGATAAGGATGATTGGTCCAGTCATCACCGTTATGACTCTGCAACATTATCGAAAAAAATTGACTTATAAACATAGTATAAAATTATGTAATAATAGTCGTTGTTTCCGTAAATTCCGCTCTGCCTAAAGATCTGAAAAAATTCCTAGCCCAAATAAGTTTCATTGACCAAGAATATCTTGCATGGAGACTTCTGTGCGGTCATTTCCGTCGCAATTCCGTACAGCCATAAAACTACACTTAACTATCCATTACGTAAAACGAATTTCATGTTTTATCGGTGAAAGAGCTTTTCTTACGATCGGATGGATTCCGTCAGTAGCATTCGACGTTGAGTGCGACATGATGAACTTGATTTAAGTGGAAGTGGCGGGCCCAGATCCAGGGGAGGCTGTCACCGTCGATGGAGCCTGGAAGTGACAAATACCCATCAGGATTATCAAGATGTCTAGCTGGAGGCTATAAAAGCGAAGAGCACTGTCTGGCAGTCTAGCATCAGGCAGTTGACCCTGGCCGTGACTGAGAGCACAAACAGAGCTCCAACAGAAAGATCTGTTGGGTGAAGCACTGAAGCTTCATCAGTAAGGCATACTGACAGTTGGTCGTACTTGACGATAAATGGTATATTACGCGCTCTATTCCACACACAAGTGATTACAAATTCGTTTCGACAAGAGCTCCACCAGAAGATGTCTTTTAGAGAGAAACGTGCTGCCACATGCATCACGAGTTATCGATACAGTATGTACCCACTTTTGCCTAAGGTGATGGCATGAACCCTCGCTTGGACGATGGTGATGGTGGTGAATTCAATATCTGTAAAAGAAAGAGCAATGATTATTATTATCAGAGTGAAGAGGCAACCACACAAAATTTCCTCTCTCAGGCTTCCACCAATGCCTACGCGGCATCGTAACATGACCACAATAACAATCAGAGAAATGATGCGACTATCAGCCATAAAAAACCATCCATCATCACTTTTGAAATACTCATCGACCGCAGCCGATGCAGTAAAGCATACTCGAAGATGACTCCTTGACTGGAAGAATATTTCTCAACACCGATCTATCCGATGATGCTTAATCTGCCTCAGGAAGCTAAAGCACATCTCCAGAGGGGAAGCGAATGCAACAAGTCGGCTACAGGAAGAATAGTAAAGAATTTGCTGGTTTCGGATGTAGTTAACTTCAGCTTCCAACTTCACACATGCAGCTCTGCCAAACTTATTCTTATAGCGTTGTACACTTGTAGTCAATGTCCTTACTGTTGGTTTCATCGATTCCATATCGGCAGGAGGAGAGAACTTGAACTAACAGTGGATATTGGATTACCTTCCCAGTAACGGATATTCCTCGGGCCAACAATCGCTCAAGGTCCCTCTTCTCGATTGTGGAATGCCTAAACACCAGCACATGTGCCACATCATACCTGCAGCATGTCAGATGGACTCTGCGCTCACCTTTTGTCTCTGGAAAATTGATAAGATTCCCAGGGTATACAGCATCGAAGTACGATGATATGGAATTGTGCAAACTCAACAGCACACTTCAAGGCTTACATCCACCAGTAATCCAAGTGCACAATGGCTACGACAAGATCTCAATGGCCAGGAATGCCCTTCAGAATTCTGGCTTTCTTCATGCACGACATGAATTCATAAATTCTAATAACCCAAGAGAACAAACAGAGCAACTGTATGCAAGGAACGAGTGTGGCAAGTCTTGTCTGTCCGCTCGCATCTCAAGTTCTCAATTTTCAAACGCAGACGGAGCTCTCAGCTCTCTTTCCTCTTCGTGGTATCACACTTCACAGCGTGGTCTGGCACGCATACCCCTCGTATGAATCACCGTACGTATACGCATAGGTGGGGCTGATGTTGCCGTTATGAAAATATTTGCGAGGTGGGGGTGAAAAGTTCATAAACAGTTTTACAACCACGACCACCGAGAACTCGCGAAGAATCTTCTCTGGACGTAGGGCAAAACGCTAAGATTGGCCCGGAATCGATACAGCTGAATTGACATCTCGGGAACTAGCAAATAAGGATCTCCATTCAAATTCACTTCGGCCTCACGACTCTAACCCATCGTGCGCGAATCCAGTTCGTCAGTTTTACAAATGCTTTAGAAACACAACTTACGTTTCTCTTGTATTTATTTAGTTTATTGCTGATTATGGGGTGCCGCTGGCGGTGATTAGAGCAAAATGCAAATTTATCAAAGTGTAAATCAGAACGGCTGTCGATGCACACTGAAGATCTTGTCGCCATCTTTCGGGAGCTGGGCGGTTTGAAATGGATCGAAAAGTGGCCCGAGCTGGGCTAATAGCACCTCGTGGAGGGCGTGGCAGTACGAATGATGTCATCTAACGGAGTGGAAACGGAATGGAATGCCGGTCTTGAGACTTAACTCTTGCGTAAAAGTTTTGAACGGTGGGGTCTTCATTTACAGCAAAGTGCCGCGTGGATTCTGCTATCGCTCCAGCTCCAACATCCCTCGATCACTGGCTATCTGAGCTTTGGATCTCTAATCCATCTTCGAAACATTTCGCATCCTTGAGTGTCGAACCACAACCGCAAACATGGTAAGTTCGCTAATTTATATCGCATGTCCTGTTAGAGGGTGTTTTGTAGCCGGTCCGACTTGCCATTCCGTCGTTCTGAACGTTTCGAAGCTGCCTCACGGCTGAAAGGAGAAAAGCCTTCCTTTTACCATCTTCAGGTCTACTCTTCTTCGACCGACAAATGGAAGAAAGTAATTTTGAGGATTGACGAGCTGTGTCGGAGTGTATACTGTGGGCACTTCACGGCTAGCCAGATCTTCCGTTTGACAGCGGAACCACCTCATCAGTGAACTCATGGCAGGTCGTAGGGTATAGCTGAGCCAATCAGCTGAAGAATCGCCTCTTACGTCCTTCAAAAGGACTTTTCTGATGGGAATCGGACTCGTATACGGGATGGATGGTTGGTGTCGCCAACAGATATTAGAACAGCAGATCGGGCCGAATGAAAGGAGTTAGAGGTTATAGAAGTGAGGGGCTGTTGAACGTTTGATTGCCGTTTTGTCGCAATCGCCCTGCGTTTGCAAAACGACGTTTGACACACGTGGCATGTCGGTCTTTCTCTTGGCTGTCGAAGGAATCGCGTCTCACGATTTCTCCAGCGTCAGACTTCAGCTGAGTGTTTGGAAAACTGAAGAACGTTGTCAGTCACGTTGTCAGAATGGCAAGTCGGCCGGGAAAATCCGCGTTTTCGTTTGAAGGATTACGAATGGTAATGAATGCAAACACGCTTGTTTTTCCAGGTGAACTTTACTATCGACGAAGTCCGCGGGATGATGGACAAGAAGACCAACATTCGGAACATGTCTGTCATTGCTCACGTCGATCACGGAAAGTCCACTCTTACCGACTCTCTGGTTAGTTGTCATTTTGTTGGCTGGGTTTGATATCCGACGTTTCTCATTCTGAGTTACGAAGTGTTTCTTCTTAGGTATCGAAAGCCGGTATCATTGCTCAGTCGAAAGCCGGTGAAATGCGATTCACTGACACCCGCAAGGACGAGCAGGAGCGTTGCATTACCATCAAGTCCACGTAAGATAGACAGAATTCCTAACGATGTTCCGACAAATGATTTCTGCTGAATGGTGTGGTTGAGTGTTACGGCTGTAATTTAGGGCCATCACCATGTACTTTGAGCTGAGCGAGTCCGATGTCCAGCTGGTAAAAGGTGCCGAGCAGATTAACAAGGAAAAGACCCGTGGTTTCCTCATCAACCTCATCGATTCTCCCGGCCACGTCGACTTTTCCAGCGAAGTCACTGCTGCTCTTCGCGTTACTGACGGAGCCCTCGTCGTCGTCGATGCCGTCAGCGGTAAGACAAAAATTACTGTATTATTTTTTGCATCTCTCCGATTATCCGGCTGTGTGATGATTCCCCGTGCCTATGAAGTGCTTTCTAGATCCTGTCTAGTTTTCATTTGTGCTTTTAATCTATGGATTTTGCTGCCTGACATGGCTGGTGTATGGTTCTCTAAACAAGTCCTTTGAAAAGGTGGTGAAAAGGATTGGTAACCAGGGCGTTCTTTGCAGGTGTGTGCGTACAGACCGAGACTGTCCTTCGACAGGCCATCGCCGAACGAATCAAGCCCATCCTGTTCATGAACAAGATGGACCGTGCTCTCCTCGAGCTTCAGCTCCAACAGGAGGATCTGTACCAGACCTTCGCCCGAATTTCCGAATCCATCAACGTCATCATCGCCACCTACTCCGACGAACAAGGTACGGCATCTGCGAAGTCGGCAAAAGAACCCGACTAGATTGTTTCCCAAGTGGTGCACGTTTTCAGTTTTTGGGCTGAAAGCATGCGCCATTTGAAATGAGATCTTGTCGAATTTTTATGCCTAGGTCCCATGTATTCTTTTGTTTGCATTCAGTAGTGAATATTAGCCAGTGTTTTCGTTGTTGTGATCACGACGGATTTTGTTTCCTTTTAGGTCCGATGGGTGACATCAAGATCGATCCCTCGAAGGGTAACTGCGGTTTCGGCTCCGGTCTGCACGGTTGGGCTTTCACCCTGAAACAGTTTGCCGAAATGTACGCTGCCAAGTTTGGCATTGACTTGGAGAAGCTGATGAACCGTCTGTGGGGTGAGAACTTCTACAACCCCAAGACCAAGAAGTGGAGCAAGCAGAAGACCAGCGCCGACGAGATGCGCTCCTTCAACTTCTTTGTCCTCGACCCGCTGTACAAGATCTTCGACGCTGTCATGAATTTCAAGAAGGAGGAAACCGACAAGCTCCTCCAGAAGCTGAACATCGAGCTCAAGTTGGAAGATAAGGAAAAGGAAGGCACGTATTTCTTGGAAAATCTTCCGTTTTATTCTTGTGACGAATTCTGTTCCAATTAGTGCCGCGCGCTATTAGCTGACAACACTGAAAACGCGCGTCACTTGGAAAACCAATCTTGTTGATTTTGCGAAGTGGCGCCGAAGTTTGCAGCCGATATTCGTGGAGGTTGCGCCACTCCGGAAGACAGTCTTGTCCAGCCTGTTCGCCAAGCCTGAGCTCGCATGACATAGTTTTGTGTATTTGTTCATTGCCTGATTTTTGTTTTCTTCAGGCAAGCATCTGCTGCGAATCATCCTCCAGAAGTGGCTGCCAGCCGGTGAGGTTCTCTTCCAGATGATCACTCTTCACTTGCCTTCGCCCGCCACGGCCCAGAAGTACAGAATGGAAATGCTGTACGAAGGACCTCACGATGATGAGGCTGCCGTCGCCATCAAGAACTGCGACCCCGAAGGTCCTCTGATGATGTACATCTCCAAGATGGTACCCACTTCCGACAAGGGTCGCTTCTACGCGTTCGGTCGAGTGTTTTCTGGCAAAGTCCAGACCGGCCAGAAGGTAAAAACTTCACTGAACTCGCTCTTTCTGTTCGTCTTTTCTAATCCTCGTGGTTTTGTCTTTAGGTGCGAATCATGGGCCCGAACTACGTGCCAGGCAAGAAGGACGACTTGTACGAGAAGTCCATCCAGCGGACTGTTCTGATGATGGGCCGTAACACTGAAGCCATCGAAGATGTGCCTTCGGGTAACATCTGCGGTCTGGTCGGTGTCGATCAGTTCTTGGTCAAGACTGGTACCATCTCCACCTTCAAAGATGCACACAACTTGAAGGTTATGAAGTTCAGGTGAGAAAACATCAACTGTAGGTTTTCCCGCTTCCTCACGTGACATCTTGTCGGTCAGTAAATTTTGGCCGGTCTAGTGTATAGTTAAGTGTGGGGAATACCCGGGCCAGATTTACGAAAGATAGTTTTGTTTGTTTCTTGGCTTCACAAGTCGATTGAAAATTCAGTTTGAGGTTTTGGAGTGTGAGAATGGATACTGGAAAGTTTTAGTGATGTGATGAGTGGATTCAGTCGTGTTCTTTTTCTTTCAGTGTGTCACCTGTCGTGCGAGTGGCAGTCGAACCCAAGAACCCCGCTGATTTGCCCAAGTTGGTCGAAGGTCTGAAGCGTCTGGCCAAGTCCGATCCTATGGTCCAATGTATCATCGAAGAGAGTGGTGAGCACATCATTGCCGGCGCTGGTGAGCTCCATCTGGAAATTTGCCTGAAGGATCTGGAAGAAGATCACGCCTGCATTCCCATCAAGACGTCGGATCCCGTCGTGTCGTACCGTGAGACGGTCTCGGAGACTTCGTCAGAGATTTGCTTGTCCAAGTCACCCAACAAGCACAATCGTCTGTACATGTCGGCAACACCCATGCCCGATGGTCTGGCTGAGGATATCGACAGTGGAGAGATTTCGGCCAAGCAGGAGTTCAAGGCTCGTGGTCGTATCTTGGCTGACAAGTACGGCTATGATGTCGGTGAGGCCCGTAAGATTTGGTGCTTTGGTCCCGATGTCGAAGGTCCTAACATTCTGATGGACGTCACCAAGGGTGTCCAGTACCTCAACGAGATCAAGGACTCTGTCATTGCTGGTTTCCAGGTGAGTTCCGGTCTGGTTCAGATCGAAAGTCCAAAGTTCTTGTTAGGCTAGATAGTCCGTACGGTTGATTGTAGTTGAACAGGTCGTGTCATGTCGTCCTGTATGGCATGACAGGGCTGTTACCCTACGGCGTGCCACGAATGGTTCAACAATCATTCCCAGCGTTATGCCAGTCTGTGCTGTACCGTGTTGTTTTCTCTTGTGTGAAGTTTTGCGGCAGGTTTTTTAATGGGGAATACGTCTTTTCTTGTAGTGGTCGACCAAGGAAGGTGTTCTGTGCGAGGAGAACTGTCGTGGCATTCGGTTCAACGTGCATGATGTAACGCTGCACGCTGACGCCATCCATCGTGGTGGTGGCCAGATCATCCCCACCGCTCGTCGCTGCTTCTACGCCTGCGTCCTGACGGCTGCCCCGCGTCTGATGGAGCCCGTCTACCTGGTGGAGATTCAGTGCCCGGAAGCTGCCGTCGGTGGTATTTACGGTGTGCTGAATCGTCGTCGTGGTCACGTCATCGAAGAGAACCAGGTGGTGGGTACACCCATGTTTGTCGTCAAGGCCTACTTACCGGTCAACGAGTCGTTTGGCTTCACGGCTGACCTCCGCTCCAACACGGGTGGCCAAGCCTTCCCGCAGTGCGTCTTTGACCACTGGCAGATTTTGCCCGGAGATCCACTGGAAGCCAACAGCAAGCCCTCACAAGTGGTGGCCACCACCCGCAAGCGCAAGGGACTCAAAGAAGGCATCCCGGATTTGAGCAACTACTTGGACAAACTCTAAATTAAAGTCGGTCGGTTTTGTGGGCTTTTTGATAAATCGCTTTCTTTTCTTCAAGCTTATCATTTGCTCGACTCTTGGAGGAAATATCGAAAGGAAAAGGAAAAATATTCATGTGTTTTCTGTGCTTCGCTTCTCTAATAATTATATTATGACTTTTATTCATAATGACATACGCTTCTCTTCCTCTCTTTCATTTTTACTCTGTCGTTTTTACAGTAAAACGAAAACATTATCACCAGATACGACAAAAGTTATTGAGAAGTTTTTCGAGTATTCGTGAGACCAGTGTCGGAACGAGTGGTAGGAACATTTTGCTTCTTTTTGCGCTGACGTGCTTGGTCTTCTCGAACCAGCTCCTCTTTCCGCTCTTGCTTGTGGAATTTCCCCTGCAATGGAAGAAGCCAAGTACAGTGGTCGGTGTAGAAAGCTTCTGGGCTATAGACTTACGCCGTCCAGGTTGTCGATGATAACGTCCAGCTTCTTGTCACGGCTTTGCTTGGCCTTCTCCATGACTTCCAGCTTGGCTAAGGAACTGTCAAAGTGTCCTAAGATGGCGGTCAGAGCTGCTTCTAGTTTCTTCACTCGACGTTCTAGCCTGAAATTGAATATTTTGAATAAGAGTTTGCGACAAAAAAATTTGGTGGAACTCAACTTACTCGACAACGTTCTCCGAAGTTCCGGTTTGCGTTTGTTCATCACTTTCACCTTCCTAGATAAGTAAAATAGTGGTCAAACCATCAACATAGCTTTAACAGTCCGCTAGAACAGACTTGAGTTCGATCATGATCTGGGAGTAATCCGCCTTACAGGGAAAGGTTCGCTCGACGAAGTCTTCCCGAACACTTCGACAATTTCCTCGTCTGTATATCCTCGATGTTTCAAGTCGTCTTCCCATTTCTCCAGTTCCATCTGAGCTTTCTGCTTTAGAGCCTTGTCTTCTACAAAGAACTTCATGCTGGTCTTCTTTTGCCACCGCTGGAGTCGACGGATGTGGAGAGCTCGTAAGACTCGGTTGAAACCTCGCTTCAGATAATCGGTTATTTCAAAATCGTTGGGCTTGGAAGCAAGATCCTCCTTCACGACCGAGTAAGTCTCGTTGATGATGGCAAGAAACATGTTTAGAAGCACAAAGAAGACAAAGAAGATGTACACGAAGAAGAAAATAGGCCCAAGAACGCGGTTTGCTGCTTGAAGCTTCTCAAAATCGAAATCACCCAAGATAGTCCGCAGTAAGGTGAAGCAGGAAGATCCGAAATCCTGGAATGCATTCAACTACAGAGAGAACAGACAGATCTTACCGGCACTTTCCAATTCTTACAGAGATCCAGAACATATGAATGTAAATACCTGCGTACCGAAGAGGAAGAACCCCAGCTGCGCGAAAGCGAAGAACACGATAAAGAACATTATGGAGAAACTGGCAATGTCTTTGGCGGCTCTTCCTAGGGTCAAGCTGAGCTGCATCATGGTCTTGTTGAAGCTGAGGTACTTGAATAGCTATAACGAACCATCAAAAATTGTAACATGTATCGAATGAAGTACCTCTGCGGCTTTGCGCTATCCGCCTACCTTTATCCAAGCGAAGAAGACGGTTACTGCCATAGAGTTTGTCAACATAACTTGGTAGAAGCTGAGGTATTCAAAGTCCACATATCTGTCGTGGATATCAAGGAGAGCACTCAACGTCTCGTGTACCTAAAACGTATTGCAGCCATGTCTAATACGAGAAAAGAAGGCTGGGAGGATGTCGATTCCCGTACCAGGAAGTAATGGTTTATGCTAAAGCCGACGCAGATAACAGCGCAGGTCAGCACCGAGATATCCAAGACGTTCCAGAAGGACTTAAAGTACCGAACTTTGAGCTTGCTCACTTCGATCACTTCTTCCCCGATGTAGTATAAAATGAATATGACAAACATGCATTCAAAAGCCAGGACGGTATAGTCCCGCTTTGTCTGGTACTTCAGAAGCTTGATGGTGCGAATTTCGGACGACTGAACCAGACCACCTGTTGGAGGGACTTCCGTGCACAGCCTGGAAACGATCCGTGATGGGTAAGGTCCAACAAAATCAAAAAAAGCCTCCAACCACGGTTTACCTTATGGTCGCGAAGAGGTTCAGGTTTACGTTGTAGACCGTGAAATCCACCAATACCGCTCTTGTAGCCTGATCCAGCCAGCGACCCTTCTCAAGGTCCTTGATCAAGGCCTCCGATACATCTTTCGTTAGGTTCAAGTCCTGAACATATCCTCCTCCATCGTAGGAGGCTAACTTTCCCCTGTGTGAGCTCATGCCAGTTTCGTTCGCTTCGCGGTATATCCACCTGGAAAAGCAAAAAGAGCACGACGTGTAGCTTCATACATCTGGCACGAGAGAGATTATAGCAAGGACACTCACGCAGAGTCGTTCGTGTAAGAGCCATTCCCAAACGCGTCTTTGCTCTCAGTGGCCGAGGAGAAGTCTCCGTAGCATTCTTCGATGATTTCATGGAACTCCAAGGGTATTGCGCAGCTCTTGTTGGAAACACGGAACTGTCGCATCCGTGGTACGCCCAGTACACGATTTGCGTAGTAGATAATGCCATCCTTCTCAACCGCACTGTCATTGTTATACCAGTTCTCCCAGTACAAGCCATCCATCATCGAACCTTTGTAGTACTGCAAAGAAAAATAGTTTGAGACCACCCATCGACAGATTGACAAGAGCGGCTGGCGCACACATTACCGCGAACAAATCGTCGAACTTATTCAGTTCCTTGAAGGGCGTGACGAATACGTTAGTGAGAGCTTGCGTCAGGTAGAACATCGTTGGACTTGTGGATCCGAAAGTCACTGTGACGAACAACAGAGCGAATTTAACCGGCTGTTAGAAGGAGCGGAAACCAAAACAATAAATTGAAAGCATACTAACGAGGGTCGTAATCAGGAACATGAGATACACGAAGAGCTCTCGCAGCGTTGTTCGGATGTATAACCCCCGATTGGTTGTAGTGTCTTCCGTTTCTCTCGTCGCCCAAAACCCTAACCGGAAAAGTGGAAAGCGTAAGTATGGCACAATTTGACCACAGAAATATTATTCTGACGTTCTGTGATGTACCACGGATCGACTTCCTGACGGTGTACCATATTCCATGAGGCTCATCAGCGTGTGGCTCCAGCGACGGAAGCCCAATGTTTGGGTCAATAGTAATCTGCCGAGGTGGAGGCTTGATACTTCCTCGTGGAGTGGCTAGACTTCCTAATAAAGGCTTGGCTGAGTCTCCCGCTGCCCCTGCATCGACCCTACCGCCAGCTGTTGCTGTGCTCTTCGACGGTCTCGAAGCCATCACTCTTCAAATGTTCACTTCAGAGAACCAGTGCCGGAAAAACTGTTCGAAACCAAATTCCAAACAGATTAAGCCTGCGATCGTCTTTGTTCACCTGCGTCACGTGAACAAAATGGGTGAGTTCCTAAGGAAACATTCCAGGGGCGTTCACACATCAATTTTGTCGAAGAACGATAGTCACAATAATTATTCCAGAATAAACTGGTAAACAAAAAATCGTCGATAAACTTTTGAGAAAAAGGCGAGTAATCTCCCAGACTGGCCGTATCATTGTGCCGGGAACTTTTGTACGGATAGATCACAATTTGAATTGAATATTACCTAAAGCGTGAAAATTTGAAAAATATTTGTCAACTTTCGCAGAAAATTCCGAAAAAATAACACAAATATTAGTAGGATCAACAGTGTCGGAAAACTGTTCAAAAGACTAACGTCCATGATCTTAGCGACTGGTCTTAGTTCGTACTGTGTCTTATCCAACGATGATCGCTGTTCCACTGCTAAAACACTCTTCCTCCAGTCCATCTTCCCACTCCTTGTGCTCCCCAGATGAAGCAGTTGAGTCGGTCGAGGCAGCCGATTCCAGTCGAACAGGCGAGGTTCTTTCCGGCACACTGTGCACATAACGCTCCTCAGCTGCGAACACCGCCGCCTCACGAGACTCGTATACTCCTTCCACCACCGCTTTGGTCTCACCAACAGTCTCCTTCATCAACATTGTGAGCTGATACTTCTGGATAGCCTGCAGGAACACGACTTTCTCCACGACCTCCAACTGGATGTTAGCCACACTATTCGAAGAACTTTCAACCATCCGAAGACGCGGAAAGTTGAGACGGACTAATTCTCTAAAAGTAGGAGAAACTTTGGCGTAATATATGACGAGGTCCTGTAACGAAAACATCCGTCCGTCCGTCTTCAAAATCTGCCGCTGAGTCAAGGCGACGTCCATGAAGGGCTGAAGTTGAACTCCGAAGAGATCGGTCAGGTCCTTCTCGAACGAAGAAGCATTGTGGACAACTTTCATCACTCCAAAATCCGTCAACATGCCTCCAAGATACTTCCGGCGAGCCAAAGTGGAAAACTGTAAAGTAAACAGAAAGACGATACGGGAAGAGGCCACTGCGAGGACGGACTTGAGCGGCCCCAAGTCGTGTTCTTCATGTATGGACTGGACGAAGGCAACCGATAGCGTTTTCTGCTTCTGAAGATATCGGATGACCTTCTCAACAGTGTCCTCTTTGAGCTTGTCTACGACGAGGTACAGCTGAGGGTAATCGGAGTGGCTGTTGCACAGATCGAAGTCTCGAATATCAGTCACGAAGTCCAGAGCTGCAAATGGCTTCATGAGGGGAGAGTGTAGGTCATCAGGCACAAGAGAGCTAAGGAAAGCAAACTGGCGAGAATACTTGACGACCTTATCCTTGGCATAAAGCGTCTGCCCACATTCCTCTTCGCTCGCAGATGTTGCAGATTCCAGAAAGTGGAGGTCGGCGTCAGCATAGGCATCCATCTTGAACTCATTCAGGTTGCTTTCTGACGCTGGAATCAGATGCGGTCTCACCGAGTTTCGCATTCGGACCGTATAGTATGGATATGCCATCCTTTACTTTCCTGGAAGGCACAACAACCCATAAGATCAGCTAGGGATAAGGGTCGTGCCTACCGTCTCGCTTGGAAATATACGGATAAAATTAACTGGACAAGACTCTCCGAGTGGCACACGTACCTTGACTACCTTCTGTTCGGAGCGAAAAGAGCGAAGCCCAGGCGAAGAGAATTCTGTACGTCGTATCCGGCATTGATATTGTTTCAAGCATGCCCAGAATAACGATCCTGGAAAAAAAGGATGGGGAGCACTTCGCTGGAGAGATGAAAACGAGGCAGAATGAATAAGAGCCGAAAGTATTAGCAGTCGAAGAGCATTAGAGCAACCGCCATTTGCAAATAACGATCTGTCTAAAACCCAAACAATGACATGACATGACATGACATTACTTTGTAATCGTTGTCACGTTGGCTTCTCCGGGTGCGTTGATTGCGAATGCATTTTGATTAGCCTTACTGCTCAACAGTTTACAGTTGACTGATTTTTGTTTTTAGAACTTTCATCACTTGTCACGCACGAGATATCGGCGGCGGATCGCGATCGGAGTGTTCAAAAGTTTCCCTGGAAGTTGGTTCGGGATCATGGTGGAAGGTGACGAAAGAAAAGTACACGGAGGATGGATGGCAAGTGCTTCCAGCTTCTGTAAATCACGCCGGACATGAGGATGCGCTTTAAACTTTGTAATTGTGAATTCTTTCTCATTCGGAGCTATTACAAGTTGACTCATTGTCATTGCAGATTCGGCCTTGTGAGATGTACAAAGAAGAATATAGAGACTGCAACTGTAAGTGTCGTTGGGGTCCTTCGAGCACTTGACCAAAGGTCCAAAGCCATGGCTTTGAGTTGACTAGCGCTGAAATAAAGCTTCCTTATTTGACTGCTCCGGTACTTTCTGTAGCATATCGAGGTAAGTTCCATCAGCTGTTCACAACTGGCGAGACAAGGGATTGTTCCGAATGGAAGGAAGACTACGTCAACTGCGTGAAGTACCAGGACACGTTGGACTTGCAAGCGCTGGTGGGTGGTAAACACAGTCTAGATCTACACTCGCTTAAGACTGTCTTACGCTGCTAGCACCTAAGTTACATTATATCACACCCTGACGTCTGACCGGTGAGCACTGTGCCGTTTTGCATGTTCCAGAAAAGCATTATCGCTCACGAGAAGCAAAGGGTCGCTACTCGAGTTGCAAATGTTCTTAGTAACGACGTCTGGCAGCTCCGCGACGAACCCCGCACAGACTGGAACTCGCCTTTACCTGAACATCTCGAAAACCTCAGACAAAAAGGGTTCGTTCTTCGTCCTCGTTGTACTATTCTGCCCTTACGAGCACTACGTTTGTGGTTGTGGGGAATGCTTACATATTTTTAATGTTTTTTCTGACAGGAGTCTGGCGAAGAAGCCTGCAAAAGAAGAGGCCCGCAAGATTAAGAAGGAAACCGTCCCACCGAACCCCACCGAAGCTGATCCATTCGCTGCTGTTTGAAGAACAAGACGGGAACCTGGTTAGTTCGCCAACGGAACTACCGCAGAGGTATGAGTTGAAGTTGGTTAACGGTAATCTGGCAAAGGCTGCATTGATATGAATATTCATCTTATTGCGGCAGATGATGACGAACGGAAGGCAAGTGTCTTCACAACCATAGCGGTTCCGACCCCGGCTTTGAATGATTGACCAAGCGTGGAGTATTCTAATGGTTTATCTTACGTGTATACCTATTTGACTGTGATTTGTGCATCTGGAATGTGTTCAGTTTGTTGTGCTCGTGCTCGAAGTCGCTGTCTGTAGGCCAGCCGCTCCGAAGCGATCTACGTACCATTAGAAAGACTCGACGAGCCTACCGATATTGGCCCGCCGCCCGCGGGCCAATATGCAAGCTCGCAATGGTTACCTCTAACCGTTTTGTGTAATATTACGAAGCACGCATTACGAGCTACAGTATTACTCATACTACACCGTTGTCCACAAAAGGAGACACCGGTCTGGCGTGTTGTAGTTTTTTCTCTTCTGAATACATTGACACGACTTTGACAGTGTGCCGCTTCGACACTGTACACCCAACTGAAAACATTAAAGTCAGCACAAGTCGCGCTGTTTGTATTTATGATTGCAAACCTTCTTCGCTTAGGTTTTTGTCTCACTTTGAGGATCCAGTGGAACTCTTTATCTGTCGCGGCAATGTCCTAAAGGAGAATCGGGTAAGCAATATTACCGCCAAAGTTGCTCTTGTTTACTTTGGAAGCTAATACTGTTGCCACTTTTTATAATCTGACAAATCTCTTCGAAATTTTACATAATTCATATCCGCCAAGGTTGAGGTCATCTCGGGTGTTATGGGCTTTTTCCATCATAAGGGCGTTCCCAACTGTCATCTCAGTGGTTTGTCTCATAGAACTATTCTACGGTAAGCCATTGACCGACGAGGACTTTCGATTCTCTTTTATCTAAGTGATGCATCAGAGGATACACAGATCGAATAATATTAGATAAATGCTGCAAAGATGGACGTACGCAAGAGCCAGTGATGCGTAAGTGCGCTCGTTTTGTTACACATGACTAATGTGCTACTTCGGATTGACAGCATTTGTCTTCTGCGGCGCTAAACATTCTCGATCACCTTTCCTCGTTTGTTGCAAAACGAATCCAAGTTCGAGTTGTCTAATTCGCTGGAGCTTCGACGTACTGGAGTCTTGATTTGAGGTACCAAATGCTTGCTGGGAGTTAAGATAACCGTAGGAGGAAGTCTGCTGGACGTTCGCGATCATGGTGATCGCGGAAGAACCCATCACAGCTATTATCCCTGCTCGGCCTATCGCTCATCACGGGAACCGCTATTCCGAAGAGCCAGTGTTGGAGGTACGTGAAGGTTTTTTTCACAAAATTTCCACGATACTACATTTATCTAAGTGATGCATCAGAGGATACACAGATCGAATAATATTAGATAAATCGGAATTTACAAAGCTGAAAGCATGTCAGGCTCGAAACTTCTTGAGCTGCATACAGTATGGGTAAAGTAAGGAACTGCGGATATAGAGTTGTAAGAGAAAGCCATTACGATTTTCAGCTAGATAAGTAACTGTACCCGGAGGTTGTAATAAATGATCTGCGACCTGCAGTTTCGACCAAAATTTTTATTGCCTGCTAAATTTAAACTATCGAACAAATTTCCTGCGCATCAATCAAATGAGACATCGTGCGCGGATATCCCTGAATTCGATATTTGGCCACTGTACTACTGTAGTTGTTCAGGTGAGATATGTGGATCTGATGCATAATTTTATCCATGATTTTAGGTAAAACACAAGACTTCCTCCAGGCATGGTAAGTATTCTCGATTGATTTCCCATTTCCGGGTTCACGTGCTGTGCGAAGTGAAGTTTGGGGTAATCATCGGCCGTATTTCTAATTACAGAAAAACGAACGAAACGGGACTCATACAAGTATTCCGGAGACAGCAACCAACCTCCGATCGAATATGTCTACACCTACAGTGAGGAAACGCCAAAGAGATCAACTGGCCCAGATGGAGAAAAGACCTCGGTAAGAGTGAACCACGCTTGGTCACTTTTTTGACTGATGTGCAACTTTTTCTAATAACGGCTTTTATCCAATCAGACTGACTTGGTTCCCATCAACGGTAACGGTCCAGGGAAGATCGAGTGCACCGTAGGTGAGGACGGAAACCTAGTCGTCAAGATTCGCGGCAAGCCGGACAGTGTACCTCTGGACCCGGACAAACTTCCCATAGTTCTTCCCGAAGGATGGCAGCTCAAGGAAATTCAAACGAACCAGCGCTCCCGTAAAATTGAACGATCCAGAAAGGTAGCAGTCACATCGTACTTCTCCGAAGCGGGATAGCTATTCCTGTAATAGGCTCTAAAATCTTGAACACGGAAGAGAGTACCATTGAGCACGGCCTTGATCGCGGTGCTTGGGTGCAGCCTTGACCAATCGGACAAAGGAAGCGCGCATTGTCAATTTGTTAGACCGTGTTCGAACAAAATCGAAACTTGTCTCGTTCCTTCTGTGTTGCATGCGCGGGCAACGATGTCATTTTTTCTTATTGACAGACACGCATAAAGGACGAAATTTTTGTTAGTGGGGAGGAAAGTGAAAAGGCCGTGGTTCTGTACAACGAGCATACGCACGCCGTGAATGGACACGAAAGTGTTCACGACGAAGTTGAAGATCGGAATTATGGTCATGCGGACGAAGAGGAATATACCCACGGGGAACATAACGGCATCACCTATGTCCACAAGAAGTCACGGAAGTACGAAGAAGGACCAGCCGGCCTCACGTCCAGAATCGAAGAGTCCCACACGAAGGAGGTAAATTTCGAAGAAAAGTAATGGATTATCTTGGAATAATTTCCGAACCTCTAATAAGCGAGACGAAGGTAATCGACTGAAGCAGATCGTTTTCCCAAGTGGCGGAAACTTCCATTGTTATCGGCTGGAAGTGTGCGCTGCTTCGGAAAACGATCTGGTTTAGATCATTTGCCCACGTGCCAGGTACTGTAATGCTTGATGAACTTCGCGAATTACGTCGTCATACACGTGCATTGAACCCCGGTCCGAAAATTTTGCCTTACCAACCCCCTAAGGGATGTTTCGCGCGTATGATGTCATAAATTCGCGAAGTTCATGAAGCATCACAGTATGCGTTGAACGAGGTGTTAAAGCTGACACTGTTGATTACAGGGAGTTGACTTCGATCATCCCAACAATAAACAGCGGTCGTCAAAGAGCACACATTCCCTTCTAGAGCGGACGGAGAACTCAAAGCGGAAGTTCTCCAAGCAGAGCGTCACGGACGAGAAAGTGACAGAAACGCATAAATCAAACGTGAGGTACTTTGATGGAGATTCCTCAAGTGCTCCTGGATTAAGACAAGTACGTATACAGTCTTCGCCGTACGTGTGACTTCAGGTGGCAAGCTCAAAGAGCTGAGCTGATTTTCGAATTGGAATTTCTCGATGTCGTGTATGATTACGTTCTTTGATTACTCAATCGCCCGTCCGGTTCTTGTTTGCTGAACATTCATACTTGTGCCACAGATTGCTGGTGACTTTATGTTTGCTTAATTATTCATCGAATCAGTCGTCTTTAGTTTTTCTTGCAGGATCTTCGAGATCATACCACGAATATACAGTCGACTGAGCAAAATTACTATGGACGATCGGATACTACGCGTGGGCGAACTGATGAGCAAAGAGTACGTTATCACCTCTACCTTCGTCACTCTCACATAACACGATCACGAATGCTTGAGCTTGTCAGTCTCGTCCGAGACTACTTTATTTTCACATCAGTCTTTCTTTGCCTAAATATTATCGTTCTTATTTTCTAATATCGTTTTTATTTTATACAGAAATATTTTTATATTTTGTTGCTTATTAGGATCACGACATTATTATCGAGTCTCCGGAAGATACGCCCTACAACAGCCTTGATCGTCGCGACCGTCGACATCATCACAACGAGGAGGAGATAATTGACATTGACGACAGGTATCGGTATCACGACGACGACTACAATACCCGAGAAGACACACGCACTGACAAGAGAGTCGAAACCAGCGGGTACGTGGCTAGCTATCGAGCTCCTCGTGACCAGCGGACCGAGACCGAACGCCGAACAGACCGCACCGAGGAAGAATATTCCCTGTACAAAGACCAGAATGGCCGCTCAGTGAACGGAGGACCTCACAGCGATCGGTACGACGAAACTACGGATCGTCGACAAACCGAAGAACGAACGTACTATGACAAACGAAGAAGAACGTCGGATACATCTGACGTAAGTAGTCGTCGGGGACAGAATCAACTGAACGGATATCCATCAGGTACCAATATCCATGAAAACATCGAACGGACTAGTGTGACGGAACGGTATCGCTATGGTACGCCAGACCGGCCAGTAAACAACTTGACATCTTCTCGTACTGATATCGAAGAAAGAGAAGATAGGGCTTCGTTGATCGAGAATCGTCGTAACGATTACCCGGAAAGACAGCCGCAAAACTGGTCAACGAGGACCGACAGAGAAGACCGGGAAGAAAGAACTTCAGTAACTGGCAGTTACCTTCCATTCTACCCAGACAGACAACCTGACACCCGAACCACCAGAACCGACACGGAAGAGCGAGAAGAACGAACTTCAGTAACCGGCAGTTACCGTCCGTATCGTCCCACTAGTGAAACTACCACGACCAGAAAGGAAGAACGCGAAGAGCGGTATCTGGACGAAGAGTTCCCCGACAGCGTATCGGTACTGCAGCAACCGGCGAATCGCACTGACTTGGCGACGAGGACTGACCGAGAGGACAAGGAAGAAAGGACTTTGGTCGTTGAAAACTACCGCAACGGGTACCCGGAAAGACAACCGGTCCCAAATCGTCCTGTCAACTATTCTACAAGGTCCGACAAGGAAGACCGAGAGGAAAGGACTAGTATCACCGGGACGTATCGCCCTCTCCCGCAGCAGAACGTTTATCCGGCTAGTACCGACGACCGTCTCGACACCACGAGGGTAGAGAAAGAAGAAAGGACTGATATATACGGAAATTTTCCCAGCCCAGGTAAGTCCAGTACTTCATTTCTTCACTCCCAGCACGACCTTGGGTTGTGATGTTACTTAGTCAGCAAGGCCGTGCCTGGCGGGAGTTTCACATGGGCTCCATACGGTTGTATTTTGTAGGTCAACCTGATCAACGGACAGTTCCATATCGTCAGGATTACAATCAAGATACGACCACACGAACCGATCAGTACGAAGAGCGAGTAGATGTGACAAAAGACTACGATCAGCCGAGAACCCAAAGAGTTCCGTTAGATAACAGAGTCGACCAAACATCGACAAATACCGAGCGAAGAGAAAATTACTTCATTAGCGACGAAAGGCCAGTAGATCATCGTCCGGTTCTTGTCGATCGTCCGGAATACAGGGAAGAACGACGCGAAGAAACCGAGGAAAGACATCTGTACGATAATCCCACTAACCGCCCACTGGCAACAGTAAGTCGGACGCATAACGAAGAAGTTCACAAGGAAGTGAGGGACTTTCCAGGTCCTCGAGTCCATCAGCCTCACCACGAAGAGGAAAGGTTCGCCGAGAAGGTTGAGCAAGAAGTCTTCAGGTCGCCGTCAGAAGTAAGGCGCCAGCCGACATTACACAATAACACCTCCACAACAACCACAACAAAGCGGAGCGAAATTGTGGATAAATATTTGGACCAAAGCGAAGGCATTGGTCCTTCGACGCATCAGCACTTGCCAGACAGCCGAACGCAGCACTTCTCACAATCCACGGAATTGACTCACTTGAGAGACACTCGTCAAGAGTCGCTACACTTCAAGCCTGTCGATGAGCATCAGACCAGCAGCGCGACCCGTCACGATACGCTCGCCACTCAAGTGGATATGATGGACGAAGGTAAGTCAACCCAAACTTGTTCATTAATTAGATTGATCCAAAAATCTTTTTTCTCACGAATAAAAGTTTTCAAAATTATCATGTCGGGATAAGGATTTGAGAAGCGTTTGGAAGACTGGCGGACAAAAGTTGCGTTTCATGCACCTGCATACATTACACAGTGCACCTAGTGTGATACGAAGGTATGCAGGTCTGCGGGATAAGGCTGCGAAGCATCTTGTTGACCACTCTTTTTTCTTCCACAATTTGTTTGATATGTACGGGTAAAGCTGAATGAAGTCTGTTCCGTTGTGTTCAGGCAAGAGTTCACCACAGTCGCGTGATCGTAAAGGCGCGAAGGATCGAGTGACCATTGATGATCGGTACCGCGTCATCGGCTCATCCGAGGAGCGTCCCGGGCCGACTGCCCATCATCACCGGCCACTCGTTACGGATCAACGGACCGACAAATCGACTTATCAAAGAAAAGACACCACGGTAAGTTTTGTTCTTTTTCGCCAGAATAAAGCCATTAGGACCCATGATAGACGCAATGGGGAACCTGATACTGTTAAGCGCAGTGACGTCAGTGTAGGCTGCATGGTCATTGAATATGGGAAATGCGGGTCGCGCTGCCCGGCACGCTGCTGTTATTTACCGTGGTGTTACACAACCCGACTAAGTCGTCATTGTAATGGCATTATTACTGTTTACCTGCCATATGAAGTCCATACCGTAGATTTAGAGAATGTAAAGCATCACTTACGGACCAATGGGCCTTAAATCAGGGGCTGCTTCTCACTGCATACCTAAGCTGTTCGACAGCGGTGAATAACGACTATGTAGAAACCAACAGTACTTTTTAAGATCTGTGTTTTGTGTTTTGACAGAAGGAAGTTGAAGAACGTCGAACTCATTCACGCCTTACGGACATCAGCTCTACAGGGGTATGTTTAATATTCATAGAATTCGTCTAAAGCTGTCGAAGTGGCTTTTACGTCTTAATTGTGTTTCTGAGCGAAACCATTGTCACGGACCTACGAAGGTCTACTGCTTAGTAAATGCTGTTACTAGCGCGTTTTATGGTTGAAAAACTCTTTATTTATTGCAGGAGCGAATTGTGCCCGTTGCAGTTGGGCCCACGCCTGCTCATCCCAATGATTTCCGACGAGACTCTGCTGTTTCGAGCGTCGATCTTTCCGAAATCAAGGTGAGAAAACTGATAGCCGATGAACAGAATATGCAGAGGTTTGGAGCACCTGCATGCGACAATAATCATGCTTTCTGCAATAAATAGGCATGCAGGTGCGTGACTCGCATCTTCTAGTTTCCACCGGTCTCATTTGAGCCTGAATTTTTCGAACTTCACCAAGCGATAAGAAAACTCGACCTAGCAGCAGTCAAGCGAAGAGTCTAAATATGGAATAAAAACTTGGTGGTAATGCTTCGACTCTTTTTCAGTCGGGAGAGCATCTGGATAACCGCGCCTTGAAGGACCGTGGGAATTTAGCACAAAATGGCTCGCTTGGACAGCGGCGGCCGCCATCACGTAATCCGGTGAAGTTTCCGCACTTTGGCGACGGTATGTTTGGCGTGACGTCTGTTTGAATATCATACCCTTC
The DNA here is from genome assembly GCA_001949185.1 of Ramazzottius varieornatus. Classification (NCBI taxonomy): domain Eukaryota; kingdom Metazoa; phylum Tardigrada; class Eutardigrada; order Parachela; family Ramazzottiidae; genus Ramazzottius; species Ramazzottius varieornatus. Next base: position 1,245,155 of record BDGG01000010.1, on the reverse strand, counting down.
CGCCTTTGTAACTTTAGCGATTACCGTTCGTCAGCAGAAACTGCCATTTTGTAGGCTGACTGTGCAATGATAACACACGATTTGACTTTCACCAGCCATTACGGTACATGATTTCAATATTTTGACGATGTTCTTCTTTATATCACAGAGAACGCGGTCCCTGAAGATTTTCTGAGCACGTCGGATACAACACTACCCACACCGCTCCGACCTTCGCGGCAACGACCACAGCACCCTACCAGCGGAAGGTTCTCTGCGGCCACTGATGCTGGCACTATGATCGACAAGTCCCATGTAAGGAAGTCCGCTTTGAGCGATACTTTGATCTAATTTATGCGGGCCTATTCACGGCGGTTACACGGCATATGGATTCCATTATGTTTCATAACCAGCGGCTTCTATGATGTGATTTTAGACGTCGTCGACCACGCGCCAACAAAACATGCGTGATGAAAGGGTTTTGATCAATTATACCGACAAAACCGACAAACCAGATTGGGTACGGAATATCGACGATCATTTCTCCAATCGCAGGTACGAAAACAAATTAGCTATCCGTCAATCTAGTTGGCTATTAATTTTAAATTGCCATTTTTCACGCACCTGCATACCAGTAACTACCGACAGAAGCTGGGCTCTCTGTATGTAGGTGCCTGAAAGTTGGCTGAATTGAGGTCTGCCCCCGGCATTTCATCCCAGTTGATTTTTTCTTCGTTCGGTAGGAATGTGAACATTCACTACGCAAGGGAGAACGTCACTAGCCCAACTCCGCGCATCGAAGAAATCGCCACGATAGCCGGAAGTACCGTCATAACGGTCAACGGCGAAGACAAGCCTGTCCACGGGATAGTCACCGAACCCGGTGACCGGCCACTCCTATCCTTTGCTCAGCCCATAGAGAAAGATGTCGTACACCAAAGTGAGAAAGGTTCCAGATCAGGATTTACCCGTGTAACGGAGTCGAAAGGCTACAAGCAGTCCGCCAAAGAGCAAGTCCAGTACCAAGAACGCCGCGAGAATGTCCGACAGATCTCTGTCAGCTACGATATACCAGGAAAGGGTAAGCACGTCCGCGAGTATACCTGGACTGGCCAACAGGAAAAGCCAGACGAGAAGATCACCTTCCAGGAGGAACGTAGACATACCAAAGATGTCAACATGATATTAGGCCTTGATAAACCTCGACCGTATGTTCCGTCGCCACCGACTACTACGGAAACAACCAGGACAGTAGACAGGCAGGAAAAGATCGTCTTCGCAGAAGAAAGGCCTCAACCGGCGCGCGATGTGTCTGTCAATATTGGTCTTCAAGAAGAAGTCAAAAAAATGGTAAGGATTAAATAAAAACGACAAGCCGCAGAAAGTGACTTCAGCGGTTTTTGCTTCTAGGAGGTTTCTCGGCGACCCATTGAGGCCAACACCTTCCGGTTCGAGGAAGAAAGGAAGCATGAAAGACAAGTCGATATGGTGGTTGGCCTCAACGAAGACGTTTACTATGAGCCGCCTCCTCAGGAAAAAATCGTCTTCCAGGAAGAGCGCGAAGTGAAGAAAGACGTTAGTGTCACCCTTGGTCTGGAAGATTACGAAACAGCGCCACCATTCGAGCCATTACCTGTGGAAAAGTTCACATTCGAAGGTACTCGTGCCCACATATATTCAAGATAGGTTAAATAGCTCAATTAAGTATCATAAATGGAACCGTTTATTCAAAAAAAGGAGAAAATACTGTCTAAATTTTATTGTAATATTCTAACGAGTTTCTTTGTAGAAACGCGCGTGATACCTGCTCAACATGACGTCGCTCTGATCTTCGGTATCGACGAGCCGCCTTCGCAACCGCCAGTTCTCATACCACCACGCCCCATTTCCACACCATCAGAGTCCACAGTCGTCACGCAGCCCATCGTTCCACAATATGTCAAGCCCCGAGAAGAGACCAAGAAGTTTGAAAGAATCGTGGAAGAACGCAGGGAAGACACTCGCTTGACTGCTCTGACCGACATCATACCGCCCACTCCACAACCACCTCGCGTCGTCCACGAACGCGTCCAAGAAGTGAAGAAGTTCGAAGAGTACATCATAAAACGCGAGCAGCCCAAGGTTGTTCATGAACAAGTGCAGGAAGTGGAGAAGGCCGAAGAGTACGTAATACATCGGGAACAACCAAAGGTGGTGGCCAAGGCGGAAGTCATTCCACCGTCAGCTAAGATTATTGCTGCAACTGAAATCATCCCCCCACCGCCCAGGACAGTGTCTATGACAGCAGCTATTGACAGTAAGAAATCTTTTCACTTCTGACAACTGCTTTGTATACTGCAAACATCGATCGCTGTACTATTTTTCACAGGCGCAGCTGTCTACCATGACGAGGTCGGCCTCGTGCCCGAAGAACCTCATATCTTCGAGACTTCTGTGGCTCTTCAAGGTCGCCAGAAACGAGAGCGTGTGGAACAGCTGCTGCAGGTATGTATGTGAAGCCAAACTATTTCTTAAATTCAACCTGACATCAAAATAAACTGTGATTTTTTTTAGATGGAAAAACCACCACCAGCACCGTTACCGCCAACTTCCGGTCGGGTGGAGAAGCACGTGCATCTAGAGACGATTGTCCCCGAACCAACAGGCGAACCGCTCCCTCAGTCTCTCGGACTCTACGGTTACACCTACAAAGCCACCATTGAACCGAAGAAACCCGAGTTCGAGCCTTCCATCGAGTTCCACGTCATCGAGAGCGAACGCCCAGTGGAGACCATCGAAGAGACCGTTGAGAAGATCGACTGGTATATCAAAGAAGGCAAAGCTCCTTCCGAGATACCAGACGACGTCTCCAGTATCGGTGAAGTCCGTGCAGCCACGCCACCTCGCCACCCGGAACTGACAGCCACAGCCGAGATCGTTCCTCCAACCCACGTCGTAGCTTCGGCCGAGATAACTCCTCCGGGTGCGAGGCAAGCAAAAGTCGAGAAACAGACTCATCTGTCGGCTTCGGCTGAAATAGTCCCACCGAAGAAACAGAAACCCTCGACGGTGGAAGAGATACCCACGTTCCATTACGGGGAAGACCAGGAGGATAGGTTAAGTCTGATTTCGGGCTCATGGGAGGAACACGAGAAACCACAGCCACAGAGGCCGAATGTCACGAGGCAGCCTTTCGAGACGCTGTCAAAAGCTAAGGTGGAGGACCGGAAGGTGAAATCTCTAGAGAAGGTGGAGGCCACTATTGGGCAGCCCCCTCCGCCACCACCCAAGCGTAATCAACGTAATGACTTCAGCAGAGCACCAAAAGGACAAGGTAAGTCGTGTTACCTTTCCTGGCAGGTAACTGGAACACCATAAACTGAGCCGTTCATCTTTACAGCTGACCGCACAGAACTCTCCGAGATCCACTTCGACACACCCGAAGAGGAAGAAAGGTGGAAATCCAGCTTACAGAGACATGCAGTACCTCAACCGAAACGGGCTCAGCAAGACGTGCAGGTAAGGATAGTATTTTCACTTCTGCTGCATAGTATTTTCACTTCTGCTGGAAAATTCGTAGAAAGATTACTTTGTGAGAATTTGATCCCTGTTGCAGCTTGAGCGGCCCAGAGAAGAGCCGGCTCGCCCGCTTCCCAAGCCTTCTGGTCGCATTCCCCGCAAGACTTGGAGTGAGAAGCTCGACACAGAGCACGCCGGTCACCTGCAGAAGGCGCTAGGCACGTACGGTTACCTGTACACCGCTACGCTGAATCCACAGGCGGTAGTCCCGCACGGCCTTCCTCTTGACGTGGAGCAGATCGATACTACCGAAACCAAGATCGACCTTGATGTCCAACAAGCCTTACTGACAGCCTTCATCGAAATCATCCCACCTTTGACACCCAAACAACAACACCAACTCCTCATAGCCAGCGTGGAGATCTTCCCACCGCTGACTGCCGAACAGCAGAGGTCGCTGCTGAATGCGCTGGTCATGATCCATCCTGCTTTGAGCATCAATCAACAACGACAACTTCTCGAAGGTAAGTGATCCCAAGATTTATAACCAGTCACGACATAAAAGAACGGCCAACATAAACGTACCAGTTGCTCATGCACTTGCACACAGGAACATCACTGTGGCCGTTCATTTACGTGTTTGCAGGTTTGTGAGGGGAGGACAGTATCTTATCAGGTGTCGTTTTGCAGGTAAAGAAATCACACCACCGCTGACTGTGGAACAGCAACAACAGTTGGCTACCATCAGCGCCGATATTGTTCCTGGGTTGACGCTCAAACAGCACAAGCAGCTCCTTTACGCCACTCTTCAGATAACTCCACCATTAACGGAGGACCAACAAGAACAGTTGCTGATTGCCGTAGCTGAGATCTTCCCTCCGCCTCCACCTCGAAAGAGGGTTAAGATCTTGGACCGGGATGAGCTGAGCGAAGAGGAAGAAGAGGAAGTGGACTACCTGATCAAGGCAAGGCGCAAGCAGGAAGAGAAGAAGCGCGCCGAAGAACGGCGCAAGACTGTGGAGAGGTATGAAAAGAACGAGGAAGAGGAGATCGATGTGGACTATTTGCTCAAAACTGGACGCGAGCAAGAGAACAAACGGACTAAAGGCCGGATAAATGACCGTGGTATCTGGGAGAAAACGTCCGAAACTGAAACAGTCGAGAGAACCGAAACAAGTAAGGACAAACTTGATGAATTTTACTCTTCAAATATTCGAACATTTCTTATTGAAACACTAAAAGTATATTTTGATACCTCGCGAATATTTGTTTGTCCGAGAAACGCGTTACGGTTTGTCGAACATTTTATAGATTTGAAATATACCAAGTTTTTCTTTCAAGGTTTCATGGAAGAAGCTCGGAAGAAATTCGACAAGAAGGAAGAACGAGCCGAATGGATCGAAAAGACTCGTCATCTTCAGACAGGAGAGACATCGCACGACCGAAGTGAAATTTCCTATGATCGAAACGAGAGACACGTTGTCCATGGTAAGTATGACGAAACAGGTCGCAGCAGTGCAACAGGTCTAGTGGACATCGCGCCATACTCAGACCGACTTCGGGCTTCCTCGAGGTCCCCTTACCAAGGTTTGCCCTCTGAACGCGACATCCATGGACAGTCTGGCTGGTTCACCGACAGTGAGAGTGATGAAAGCGGCGAGGAAGACAACTACTTCTCGTATGCGGAAGTCAGGGCTTCGGCCAGGTTGAGTCGTACAGACCCACGCAGACTGTCGGTGGACTTCGGTCGAATAGTCAGTCCACCTCTGATGCCTTCTGGTACAAAAGACCGAGTGTGGTTCCGGCGTATCATGAGTCCAGAAAGATCAATCAACTATTCCGAATATATCAACAGCGTCGTGAACCAGCGCGAAGAACCTGAAGACCCAAAAGACTTCCGGTCTTTGGCTTCTGTAGCTCCCGAAGTAGCTTCCAGGAGCCTTCTCCGCGCTGCCGACCTAGACTTCGTTTGGAATAACGATGAACGGCGAAACAAAGCGGAATATTTCTGGAATGAAAATGATAAGTTACAGCAGCCGTGGTTCTTGGGCGTGGCGACCTACGAAGATCGGCTACGAGAAGTGGACCGGTACAAGAAACTCCTCGACAAGAGAGCGAACGGGCTTGGAGGCGCTACGGACGATGACTTGGACTCTGATGAAGTTCTTTCTGAAGATAGTGATCGTCGTAAAATTCGGCCTTTTCAGAGCGCGGGTGTGAGAGGAGGTTTCCTTGGCACTGCGACGTACGAAGAACGCCTGGAAGGTTCGAACTTTACTCGGTATGCCAACTTAGTTCCACAGTTCGCGGATCCAGATTCAGACTTGACGTTTGACAAGGGTGACAGTGACGATGACGAAGAAGAGGAATTAAGCTTCTCGAGAGACTGGGAAGAGAACAATACTTTGATAACTGCGGAAAACGAACGTAATATGCTGGAGAATAACCACGCACTGAATGACATTGTGGAGCATCGTTCTGGCTCAGCCTTGCGGGGAGTGATAAGTCCGGTAACCCCAACTTTCCCAACACAGCCACTGAGCCCGGTTCAAGTGGAAGAATTGAAGTCGGAAATATTCCTCCGGCGAAGTTTGCGGCTTCAGAAGGAAGAAGCGCGGAAGGTCCAAAGAAGTCTTATGTCGCCTTTGCTCAAGCGGAAGTACCAAGAGGAGCTAGAGGAGGCAGATGCTGGCCGCATTGACATGACTGCGGGGTTGCTGTACAGGACGGAAGTCATTGCTGAACAGCGACGACGGTACTTCATGGACCTTCCTCCCGTTCAGTACACGGAGTACATCCGCATACCAACGTTAGTCAGGCCTTTTCTTGCACGTAAGATGACGTCTTTACCAGCATCATAACCTGTTCACACGGTAATGCGAAAGCATTTGACTGCACCACTCACTTTTCCACACTTGCGCCGGCCATCTTTCTTTATTCTGCACTCGACATTCTCTGATCAAATCGCAAACATCTTCCGCACTTTAACGTCGAATATTCGTCAGTTGATCGGGGTTTTTTCGTCTTCCTTCTTCCGTCACTCAGCACCTGTTGCACTGCACTGCGTTCACAACACACACTTTCTGCACTTTACACCTAGGCTTGATTGCTTGATTATTTACAGGTATGTACCCACGGGACAAGGAAGTGTCTTTGCAACAGAAGCGCTACCTGTCGGAGCAGACGACGCACCTGGAAGATGACGCGGTGGACCTGGAGGTCTCCGCCATCAACATGAACATCAACCCTCGCATCAAGTCACAAATACTGCTCATGGCACCTTCGCCGCCACTTCCACGTCCATACTCACCTGCTACTGGTAGCGGTTTCCGTTACACGGCTAGCCCACAGATAAGTACTCCACCCATGACTGACACATCCGGCTTCATGTATGAAGCCATCGTGGACGGTCATGGGTCTCCCATGTCTCAAGAGCTGGGCAGGTATGGCTTCACATACCAGGCTACCTTGGACGGCTCAGAGACGTATCGCAAAATGGCTGAATCTACCCATCAGCTGGAAATTAATCAGATAGAATCGCGTCGTCAAGAGAGTTCGTCGACGTCACCAGATACTCCCAAGCGCCTGTCAGCAACGCCACCGTGGTCGACGCCACCCATCACGCCTATTCCAGCACCAGCTGCCACACCCCCACGAGATACCACCTCGCGAGATAATACTCCTCTACCGGGTAAGGTCTTGTCGGGAACTTCTAACTTAGCTTGGTTCTAACAAAGCTGTAAACAGGACTAACTAAACTCGACAAGACTGTTTGCTTGGTGGCGCTCCCTTTCATCCAATAAAACCAGAATCGTGCGCCACTTCGAAAAAAAAACAATCTGGTCGAGTTTCTCTGCTGGACCCTCATACGGGGAAATAATTTGGTTCGTTACTCGTGGTGGAACTGTCTGACATTATGATTTATTCTCAGGTGTGAGAGACCTGGGTTCCACAAGTACCGCTTGGAAGAAGACCGACTGGGGTCGTTCGGTGTACGAAAAGAACGTTCAGACTACCGGTACCAAGAAGCCTCTCCAGCCAATCGAAGCATCGTTCCCAGTCGACTCGGCTCACCGTCACGAGCTACGCGGTAACGTCTATTCTCCCGAAGAAGAGATCCATGAACGCATTACCGAGAATGTCATCCGTCGACGGCAAGAGATGGACAGCTCGTACGAAGAAAGCCAAAGAATCGCCGATGAAACCTCCAAGTGGTTAGAGAAGACTACAGTCGCGCGTCCGCCAACTGACGTCAAGGAGCCTCCCGCCAACTGGAAGTGCGAGTACCCGATCGTTGAGGAACCTGGTTCCGATGCTGGCCGGCCACCTGGTCAGGAAATCGTGGAGGAGACCCGGATGACGCTAACGGAGACCATCACACGTCGGCATGGCGAACTGACTGTCCCTCGTGGCACTGACCCGTCATTGATTCCAGCCATGTTCGAAGTGGCGGAAGCCGAAGACGAGCTGAAGAGACGAACGGAAGCCATGAAAATGGGTTCATCTAACAAAACGACAACATCAAAGCCTACTTCCGACCAAGGCAGTAAGTGTATTCACACTCAGATTGTGTTTCTAAGTGGCGCATGATTTCAGCCAACAGCACTGTAATATGCGCCACTGGGAAAACAATTCTGCTGAGTTTGTTAGCACTATTACTTCACGTTTTATTCCTTCAGGTAACTACCGCGGTGATACGAAGACGGAAAATTATACGAGGACGAGTACGAGCCGTGATGACAAGCAGACCTCGCAGAACAAGTCGAACATCCCTCCCGGTAAGACTTCTCCTCAAGCCGATGGCCGACCAACATCCTCTGCCAGTCAATACAGCAACGTCAGCGACCGTTCTTTCGGCTCGTCCGCAAGTCAGAACAAATTCCGAACAACCTCTCGAGAAGAACGCTTCGATGAACAGCATGAGACAACCATCAAGAAGAAAGAAGAGCGAACGGAGAAGATAGTCAGCTTTGCCGACGAACACAAGTCCGACCAGACAGTTCCAGAATGGGTTCGTCTCGTCGAAGAGCGAAAACGACGATCGCAACCTCAGCAGCAATACTTCCGGTCAGATAAATACGCGAAGAAGGAACCAGTCCAGCCAAAACCCAGACAGCTGGAAGAACTTCCCGAAGAGGACCCCCTAGAGGCGGCGCTTGAAAGGATTGCCACTGACCGAAGAGCCGCACAGCAGTCTGATGGCTCGCCATCCTCCTTGAGGAAGTGGGGGAACGTTGGAGCATTGTCGTCCGCAGCGACCACAAACACGTCTTCCAAGAACGATAGTAGCTTCAATAAAGGGTTCAGGAAGCATACAACCGAGACGAAGGAAGTGATTGAGGAAAGCAGGTTCCATAGTGAACAGGCCATGTTGGAAGCGATAGAGTCGGCATCCGCCGGGAACTCCAACTTGCTATCGACCATGTCGCAAAGCATGCCCAGCTTGGCGCATACAAGAAGAATGGAAGGTTCGAACTTTGGAGACATAACACGAAGCAATGATGATATGGTGCTTAGTATGGAAGAGCTCAGTCGATCTAACACGAAGTTGAAACGTACCGATGGCGCTGAGGAAGAAGTCAAAGATTTCTCCTTTGCCAGGTAACTTTAACAAAAAAAATAAAAACCAGAACGTGTAAATCCGTGCCAGAAAATTCTGATCGCCATTTTTTGGAATTGTACATTTGTAGGCGGGGCGATACGGTTTCACCAGAAACCAAGCGGACAAAGCGAACAGTAGTTCGCAAGTTAGTGAACGGAGAGTGGAAAGAAGTCGCAGTACGGGAAGAGGATATGCCTGCGGAAGACATGGCTATGGAGCTTCACGCAGCCCAGCCGACAGACCGCATCCTGGCCCAACTGCAGCATCGTGATGAGGACCAGTGGAGTTTGTCAGATGCTGTTATTGAAGAGACTACCACGACAAGGTACCAGTTATTTTAAACTTCCTGTGTAGTCCTTCGGTAACCCTGTGTTGCTTCTCTTGATTTTTAGAACAATACGCCGGGTTGAAGAGGAGGAGGAAGACATCATTTCAGTGGCCGGAACTGATGCGTGATCGAAGCTTGCTAACCATTGTAGCTTTTGCATGGTGCTGTCTGCTTTACTATTACCTTGCCGTTTTCTACTGATATTTAGAATGAATTACCACAGAGTCTCTACCTGCTACAGTCTTACTTGCTCCAACCATAATCAAATCGTAACGAATTTCTAACGAACTGACGGTGACTTCCTTTGTGATTTACGGTGCCTTAGAGTTTATAATCATCAAAACTTTTTGTGAGTCTAAACTGAGCTAACTTTCCCGTATCGTAGACGACTCTAATAAACAATGAAACATTCTGCTACTATCATGTGGCCACCCCGAGCTTAAGAGATTCGACTCTGTTGACTGTCAGATTCTGAAGAAAGTTGCCGCTATGAAGGTGGCAGCACTGGTTACATGATCATGTTAACTTCCCTGCGTATATACCGGAGGTGACCACGCGGCACCCGCATAAGCCATCAAAATGGCTGGAGCTAATAGATCGTATCATGGCGGATAAAGCTGGTACCACCACTCGCAGGTACATAAACTCTTTCCGCATCCCTGCATCTCACTCTTTTAAAATACAGCAGCGATCCCGCTCATGCAGACGAGAGCGTGATTGTGGCCCCTACCTACGCTGACTGTCATGGTGAGATATCAATAGGTACGCTAGCCGTATCCGCACGCGATCATCATGACAAGCCACACGAGGTAGCGACATCAGTGGAAACCAGTTGGGCAGGACCAGACCGGCAGCGGCTGTTTTTAACCCCAACATGCGAGCCGAGATTAAAGCCTTAAAGTGAAAGTAGAGATGGCGGCCATGATGAGAAGCAGCCGTACGTGAGAGCAGAAAAGTTGCGTGTCTTATCGGCACCATTCTCCGCCATTGCAGCAGACCATAAAGTTTGTTCTTGAGCCTTTTACTCTCATTCGCTTCTATTCTTCAGAAAGGTGGTTGGACAAGATGATCGAATTCGAAGGTCTTTATTGACTAGAAGACATTTCTTTTTGATGGCTTGTAAAGTCATCACAAGTAGGCAATTTTCCGTGTGGTGAATATTTGCATGAATCCATCTCTTAAGCGCACCTTGTGTTGTTTCTTTGGCACTTTATGCAATATTCCAACAAGAGAAAGTTTGTTGATGATGCTGAGTCGGCGCTTTGAGCCCACCTGTTGAATATCTATCGTTCCTTTTCAAGCCTCCGCCAAGGACCTATCTTTGCCCATACACATACCTCACTACTTTTTGGCCTGACTTTTACCACCCATCACGGAGCCTCCATAACCGTGTGGAATATACAGCAAGCCATCTTTATTTCCGTCAAGCGATTAATCATGTTCATGATCAGAAATTATGATCGTACCTGACACTATTGCAAGCCTCAGCGCTTTTTACGCTGGCCATCAACATACCTTTCCACAAGAGCGCTCTTTATTGCTGCTGCTTCCTTGAATGTAAGTATCATGCTGATTCTTTCTTTTGGCTCGAGTCTTTCGGTACGTTGTGTAGCAGTAAAAGAGAGTCTTGAGGTTTTATCGCGGACTAGCTACAGAGATGCGAATTAAGCAGACACGCACGACAGGATTCGAACGCAACGAGCAAGCTTCAGCTCTCTCTCTACCTGGTACCGTGTGGGACCCTCATCTACATTGTCTCTCTGTAATACACTTGCTACACTATATTTTCCGTGTCTGTCTGTGCAAGATTGAATTACTGGTTTGTCCAATGCATTTGCATCTTACAGACGCAACAATGTAACCAACAACAACAGTGAAGACCTCCTCTCTTGATCGCTCAACAGGACTTACCCTCTATCGGTCAAACTTTGACGCCTCGCTGACCACAATCCGTGACGGAATTTCCTGCTTTTTCCGCGTAATGACTACGCCGTTGTGCCGATGTCGGGTTCTTTATCTGGGATGTGCCGTACCTAAAGTCACGAAAGACGGATTACAGGTATATTAATTTAGAAAAGCTGATTGGGACGTCGGCAAATAAATCGATGCAGATAGTCATCTCAAGCGACGCACGTTTTCAGCATTATTGGCAGAGAGCGTGCGCCACTTGGAAAAATAACCTAAATCATTTGCCGACTTCCAGGTCCTGCTGTGTTCAACTCATTTACGATTTTGAATTTCAATAATATGAACATTCTATTGATGCTTGATAGGGAATTCAAGACCCTTTGAAAGACATCTACCCAGAAGGCGGGGCTTCTGACGCCTCTGGGATCGATGCATGGCTTTCGGCATGGAGCAACGGAATATTATTGGAATACCTAGATTCAATGGGACTGACGATATCGAAGTTTATGCCAATCGAGACCCTCCATTATTGCGCCGCCGTTCGCTTCGTCGAGCCGACCACCATCAGTTCTTCAAGCTCCGTGTCCGATGTGATTGCCATGCGATTCTTCCCTCTTGACAGTCCGCAAGCCGTTCCCAGCGGGCCTCATCACCCGCCACTCTTTACCTGCATCATGCGGCGAACGTCCGGTATCAAAGTGCTCGAATGTCACGGTTTCATTTGCAAGAATGAGTTGGCAGCCAACGCTCTAGTTAAGGCCTGCTTCCACGCCTACTCTGACAGTATGAACCTTCGGCTATACACTGACGTGGTACCTCAGCTCGTTCCCATTGTCATCCCCAAGAAGAAGAGCATCTTCAAAATGGGCAAGAAGTCGCGCTCGCGCTCGATCGAATCCCGAGCTATTATGCCGATACCCGTTAATGGTCGGCCTGGTCAATTAGTGCCTGTACCCCACTCAGCCGCTTCCTCGGTCAATCTTGACCCTTACCTGTACCCGCAACCCCGTCCATCGTACTCTGATTGGAGGTCTCCCACACCTACCCCTGTCTACCTGCGCACCGCAACGCCCTTATTCAAGCCAGTTTCCAATGGGGATTATCGCTATGCAAACACGCCAATGCTGTCGCCAGCAAATGGTCTGCGTCGGGATAATGCTCAGAGCAAACAACGTCTATGGTCAGGAAGTGCCTCGACAACAGGCTCCGATCGCGAATACTACATTTATGGAAACTTGAAAAGCCCACAGCCAAGCATCAGTAAGCCCATGTATTCGCGGGTCAACAGTCGGGGAAGTCGACATACCGATGACGAGTTCTTCCTTGATGAAGCCCGCCAAAGACGCGCGACTGCCGTCAAGAGCCCCGTGTCGAGTGAATATACCTCCACTTCTTTCAGCCCTGCCATGACAAGTTCTCATTTACCTCGAGAACAATATTATGAAGCGACAACCTTCGAAAGAAGGAAGGACGGCAAGAATGGCCTGGCCAAGGCGAAGAAAGTTGAGCAAGAGCATGTTGAGTACTCTCGTCAACGTAACAATACAAATAAGGCACCACCGGCACCTTACATGAGCGAGCTCGAGCGAACCTTGTCGAACGGTCAACATTTACCTGCTGATCGTAAAATATCCTCTTTCAAACGTTACGAATCTATGCCTGAACTGAGTCATCATTCTACCTCCCACAAACATGGCGCTCGTGAATTACCGGGAATGATGAATGGTCTCCATCTCCACGGTTCTTCCGGTTCGGGAGACAGGACGCCTGACACAACGCCCACTTCCACACCAGCCGGTTCCTTGTCCGAATATTACCGAGAACGAAATGGAAGGGCAGAGTCGCCTATAATACCAGAAGCGGATTACAACCGGTGACCTGTAACGACAAAAAACATAATTGACCTGCGGTCTTGTTTTAAACAGAGCACAACCAGCTATCGGTGTTTCCCTGTTTAACTGGCGCATTTTATAATGCACGAGTAATAGACCAGTGTGCCAGTTGGCAAAGAAGTCCTGAGAGATGTTATTAGCGAAATGCTTTTGGGTGGCGTTTTTTCTTGAAGCAGAAGAATGACAGCAGATGATGAGAAGCCCGCTGTTCGTACCTTTCAATTTTCACAAAAATGTTTTGACAGATAGAGTTTTTTGTCCGAGTGAAGCTTCTGACAAATTACTGTTATTGTCTGCGCGAAGAGAAAGTAACGGACGACATACTGGACTGATTTCTTCTTTTTCACTTTTGCACTGACTGACCACCTTTCTTTTGTGGCATATCTGCTCAAATGAACAGCTAAGTCGACGGGCCGACACATGGACATTTACAGTTTGTTTCGACAAAGCAGCGCAGGTCGATAAAGACCTGACTTGTGATGGTCAGAACGCATAGTGAACGGTCTTGATTGTTTGTCGTCAAACATGAAGAACGTACATGTAAGAGCCACACACGCGTTCTGAATATTGCACCACAATGCATGTGGCAGAAGTTGAATTGACCAAGTGGTCAAACTGCCTGCTTAACCATAAAGCGCAGTCACTTTAATGGACTACACTTTATAGCACACTAAATAAGAGCAATCGCGACTGCCATTTTAATGGCGGACGTAGTAAGAATTAATGAGTGGCCAAACAAGCGTGGGTCCCTATCGAACAGGCAGTGTTATGGCTTTCTCCTGATGGTTATCTACTCGATATCGAGAGCGGAATTAATCCATAAGTTCACACCTTACGCTCTTTATAGCCGATGTTTGGACAGTCCAGCTTGAGTGACGGGGTGTAAACAAAGCGGACAATCGTGCGATAGTTGTGCTTGGCGCACGCCCACGTTTATCTTGTGTTTTAAGATACAGTCCGCGAAACAGTTCCCACCTTAGTCCTACCGTGAGAAAACATTATGGCAAGGCAAGCTGGATGTACTTTGTGTCCTAACGTTGTCTACGTTGTTGCCCTATTTCATTTCATTACTTTTCACCATATTATCAAAGTCACCGTAGGGAAAAATTTCTGAAACTTCCGCAACTTCCGCCGGCAAGGTAACTGAGATTTCCATCGGTTCCTTGTCGAGAGACTGTGTCACGAAATACAAATCAAGAGGCAGCTGGAGGTGGTTCTCTAACGGTGTGCTGGCTCGCCGGCAACGTGGATCGTCCGCCTAAAATATAGTTCTGATGTCTTTCAAGTCCGAGCATGATGTCTGTGATATTCCACGAAAGGGAAAAAGTTTCTATTATAATAACTGTAAAAAATCGCGCCTGAGTCAGGTTCCTTATCTGGTCAGCAAGATTCACTGAAAAGATAGAGTTCTCCGGCCTTTCTTCAGATTACTATCGCGCCACACCACGTCGTCCTTGTTACTGATACACCGTTATCTAATAGGCGCACAGAGAAGCAGTAACTTGTTTGAAAGCATTGATGCCCGAAGGAACTTACAAGACCAGTTGCGCCATTCTTACCAGCTGCAGGCAGCAAACAACTCGTGGATCTGTCAGTCCAACCGAGCAACACCGTGTCAGCTGATTTTAGATTTTATACTAGGCTTTGCTCTGCTTCCCGTCCCTGTTCATGCAATAGAAATGTCCTTTGCGGGTAGGATTTACACCCAGGAAGGACCCAGAAACCATCAGAGCGGGGAACCCACAAAGAATGCCGAAAAGGAGAAATGTCCGGAGATGACGAAGCCAATTGTAACTGGTAGCGCTGCAGACCCTACAAAGAATCCTGAAAAAGAACAGCTGCCACCGGGACCTGTACCTCAACCTCCGATATGGGCACCGCCGAATCTTCCATCACCTTGTACATGGCGTCCTGGAGCAGCGGCCGAAAGCAATCCTCATCACCGTCCGCCACGGTAAGTAAGAATATCTGAACGATATGAATGTGGCACGAGAGCTGCCCTATCAGCCTATATTCAACGTTCCAGGCAACCCAGACCAAAGATCATGGACAATATTCTGGAGAATATCGGGAACACGCCGATGGTCAGGATTAACCGCATTGGAAAGTCATTCGGATTGAAGTGTGAATTACGTAAGTGCTTTAAATGTTCAGGAATGAAATACTATAATTGAATTGTTTGTCTGATGAAGAAAAAGTCATTCTGATTTTCAGTGGTCAAGTGCGAGTTTTTCAACGCTGGTGGAAGCATCAAAGACCGCATTGCCAAGCGTATGGTGGAAGAAGCAGAGCGAGAAGGATACCTCAAGCCGGGATCAACCATCATCGAACCCACGTCAGGTAACACCGGAATTGGGTTGGCTCTTGCCGCTGCAGTCAAGGGATATCGGTGCATCATTGTCATGCCCGAAAAGATGAGTCGCGAAAAGGTAGGAGCATGCCGACCATCGAGACACTTTCCGT
Source organism: Ramazzottius varieornatus (assembly GCA_001949185.1). Taxonomy (NCBI): domain Eukaryota; kingdom Metazoa; phylum Tardigrada; class Eutardigrada; order Parachela; family Ramazzottiidae; genus Ramazzottius; species Ramazzottius varieornatus. The sequence goes on along the minus strand of BDGG01000010.1, from coordinate 1,229,485 downwards.
TGCCCTGCTGTACGCTAACCTTTAATCCACCTGCAGATGGATGTTCTGGCCGCTTTGGGAGCAGAAATCATCAGGACACCGACCGCAGCTGCGTGGGACTCTCCCGAAAGCCACATTGGCGTGGCTCGTCGACTGAACGAGCAAATTCGTGATTCGGTTATACTTGATCAGTACCGGAAGTAAGTTTCTCACTGCACCAATATAAACCTGACATCGACTTATCATAAACCTGTTCCTGGATATCAATTTCGCTTTGCTCAGCATATTCAACCCTATGGCTCATTACGACCAAACAGCCGACGAGATTCTGGAACAATGTGACGGACAAGTGGATATGGTGGTCCTCAGTGCGGGAACCGGAGGAACCGTAACCGGTATCGGTCGTCGTCTCAAGGACCAGCTGGGGGACAAAGTGACCATTGTGGGCGTGGATCCTGTTGGTTCCATCCTGGCCGTTCCCGAAGAAATGAACAAGATGGAGGAAGGAGCCACCAGTTTCTACGAGGTGGAAGGTATTGGATATGACTTCATACCTACGGTTCTCGATCGCAATGTTGTGGACAAGTGGATGAAGACTCGTGATCGGGAATCGCTGATTATGGCTCGTCGGCTCATTTCCCAAGAAGGCCTACTCTGCGGTAAATAATTCTGATTACTTCGCATCACTTACTTATGGACAAACGGAATATTCATTCCGGATAAACGCTGACGTGTTTGCAGGTGGTAGCAGTGGCGCAGTAACGTGGGCGGCTTGCAAAGCAGCAAAGAATCTTAAGGAAGGACAACGTTGTGTGGTAGTACTTCCCGATGGAGTTCGCAACTACATGACCAAATTTCTGAATAATCAGTGGATGACTGCTCGAGGCTTTGAAGATGAAAGCCTTTCTCTTACTCAGAAGACTTGGTACGCGAACACCGAAAAGACTGTTTCTGCCTAATTATTCATCTATTTGCACACAGCGCACTAAGATTTGATCGTTAGAGAATTTGATTCTTCCTCTTTCCAGGTGGTCACAAAAGAATCTTTCCTGCTTATCACTGGCCGTACCCTTAACAGTTTCGCCAGAAGTTTCAGTCGAGAAGGCTATTTCAATCATGCACAGCAAAGGCTTCGATCAACTGCCGGTGGTGGGTAAGGCTGGAGAAGTTGTGGGCGTGGTCACCATGGGAAACCTCATGTCAAGACAGTTGAATGGACAAATCCGCAAGACGGATCCCGTCGAGAAAGCTCTTTACAGACAATTCCAAACGGTAAGTTAAATTTTTTATCATGCTGGATTATCCGACAATAAAGATACATCAACGGTTATTTTATTGCAGGTCACAATGGATGCAACTTTGTCCCAACTGAGCAGCATCCTGACCACCGATCATTTCGCCCTTGTCGTCCAGAAGATGTATCACGGTAAGTTAAATATATACTGAAATCCATATTAAAATTTCGAATTCAGCCAGGGTTGCTTACAGTAGAAACGGATGCAAACATCCAAGAGAAGACCAGTATCGTGGGAATCGTAACTGGCATCGACCTTGTCCATTTTATCGCTCAACACGAAGAAAAATCTGCACCCACTTCCCCCAAAGCAACCAACGGATTTTAGCAGATTTACACGCTGTCTATGACATTAATTTTATTGCTCATAAATATTTCTCACTTTGTTCTGTTCACAACAGCTCTGGTTGACGATGACGATTGTAGTTCTACAGAGGGCGTAATGTCAAGATACGAAACCGGCATCATACCCGCTCTAGCCAAATCATCAGAATCTTTCCTGCCACCACCTGCGAACGATTTCGTCTCACTCTGTATGTAATCTAAGACTTTTCTAAGCTGTCCGTCAAGGTCCCTCGAATGTTTCGGCGAGAACCCAGCTCGACCACCACCAAACTCTTCATCCAACCCAAGCGCGTTCTTCAACCCTTCCGCCGCTTTCTTCACCACTCCATACTTCTTCCGCCTCCGTTCATAGTCTTGCTCAATCAAACTTTGCATGCTCTGGACATTGGTCTTCAGCGCGTCCAGTACTCCCCGATACCGTACATTCCTCCGATACTCATCCTCATACCTGTTCCTCAGTATCTCATCAGTCCTTTCCGACGACTGCAACGTGACCGGAAGCTTCTTCTTTACCGCCAGAGACTTCCTCTGCCTAGTGTAATCTTGGAGACTGGCCTTGATTGCATTCGACTGGTCAATCAGTGGTTGTCTCTGAGTTACTTGTTCATGCGCCTGAAGTCTCAGTTCCTGCAGTTCCCTCTCACACTTGATCAGATCAGGGTTCGTCAGTTTCTCCTGTCTTTTCTGCATTCTGTTACACCAAATATGCACTTTGTTCTCTTCTTGCGCGAGAAGACCTCGTTCATCTAGCATTCTCTTACAAGCGTTTGGAAGCATCCTACGCATCTTCCGCCTTTCTTGGTACGCCATCTGCATAAAGTCCTTATGCATCTTTCTCTGTAGCAGACTACTGGCCAAGTTAATCCGTTCGTCCTCACGAGCCTCGAAGAACGTGAACAAGTAGTCGAAGTACAACGGCGCACAAGCCAGATGCTCCATCTCTTCCTGCCATATGGGCTCGTGTTTTATGAAGTTGATTATCTGTGTGTAGTCTGTTTCGAGGTTGGTGTTTTCCTTTGTACAGATATAATCGATCTCTACAGTCTCAGCCACGATCTCCCGACAACGTTCGACGAAAGCTTTGGCTTGTGCCTGCATGTCATCCCTGACTTGGTCCAGAATATCGCGAAGCTTGAACCAGTTGTCACATTCTTCTCTATATTCATACAGTGTACCAAAGTACTCGTTGTGCTTCTTTGAGTACACATCCTTGTAGTTCTCGGCCATGTACTCGTTACGGGTGCGGAGGAAGTGCACCAGTTTGTTTGCTCGATCGACCTGTTCTTCCAACTGGCGCACCTTCTTCCGCATACCCGGTAAGTCTCGCTTGCCTTTGAAGGACTGCTCGTTTAAGATCTCCTGAGCGATCTTCACCCTTCGGCGTTTCTCGATGCCTCGTATCCACTTTCGAAGTTTCCGTTTTCTTCTTTGGATTTTTTGTTTGCGATGCCACTTGTTCCAGGCTTTGATATCGGATTTGGGTGGCGCACCTTTCTTCTGTATTCCGCCTTTTTTACTTCCGCCACTTTGACCCTTGGCTTTCGGCGCTGCTTTCTCCCCATCCTTCTTCTTTTCATCACCTGCAAAAAAATACCCTTTCAGTACCAGGCTAACCAAATTAGTCATTTTTTCATGTTACCTTTCTTCGGTTTCTTCTTCTTCTTGGTTTCCGCGTCCCTGTCTGGCTCATTCGGGTCATGATGATGTCCATAAGGCTTCCGCTCACTCCTCGCTATCTTTCTTCGTACTCGAGAACCATCACCCGGAAGTATGCTCTTCAAAGGTTCCGGAAGAGGAGTACCCATCCGTAGATGAGAGGGAAGGAGTTCCCCACTGGGCAGATACACCGCAGTCGGCTGGATATGACTGACTATGAAACGCCGGTATGGGAGCGGCATGCGTCGTGCGTCCCCTCGACCATCTTCCCGCCGACCGGATAACAGGTGGCGCTGCTGCAGGTACTTCCGGATGGTCTGGTCAGTCAGTTTGTGTCGCACGTACAGGTCGTACTCTGTTTTGGGTCGGTTGATGTACGTGTTGCGTCGGATATCTTTGTCCCGAAAGATTCGAGGCAGGAACTTGCTTTTGACCACATCGAACTGCTCGCTCGGACGTTTCTCTAGTAGACGACGAAGCTTCTTTTGGAGGTCCCTGTTGACCTTGGCCTGGACATCTTCCTGCGATGCACCGTCACCTTTTCCGGTCACGTCTTCAGCTGTTACTTCCTCACCTGCACGAAAGGAAATTACATGAGCCAAACAGAATGAAAAACTGGCCAACCAAAGACTGCGCTGGTCGAGCTGGGCTACGGAGATAGAGCACTGCCCTGTTCGGCTTGCGCAGTCTATAAACAAAGACTGCGCAACCTGATCGAGCTCCATGCTTCTCCAATGGCATTCAAAAGCATGCCATTACCTATTAACGGAGCAGACCGACTTTTCCGTACCTCGTTATCATACTGCTCTTTCGCTTGAATGATCAGTCGCGACATGGCTTTCACCAGTTGATCTCTTTGCAAGCGGTCATGGTTCGACACTTCCCATTCTTTCTTCAGCGCGTGCCGCAGTCTTCGTTTTGCTACCGCGTCCGTTTGCTTCCTCCGTGGTTCTTGATATGGGTTGACTCTGGGCACCGGCCTAAATTGTCCTTGGGTTTGTGCATCCATCACGCCACCCCACCGCTCGCTAGTTCTCAGTTCCCGCGACATTCTCACTTCTTTCTCCTGCGGCGCCACACCGAAGCATGACTGTACGAACGGCCGAGTCGCCGGATGCTTTTCATCAAACTGTCGTTCTCGCAGTTCGTGCTTGGTGAACCGCGCTCTCAACTTGATATTCTTCCACTTACGATACCTATTCTCGCGCCATTTCTGTACACGATGCTGTGGCTTGTATCTCTTCTCCGAACCTTTTCCCGAAGGTTTGTCGGGAGACTTACCCTTTGTGGGCGTGGTGGGCCTTCCTGCACCTTCGCCATCTTTAGTTCCTTTACCACCTTTCGCAGCGGCCTTCTCAGCCGCTTTCTGTTTACGAACGATCTCCGCTCGACGTTCAAGCTTGCGTTCTCTAGCTTGTCGCCTGTATTGACGCTTCAAATGTAAGCGGTATGGTTTATTTTGTAAACGTCGAATGATACGATGGAGACGTTTCTTCACGATAGGGGTTAGGACGATCAGCTCATGCTCATGCACCGGAACTCTGAGCTCTTTCCGCATGCGATCACGACCGAATGTCGGCGAAGGGCCGCCATCGCGATTAGCATTCAACTGAAAAGCATTCACAGGTTCTGCCGCAAATACTTCAAAGTCAACCTTCCTTTTCGACACCGAATCTTTCAACACATCCAATTCCATTCGGAAAATTTATCAGCCCAAAAGTAACGTGAAACACATGGGTATACTTCAGACTGCGGTCTTTCCTCAAATATACTCCAATTAGAGTTCAAAGTCAGAAAAACAGAACCGAACCTGGCAACTATCTCGAACCAGAAGGGAAACTGGTCACAAATATTTCGAAAAGCCCTATTAGTTTTCGGAACGCAAATTTGCCTTACGACGCTCTTGCTGTGATACTAGCACTTTCTACTTACTTCAGAACATTCCCCTATTCACAATGTCGCACCATGTTGGAGACCATCACGACTATAAGGAGTACACGCACACCGAGATGAAGGCACCTGTTATTCAAAGCATGTCGCCGGTCATCGCTTCCGGTGTCAGCGGCTTGGCCGAAGAGCTCGTTAGCCACGGAGGTACCACCTCTACCGCTCGAGTTTCTGCTTCGGCCGTCCCTATTGTCCACGATACTCCCGAGCTCCGACAGAAGTCCGCCGAGGATAACGCCCGTTACCAACGCGAACAGGTATCTTCATTCAGACAACATGCCGTAAGAGACCTCCCGAACTTCAACTCAGCAATAGTAGAAGACATTTGATTTTCAGTTTTATTCTTATCAGGAAACGATCGCCCGACAACATGAGAAAGATTTGGAAAAGAAGACCGAAGCCTATCGAAAGGAAGCTGAAGCCGAGGTACGAATATTGCACACCCTACCTACTTTGACAGCGAAGTAAAAAGTGCATGATTATTTTTCCGAAATCAGGCTGAGAAAATCCGCAAGCAGTTAGAGGCGCAGCATGCCAGGGACGTTGAATTCCGGAAGGAAATTGTGGAAACTGCCATTGACCGTCAAAAGCGCGAGATCGAACTGGAAGCCAAGTACGCAAAGAAGGAGCTGGAACACGAAAGGCAACTCGCACTGAAGGCTCTCGAGCAGAGCAAACTAGCCACTAATGTACGAGTCCAGATGGACACTAGCGCCGGTTCGACCTTCAGCAGTGGTGTTTCGACTCATGTGGTCACCAATAACAAATAATTTGTTTTAATATTCACGCATACTACCTTCAGTCTGACTGCTACAGTGAACGTTCTGTATGTTATCGTAAGATATGCTTTATGCAGATTTTTTGATGCAAACATTTGCTGTCCTGGAGTACAGCATTCAAATTTCAAAACCACATCAAACACACAGAAAGCAAAAGCATTTGCCGTACCAGTGCGCAGAAAACCCTTTCCGCAGTATAGTAGCGCTGCCGGTCCCACTAAACCATATTAGCCCCGGAAGCCGTAGTCTTCGCAACAAGCTCCCGTTCGTTTCGATCGCGTCACGTGACCCACACCGCTGTGTGCCACTTGGTTCCGTGTAGTATTCCACCCTAAGTAGCCACCATCGTGGCTCAAGCCGGACAAGTCCAGAGATGTGCCGAGAAGGTTTAAGCTTAGTATATTAGTTTAGTCTCAAAGCCATGCAAATACATATTGACTCAGTTCCTGGTCCGTACTCATGTCGATCCAGCATGAGCTTCTGCAAGCGGTAATTCAGACCGTCTTCCATGAAGCCATTGATCATACTCTTCGCTCTCAAGCCGTGACGAATACTATTGATAAGACTGTGGATCGCGTTATCCCCGAGCATCACGGATCAGTTTCTTCGACCAACCCGCACGACCCACATCATTCTGCGCACCACGGATCGGTTTCTTCGGCCAACCCGCACGACCCACATCACTCTGCGCACCACGAAACCCTCTCTCACGGACATTCTCTGGATCATGGTCAAAAGCATTCAGTTCATTACGGAAGTATATCCAGCCAGATGACACAACCGCATTCTGGGTCCGAGTCCGGCCATGAATCCCATCATGCGGATCCACAGCACGAACATGCAGATGAACGTGCAGGTCATTCCTCCGGAATCTCCGCTGGTCGCCATCTTCACGTCCATGATCCCTACCCCGAAACTTCTTCTCCTCACAGTCATAAACATCATCAGTTCATAGAGTCTCATGACTACGACATTTACGGAAGTCACCATCACACCCAGAATGAGCAGGAAGTACCTCATCATCATCCAGGGCATGTTCATGGAGGAGAAGTCCACGGGCAACACCGCCATGCAAAGCATGAACGTCATAATCGGGAAAACCACAAACAGAAGCACGACCATAAAGGCAACATTCAGGAAAGAAATGGCGATACAGAAATATCACATGAAGGTGACGAAACGCACAGACCGGAAGCGACAGAGTCTACAGTTTCCGAGCACCAATCCTCCCAACAAGGAAGCGTACCGAGCACAGAGAGAAGTGACCATCATGGCCTTAGTCTCCGCCCTCCCGGGCACCACCACAACCACGCCCATGTCCATCAAGTAAAGTCTGCAGAAAATAGTGAGCACAAAGAACATCATTACATTTATCCCAGCTCCGTGCAAATTCTGCCACCTATAGATAACCCATCCGAGAGCCCGCGTTCAGAAGAAATTACCATTGTCCGTCGGCATCATCTGGTCCACGACCCTGTCCGGCATGGAAGTCGTCCTGTAAAATCAGACAAAAAGTCCGATCGAAGGAAAAGCAAAAAGTTTGTGGAAAGCACGCCTGTTGCTATACCCAGCCCACCAGAAGTCGTTAGGGTCCACGTCCGGGAGAACACCCAGTCGATCACGATAGAGAAGTCTCCTCAAACACAATTTCCACTACTCCACCCACACCACTCCCATCCCGGGAAGCACGAACATACACAAAAGGCTACCAGCCCGCAGGACGTGCCGCCTGTTACACTAAAGCCGAGCCGAAGTCAGCTGGTGGCTAAAACTCCTTCAAAGACTCACTCATCCCAATTGCATCCCACCCACGGAAACGAAAAACCTGTTGCTCATCGCCATTCTCCGCATCGCTCACATCATCAGTCAACACATGACGGATATCACGTCGAGACCCATTCCTGCCATATTAAAGACGATGCGAAACCAGAGGGAACTCCCAGAGCGCCTTCGGTCTTGGAAGAGGAAACTCGAGCTAGTGTGCGCAAAGTACTCACGGAGTTGCTGGAATATCTTAGAAGACACCCTGCAAAAGCAGACGTCGCTAGACAGCAAATCTTGCCCGCTACTCCGTCAATACTGTCCAGAAAAGAGCATCAGGTAAAGTTCAAAGAGCCAGTCATAGTCACCGAATACGAGCACACGGGGATCCAAGCCGTACGGTCCGAGCAATTTCCTTCTGAATCCACTCACATGCGGTACCTACCTTCAACCAGCACAGAGTCTAACGAGACAGAAGAAACAAAGCGCGAACCGCCGGAACCAACTTCGCAAATCCGCGATACACATCAATCCCTTGACTGCTCTAACCAAACAAAGCGTGGAACCAGCCCATCACAACGCTTAGAGCCAAGTTTGAATCCTGACTCACCCTGCAACACGCACCTGGACAGATTCAAAGTCCGTGAATGTCCGACGGGTCTTCGAAGCTTCCTGAACCGTCATGTAGGGTTCGAAGATCCCCCTCGCTGGCGGGTTTCCTGTCCCGGTTCCAGTGCTGTCGTCTGTGATCGTTTCAGTTCTAGAGCGCGCTTCCTGGAAAGGCACGTTGATGCATTACAAGGAGGCGATGATGTCACATCTGACAGACTTAGGTGTCTTGAACGAGAAAATGAAAAACTCAAAAGCAGCGTTGAACAACTTACGGCCGAAAACCGTAGACTTCAGCAGCGCGTGCTGCGGTCTGATCTTTCGAAGTACCCGCATGATGCAGAAATGGACTCAAGTCCCGATAACAGTCAGTATCGAAAGTTCGAAGACGTCTTGAGCAACGTCACGTCGGATCTGGACTTACTGCACAAACGTTCTCAGCAGATTATATGCTCACAATACCCTTCTGACAAGATTGACTCTGTACGAACGAAGGAGCTTGCATTCCGAGCGAAGTCGCCTGCCAGAAGAGCGGCCAGTCCGTGTAGACCCACTGTGGCGGTGTTGGACAAAGCTGACGAAACCCACGAGCCAGACATCATGACCTGTAAATACAACGATTCTTCTTATAGAAATCGAACCTTCCCTTCTTCGCGTACCTTTGACTTTTCCAGATCGGAATACTTGTCGAGCGGGTGCCTTTTTCAGTCCGTTGTACCTAGCTCGCCGTTTCAGCGCTGTAGAAAACCGTCTTTGAAAAGTGCGGATGATATAATTCTTCAGACCTATGAGGAGCGATTAGAAAAGATATTAGAAAAGCATAGACATTGCAATGACGAATCTTGTCTCCCCGCAGATGGTCAGTGGTCAAAGTGGCTTCCTAAATAAATAGCAGGTCGGTCGTCGCTCAAAAGCAGGATCACTCTGGCAAGATCCTTGCGGTTGCATCGGGAACCAATAAAATCCCTTGATCAAATGTTCACGATAATAATTATCATTAGAAATACTGCATGTAGAATGAAGAGTTTGCGAGGGAGAAATCTCTCCTGCATCCTGCCAACTAAGCTTGATTGTTTGATTCAGCAAGAGTAAGCTGCCAAAGTGCCAGGCCACGCGGTGTCGTTTTACTCGTTTATGAGTCGGCATAAAATTTTCTGGACAGCTCCGTAATTTCTTTTCACAATTTTGTAAAATCACTTCCGGTTGCTCTGATGTTCGTCATCTCGATGATGAAGCAATCTCACAGTTGTTGCGTTGGAGGGAGTTTATGGTAGTTTGTTGGCGCATCATAGTCTAGCTGGATGATGCATTCATGAACACAAGTCTTCGACAGTTGAGACAGTCGTAACTGCCGTATTAGTATTGGAGTGCATCTTCGCTGCCGACTTCTGCGATCCCACTTTGTTTAGGATCCGGAGTTTCCTGACACAGGCTGACATCCGAGTTCGTTTTCTCCCGTTATTTCTAAAGGTAAGTGTTCAAAACTTCTAGTAACTCCGGTCGGACCCACAGTCTGAGCACTGACGGTTTTTTTTTGCATGTAGCAACAAGATGTTGGAAGTCGACATGCCAGATGTCGAAGACGTCATCGATCTTCAGGATTTTGATGAAGAAGATGACGACGACGAGATTGCACGCAGGCCTTCTCAGGTACGCTTTCAGCAGACTCTTCCATTCAACTTCAAGCTTCCATATGAAGACAAGCTGGAAGAAGAAGCTTCGACGTGGCTGGCGGAAATCATAGAAGGTCTCGCGAAGTCTGTGTAAGTTATATTTTCAGCAATCAGCATGTACCCGTTCACTGCACATAAAATCTGTTTTTATTCCAGGATGACTGGCGATTACCGTCCAGGCTTGATTGTCTGGTGTGCGAAGCTTGATCAGTACTTCCGGCTGCACGGACGCCGTTTCACCAAAGAGCAACACGTCCAGCTAGTCCACCTGTTCTTCGAGTTGGTTGTGGATGAACAGATGGAGCCTCAGCTCGTTTCCCGTCTGTGCCAGACTCTGAATGACCTACTGAAGGACTTCAGGCTGTTGTCGCCGGATGACTTGCAGATTCCCTGGCGAAAACTATACGACACGGTCGAACGTCACCAGTACAATCGCGACGAACGCCATGGCTTGGCCATCACCCCGGATAATATGGGAAAGAACCTCACCATGGTCATCCAGAGCTGTCGTCCATACTTCTCCAGAGGTAAGCCTCTTTGTGGACGGATCCAAATTCTGCTGCATCATTGCCATAGAACTGGACGCGAGTTGGCCATTCTGGATGTGTCGGCCACCTAGCAGCCAACATGCGCGCGATGACGTCATGCAGTAAACTGTACTGGGTGGTCGACTAGCCTTGTTTGCGCCTTGCTTGGTATCATTCAACATATTATCATATTGTATCTTTTCAGAAAGCACGGAGGAAATGCTGGAAGAATGGCGTCCGTTACTCTGTCCCTACGACACGTCCATGAAGAAAGCCATGACGTACTTCTCGAACTTTCTGCCCACGATGATGCGACAAGGCGAAACCCAGTGGAAGCTGTGGTTTGAAGAGTTCATGGGCATTTGGTTGTCCTTCGCTAATGTCCCGAGTTGGGAGGGGGACATGGTGGCTCTCTTATCCCGCTTAGCCATGGACAACATTGGTCACATCGATTGGACTCCCTACGTTTCTGTGATATTTACGAAATACTTACGTAACATCAAGCTTCCGGTGGGTAAGAAGCGCGTCAAGATTGTCGGAGAGAATAAGGGCTTTGACGTGGTCAGCGCGGCGGTGTGGCCCATTGCCATGTTGCACGACGATGCGTGCTCGGCTGCTTTGGAAGACTTGTTCAAAGCTGTCGAGACGTACTTTTATCCTTCCAACAATGGAGAATGGACTGGAAGGCTTTCGAGCATCGTGATGAAGCTGCCGATGTGCTTGGTCAGTCGAATCAACGCAGAGAGGTGAGCACCAAGTGCTATACTCTGATCATAATATTAGCACCGTTTCTTCAAAATAAGAGATTTGAAAATTTTGAGTGTATAAGTCGGAAGTATAATGTGAAAGATTATTTTTCCAGATATAGGAAAGCTTCATGGCAGCCGCCTATTCCGACTCAAGCGCACATCTCTGACGAAAGAATCCGACGGTTCGTGACAGCGATGAAGCCGCTGGCTCTTCTGAGTATGTACAGCAAGAACATGATGTCGCGATTAGAGACATTGTTCGCGCTGAAATCGTTGGGCGAACTCACACCAGATCTCATAGTTCCCGAACTGCTGGACCATCTCTATCCGTCGCTGGATTCTCTGACCGAGCCTCACCGACTAACAGCTAGTCTGTCCGCGATGACCATCTGTACGCGTAGCTTGTTCGGAATTGAAGGAGGAAGGAAGCATGTGGTGCCGCTGTTGATGGCGGTGTTACCTGGGATCGACTCGAACGACTTCAAGAAGAGCGCTTGTGCTTTCCAGTTCATAACGTGGGTCTTCCATCCTTTTGTCTATTTTCATACCATGATATCGATTTCAGATTCCTTTTGTCGTTTTAGGTGTGTACTGTCCTTCGTTCCGTTAGAAGACTGTTCCCGTTATGCAGAGCGTCCGGAACTGACGGAGGAAGAACGAGAATTGTGTTATGCTAGTGCAGGCTTTGAAGAGTTCGCCCTCCAGTGTATTGAGCGTTGTCTCACTGTACGATTCAGTGGAAAAATTTGCTCAACCCAAAGTCAGAATGTCTAACTAAGTTCCTTGTTTGTGTCTGTAGTATATCTCGAACTCAACATGCGATGCCAGTAACGGTCGGCACGATTCCAGTTCGCGAGACAACGAGAAGATGACGCTGGAGGAAAGGTTCACGCGATTAGGCATGTCCTCCGTGGTCGCTACACTCATCTACCAGTCCAGCGATCAGATCTGTCAAGTGCTTCTCCAGCGCATCTTCAAGTTCATAACAGATGGCAACCTCAATCATGGTCACTATACGGGTAACGTGGTGGCTGGCTTCTGCAGTATCGCCCTGAAGTTCCGTCCGGCTATTGCAAAGACAGAACTGTTCGATCCAGTCATGAAACTACTGAAGAGCCGAGTTACTCTCGCTGCTGACGCGATTGCCGAGAATGAGGAACCCGACGAAGAAATCGCATGGACGGTCAAAGTTGCCACGGACGCGGTTAGCCAAGCTGGCCGGTATGCGTAATCGAAAGAAACATATACCTCATTTTCTCCTGCGTACAGGAATTTGTAGACTCGTGACGCGTGTGGGTATGCAGGTGTATTTACTGTACTCTTGATTTCATCCACCCGCATACTTTGCCAAGTAGCTGTCATATGGTTTCCTGTATGCAGGTTCACAAAAGGTTGATATAGTTCCCGTTGGGAATAGGTTTCATATGAAAGTTTGTTTGCAGGTTCATCTTGGATGCCAAACCAGCGCTGATCAAGTGTCTTCACATTTTGCTCCAGACCAAATCCATCGCGCTATTCAAGTTGACTGCGGGGCTAGCTCGCTCCACCTTCATCGGTCTCCTAACCACATTCGCAATCAACATCAGGTCTCTCGTCCCAGAAGAGCTCGGTCTCACAGCCGACGAGTTCATTCCTGTCAGACACTGGTGCCAGTCCGTCAAGCAAAACGACGTCAAGATCGAATGGCATGTTCCAAGCGAAGAAGAGATGGGCTGTGCGGAAGAGTTCATTGCGCAGTTCCTGGTTCCTGCTTTGGACAAACTGAAGCATCATAGTAGCGGAGAGGAAACGCTGAAGCGGAAAGAACTAGAACGAACGCTGATTCTGGTAGAGTCATGTCTGAATGGGGCCGCTGCTCGATTCCCATTCGACTCGACACCAGAGCACAGAGTCATGCCGTGTGAATCTATGGTAGAGATTTACTCGAAGCGACCCGATCCGGAAATTGGTTGTGATCGCGAAATCCAGATATTAGGTAACTTCCAAGATATTATCCGTTCTACCGTTCTGAGTTACCGAAATTTTTTTCCAGGTCGGCCTGCCAGGCAGGTGATCCTCGAGCACATTCAGCCAGTCCTCACCAAAGTCACAACGACGGATTCCGACAACGTCAAGGCCATCAAGATTATCCTGAGGATCTTCCGGTCGCTGATGTTCTTCCGAGGAGTAAACGGTGAGAGCATTCAAGGTAGACTGAGAGGCCATCTGATCTCCAAGAAGCAGCTCGGACGGAGCTTAGGTTTACAGAAAGATTTCCAGATGAGGCTCCTCATCATTGAACGAGTTGCCATCCAGCACGACCGACGTCACTACGTAAGTCATGCAACTTGGTTGCTCCTTACTCGTAATCATTCGAAGCTTTACTCTTATTATCGTCGTTTCACATCACTATGAGTTAGGCTCGTTGAATAAGCTCGACAAGATCGTTTTTCCAAGAGGCTTATTCTTCGAGCTGATAAAACTGATACCGAGCGCCACCTGGAAAAACGATCTTGTCGATTTTGTTTGCCCAAGTTCCAGTCTATTTCAGTATCCACTGTGCATGTAAAATAATTATTTTATCTAACAGATGTGATTTTCTATAGGATCATCGAGGTTCGCCATTAACAACGATGCGTGTCAGTATTCTCCGAGAAATGATGAAGCTGTCAATGGTTCCGTACAAAGACATTCGCATTCTGGGGCAGAACTACTTCCACAGCGCCATGAGTAACATTCGATGCTCGTACCTTCTCTTCGTCGATGACATTTTGGCTGCCTTAGTCGAGTCGCAGGAAAGTCCCAAAGAACGAGTAGCACAGATGAAGGGTAGTTTGTACTTGATGCTGGGTGGAAAGTCTGGTTCACTTCCTCTCAAACACGACTGGTACACCATCTCGAGGTGCTTTCCTGCCTTGTTGAAAGTGGTGTCAGAAAGTAAGACTGTGGCGATAGTCTTTGACAAACTGGCTGAAAAGATGGAACGCCATTTTAATACCACCATGATTACTATTCCGAAATCTGCTGGTGCTGTCAAAGCGGCGAAGGTAATGGCGAAGAGTGCTGGGCTGGATGGGAACATGGTCGATACCGAGGAAGTGTGGAAAAGGAGGAAGGAGGAAAGTCGCCGTAATGAAGAGTTGTACTTTGAGACAGTCAACGAGCTACTGGATTTCGTACGAGAAAGAGTGACGAAACCGAAGATATTCCATTTTGCTCTATATACCCTTTCTTTCATGAGTAAGATTTTTCCACTGTTTTATTCCAGATTATATACTACCATTTTGTTGAAGTTGGAGCAGAAAAATACACATTTCCTCGCGTTTTTACTCCAATTTTTTGTTATATCTTTGTCGGTGAAGGATGCTTATGTTTGTTTATGATTGTAGTTCGTCGTGATGTGGAGCTTTTACCAAACATGGTTGATGTCTTCATGGACAACTGGGCGAATCCGAGTTCAGAAAAGGCGCGGAAGCTCTGTCAGCAACCTATGTTGAGCTTCCTACGGTGGATCAAGCGCCCTCTAGTTCACACCACAATGGAACTCAAGTCTTCGAAAGTGACAAATACCAACATTCCGAAAGCTGGCATAAGGTCGGACAACTTGTGGGTGTGTTTCGACGAGAGCAGACTGCCGAAGAACGAGACGGAGTACGATAGCGCGGTCTTCGTCGACAAAGTCCGATATGGCTACTACGGCTGGCCCACTCCTTTGCAGGTACCAGTACCCCACATTAGTAAGAAGACCAGTTCGTTTGTTTTTTGCTGCATGAATAAAGCGGCGAGATCAGTGGGCGGAGCGTTTCACTTGCCTGCATACAGAAATCTAGACAGATAGCATGCACAGTGCGTATGCAGGTGATCGATGTTCTCTCTATCAGGTTGACGACTCTTCACCTATGGCTTCATTTAGGTTTTGCTTTGCAGTTGCCGGCTCCGATCAAGGATCAGCCACCACCCAACAAGATGCCAGAAGCACTCTCACCGCTCGAGAAGGTAATCTACGACAAGATGGTGGAAGACTCCTACGTCGACATCCTGGTTCGCGTACTGTCCGTCGATGATTCACGAATGCACGGGAAGTTCGATGCATTCACATACTCCATCTTCCGGGTTCTCTTCCGCCACTTTGAAGACGCGTTCCTACCCGTACTTTTGCCTCACATTGCCAAGCTGATAAGTTCCAAAGAAGAACACCAGCATCGATGTGCGGCTGAGATCCTCGCTGGCATCATTCGAGGCTCAAGAAGATGGCCGTACAAGAAAGCCGCTCATCTGTGGGAAGTCCTCACACCACTCATCCGAACGGCTTTGAGCAATATTACGACCGAGTCTCTGGCGGACTGGGGTTAGTACAAATATCCTCCTTTCAACGGAGTCCGTTGTGTAGATCATTTTGCCAATTAATCAGGTTGAATGCTAGAGGATTCATTCATCTTTCATGCACCCTCATACATGCATAATAATGCTTATTGATCGACATATTATTGGTCGCTGTATGCAGGTCAATCATTGCAGCCATATATGCGATGATTGAGACTAAATATTTTATATCAGCTTGAGTTTTATATTGCAGGTGAGTTTGCCCATCATGGATTGAACAAAGGTGATTCCCGTCGAATCTACCCTTTCCTCAAGATACTCTTCGAACTTCCAAAGAATGACACCTCTTTCCAAGCATCCTCCCGGCTGTACGTTCTTCAGAACGCTTTTTTCGTTTCGTTCGACTGGCGACGGCGTGATCTACATTACCGCGTACTCGATCTCATGAAGGACCGATTGGAGGAACGGTACCGAGAACGAGTCGCGTGGACCTTAGCCAACCTCTTCCGTTTCGAAGTCAAGCTTTCCAACCTGAGTACCGGTCAAGACCAAGGTCCTCGCTTCAAGGGCTTCCTCGAAGAACAATTTTCGAAGTGTAAAGTACTTCTGTTGCCTCCCGCGAAGCAGACGAACACCGAACAAGCCATGGCGATCTTCAAGACGGTCGTCAAGACTATCGCACAGGAAGTTATCGCTTCTTGGAGCCACACACCTGCCCAAACTCAGGTAAGCATTATTCGCCAACTTTATGTTAGTCATCTAACTTTCAGACATTCGGTTATTCTTGGATAGTGGTTCCTACCATTCCTCTTCCGGTTCGAGAGCGACACGCGTGATGAGGAGCTTCGAAACGATTGCCTGACTGCTCTGGTCTGCCTGTCTCAGACTGCACTGTCCGCACCGGAAGTGGAAGAAATGCTCACGCAGATGGAGAATATCGTCGGCGACAGTACCGGAAGTACACCTTGGCGAGACAGGGTTCTCGCGTTACAGCATCTTCAGACTGTTGTCTTCAATAACTTTTACACGTTCAAAAGCTCGGATGAATGGATACAACGCGTCCAGAAACTCGTCACTCAGGTAAGTAATCTATGTCACCCGTACTATCCTTTCCGAAATTCATCTTGTTGCCTGCTTAACCAGAGTTTGGAGAATGAGAGTGTGGAAGTCCGGGAAACGGCTTCGTTGACACTAGCTGGTCTGGTGCAGTGCGGCTTTTTCAACATGGACAAGTCCATCTTGGAGAGTTTCTTCAAGAAGGCCAACACAAAGTATCGCCCTGGTGACAACAACAAACTTCTCCTCACGCGACATTCAGGCATCCTGGGTCTCTGTTCCTACATCACTGCCTATCCCTACTCCATTGTCGGCTTTACCGCTGATGTGCTCGTGGTCCTGAGCACCCACGTTAACGATCACCAGCCCATCAACCAGACAGTCAAGAACACCATCAAGGAATTTCGACGTACTCATCAGGACAACTGGACCGAACACAAGAAGAAGTTTGACGAAGAGCAGTTGTCCATGCTCACTGACTTGCTAGTTTCTCCCACCTACTATGCGTAGTTATGTCTTGCGAGGTTGTCTCTTGTCTCTTTCGTAGACTATCTCAACGGTGGAGCTAGAGTTCTTCCCACCGTACACTGTTTTCTAACGCTATCAAAGTAATCTTCGTCACTTTATCAAGAAACTTCACAACTCCATTACATTGCGTAAACCTCAAATTTGTTGCTTTCCTCTCTCTTCGCGATTCGCTTCTTCGAACATGTGAATTTAAGGAACCCATCGAAAAGGTAGAGCGTGTATTCCAAATTTGTTTTATTCCCAGAACGGCAGAAGTCACAGCCGAAAATTCGACCAGTCGAGCGAGTGTTCTAAACAGTCTCCAAATCCCGTTAAAGAGTGGGAGCGAAGTTATTCATCGCCACCTCCAACCTTAGCCAGAACGGCTTTCTTCTTCTGGGCAATGCGGTTGGCAACCTCAGCATGAGAAAGCTTCTTCCTGTTCCATCTGAGATAGGCGAAAGTTCCATTAATAAGCCAGCAGAATGAACTAAGAAAGATTCAGTTTCAAGTGGACTTACCGTTTGTTCTTGGGTGGTTTTGGTTTCTGTTCCTTTTTCTCTGGAGCAGGGTTAGCTCTAATGTTGTCGTGAGCTGACTTGTAAACTCCTTCGATCTACAAACAGCCACCATATTAACCACAATTCGAAACAGTCGAACTGCGAGGTTCGAACATGGCTCCAGAGAAAAACTCACCGTTTCAGATGTGACACCGGCTGCCAGGTATCGAGAAAATTGCTTCTTATAAGCTTCCTCGTCAGCGTCCTGCAGTTCTTTCATGTAGTTACCAACATGGCCACCCATGATGTGCTTTCGGTGGATCTCGGCATCAAACTTTTTCGACTCAGAATCGTACCCCGGAAATCGACGGTTGCTGTAAGACGATGCCAAATTGGTCTTAATAGTCCACCAAAATACTGGAAGATCAAACACTAAGTCGGCCTTAAAGTATCCATACCTGTGAGGGATGTTCAATCCTCCATCGACAGCACCCTTCATGCAGGCGAACACCTTCGACCCAGTAGTGGTTCGGCCAAGACCGACATCGAGGAAGCATTTGAATGCTCCGGGCTTTCCAGCAACGTCCTCGACGTGGCTCTCTTCTCCAGTAACGTCCGTAGTTCCCTCATAGATTTTGTCGAGCTTCAACTGCTTCAGAAGCTACAGAAACGAAAAATAAAATTAGGGTATCTGCAATTTTTCGCACCAAACACATTACGAAATACACCGCACTCCGTTCGAAATGATACGGAAGATCAATCGGCTTACCCTTCTGGCCAACAGAAGACCGGTCGCGTAGGCAGCAGCATAGTTGGTCAGTCCCAACTTGATACCGAAACGAGGCAGCTCATGTGCATACGCGGAGCACAGAACTTTGTCGCCTTCGATCTTGGCATATACGATCTACAGGTGAACAAAGCTCGTGAAAGCTCCACCAGATCATCAAGGATGGCAGCAATTATACCTGAGCGATAATGTCCTTGTTGGTGAAACGGACGACGAGTCGGTATTTGGGGGTGTTGTACTTGTTCTTGTCCTGCTGGATAAGTCCCTTGCGCGCTTGATAATCGGTCTTCCCCTCTGTAAAGCAGACAAATGTCATCCTCACTTCTACCATAGTGTCTACTACTGCGCCCCTTCCCGTAGGAGTGACCCGTACCCCACTTTGCTTCTAGCCAGATAAGAACCAGGACTACTGTTGTAGAGGATGGCTCACTCACCTCGGCGACGGCGAAGCTTCACTTGGAAGCGCTTGAAGTACTGCTTGTTTTTGACGACTTTGACCATACCCTGCGAAAGACAACCATGCTCTCGTGCTCCTCTTTTTGCATGATACTTCTCACTTACCATCTTTGCTTCGGAAGTCCACTGGACGATAAACCGACAAGAAGATAGAGATCGTCTGGAGCCTGTAAACGAGAAGAGACTCTGCGAAAACTTTAGGATGATTTTCCACAGCTGGGCTGCTGGGATTGCTCATTGCTGGGAAGCTAGAGCCTGGCGAAACGTATGGGCCGGCTCGGCTCGAGTAGCAGTTTTCAGGATTCGAATCACTAGGGAAGGGGAAATTAGAACTATGGCTTCGCATCACTCGAGAAAAACGACTTTGTGGTGCGTCCTTCGGTGTTTGAACTGCATACGCTTTACTTTGCTGATGTGAGGCACCGTCAGACACCGATGGCTCGAGTCGAACTTCATTCTGACGTATTGTATGACATCATATTCCATCGCTTTGTTTACAAAATTTTCTGGATTCTGGAATATCATTTGCCCGTCTTCTTGTCGTCTTACGTCTTCCTGCGCGTCAGATCTCAGTCAGATCTGACAGATCGACATTTTTTTGGAACAGGGGACAACACGGAAGCAAGCGGAGCTGTGACATACTTCAGCGACTTCGCCGTGTTAACTCAAGGATGGATCCCAGCCTTCTGCGCGAGAAGGAAGCCTTTAAGAAAAGGGCATTAGCTCTTCCAGCTGTCGAGAAAAGGAAAGTTCAACCGTCTGCATCCACACCATCTTTCTCAGACTCGGCTTCATTGAGCAAGAAGCCAAGACCATCAAAACCTACAGGTAAGATACGGTGTGAGTCTGCATGATCAATGTCGACTTCCGGTTGTAACTGCGGTATAGGCTTATTCTGATGTTTCGTGTTCCTTCTTGTAGACTATGCCAAAACGGTCCTCGACTACAAAACTGGTTCAGTGGCGTCGGGAGTTGCGTTAGTGGTTTTGGCAAAGCTTGTCAAACATATGCGGGTAAGGACTGATGATCCGTGATTTGCTTTCAGTTAACAGATCGAAGCTATTCGCTCAAGCAATTTACTTCTTTTTAGTCACGACATCTTTCCGGGGAAGACTTTGGACTTACGCTGGATGAAATGCTAGAGGAGACAAAACAATACGAAGTTACACCGAGAATAAAGTCGTGGCTTCTTTCAGAGGTACCGCCGGTACGAGGTTAGGCTACAGTGCAAGCTGCTGATAGCTAACAAATGGTTCTATAGGCACTTCCTAAGAACCCGAAAATTACTGATATTGGAGGTGGGAAATTCATCTATAAGCCTTCCTTCGACATTAAAGATAAGAAGGGGTTGTTGCGTCTGTTGGAACAACGCCACGTACAAGGAACCGGTGGTGTCTTCATGGATGAGATCGAAGAATCTCTGCCTCACGCTCAGAAGGTTTTAGAGGTCAGTTCGTATACCCCTTTCGACGTATCATTAAACGCGAGTTTCAAACAGAGGAACAGTAGTTTGTAAAACGTCGAAGTTGGTTTATAGGAGTTGAAAGCCAACGTGATCCAGACCAAAGGTGAACGTGGCCGAGGACAGGTTGTCTTCTTCAAAGATCCCACCGTCGCCATCGAGATGAGCGATGATATTATCAAGTTGTGGCGATCTCAGCCAGTGGAAGGCCTGGACGACAAGAAGATATCCGAGTACCTGAGTAAGCATGGGTTTTCGTTCATCAAGAACGAGCAAAAGCTAGCGGTAAGTCTCGGGATTCTGTACTGATTGATGTAGCTGAGTTGTTTGCCCCATCTTACCGAAGTCTGGACTGACTCTAGTGTTGACTTTGTTTTCCAGCCGGTTGGAAAGAAACGCGGAAAGAGAGGCCCGCGAGGGGGGAAGTTCGTTCCGAAGCACAACGAGCACGTGGCAGATATCCTCGAAGACTACTCTGCCAAGACTGGTTCGAAGTGACTGTGATCCTGATTGCGAGTGGCTTGATCATAGCAAGACAAGCTATCGGCAACTTCTTACTCTACGATGTGATACTCTACGAAGAGCTTTTCTATTCATCCATATTAAAGTCTGTGGTAGAGTGTTTCTCATACGCGACTGTTCTCTCCCACAAAAAACTCAGCTTATTGATTTCGTTTATTGTTTTCGAAACTCCGCTTTTTGTCTTCGGTCTCTCTGGAGAGATGGCTGCATGGACTCTAGCGCTAAAAAATTTCCTGCTGCCAAATTAACACCGGTAAATAAATTCGGTTTTCGTCATGATCGTGAAGAGCTTAATGTTTTCCTATTCTCACCCCAAATAATATTACCAACAGCGAGATACTTCCCGGAATACAGGCTTGGTGTAAACATCAATATCCGTCACGGGTTCTCAGATTTGTGTATCTTGCCGATCTGATTAATGCACAGAGATCAGGGAAAACTAACCGCTTCAAAATATTCCAAAACAGCATTTCGTTAGTTCAAATTCGATTTATTCCTTACTAATTCAATCACTTTGCGAAACTCATAAGAAGCGATTGTTGTTGCACATGACCATGAGTCAGAAGCTCCACGAGAAAACTTAATATGCATGGAATTTCTTCTTTGGAAAATTTCTTTGGACTTCAATGTGTGAAATTAATACGAAAATTGGAACTAAAAGATGTTCATTCATTCATGGTACGGTACGCAGTTTCTCAAAATTTCATGGGCTCAAATGTGTTACCAGGAACCACCCAGCTTTTGTCACGAACAGCAAACTCTCAGTGCTAAATTATGCAGTGTGTGGCAATAGTGACGCCCTTGTTACACTGTCTGTTTGTCCGGCGCGGATTGTGTCTTTTCTGTTTGTCCGTTCCTCGATGAGTCAAGGTTGAACATTTTCGACCGAATACGGGCAGTTTAAAACTACACTGATATGATGGAATGTGGCTTTCATAGCAATATTCCAGAGGGTTTTCCGTTTTATGGCGGGTGGAGATGCCCGGAGATTAATGGGTTTCCGTTGTAGGTCCCTGGCCAATAAAGACAAGTCGCACCACTCTCGTGGATTGACACAAGTCACATGAACTATCGAAATGACAGGAATGCCTCGCTTGCGGAAAAACACAGTAAAGCAATAACATGCGGGACGTGGGCAAATGATTCAAAGCAGATTGGTTCTCCCAAGTGGCGCACACTTTCAGCCAATAACAATGAAAACGTCCGCCACGTGAGGTAACGATCTAGCTTAGTTGATTTGCCGACGTCTCATGTACGGTGCAATTCGAAGGTTTTTTCGGCTGATATGCTCTAGTGCGTTACGCAGAAAGACCGCGTCATCAGCGTCGATCGCGGCGAACTTGATGATTTATATACAAAAGTGTAGTGGCCATTACGACAGAATAAAAGTGGTAATGATATGGTGAGCTAGCAGTAGGAACGAGCAACCAAAAATGCTGTTTAACTGTTCACTTGATATTCATGAATGATAATTACAATAGTGTTTGAAAATTTCCATCACAATGAAAGAGAGAAAGCCATCAAACGTTCTAACTCGCGGTGACGTAACAATGGGTCTTATTGTTGTATGTACGCGATATCCGTTCATTCAGGTGGAATAGACGGTGGTGTAATCTGAGAACGTTACGCTCTTCTTCCTGTTGAGACCGGTTTGCGATTGAGTCCTCTTTTTCAGGGCGGGTTTCAGTGGCTCTGGGGAAGTGGCGCGACGAACCGATGGTGTTCGCATCACTGGCTGTGATGGTGTTCTGGACAAACTGGTACTTCTTCTTGACAGTAGGGTAGATAGCTTGGACTTTTCTTGTGGTGGAGAAGGAAGTGGGTTCGCGAGGTATAGCTCGGGATTCGGTGGGGAACTTACGGAATTGAGGGCACCTTGTTGACGGTAGCGGTTTGAAGGTTCGCGGAAACTTCCATATCTGTACCCATTCCTCGCTCTCAATGCCCCACCATCGTACATTCCAGAGGACGATACAGGCGGTAAGGTCTTTGTATTTCCTGGTGATTGGACGGTCAGGCTGCCATTGCCGCTAATCTTTTCCGGTGCATTGTGGTAATCCGGCTCGGGAATGGTCGGTTGGAGGGTTGTTGACTGTTGCTGACCATTGAGCCCATTAACAATGGTTACATTGATCACAGGCTGAAGGTTGCTGTGGTTGGCGGGTGCTGGCTTGATTGACAGTTCCGGGCCAACGTTAATCCAGCCATTGCTGTTACGGTTGTTTTCCTTGAAGCTATTTGATCGTCCGCGATTCAGCAGTCTGAACGGTGGCCGAGACCTTCCGTTTTCACGATCGGCGACCACACGTGAATCTGCAGCGCTGTTGGGAGGAATGTTGATATGCATAACATTGTTGCTGTTGCCTTTGTTGGAGGGTGACAATGCGCGTGAACGACCGCTCAGCTTGCGGAGACTATCACGCAGAGTTCCACCGTAGAAATCGCCGAAGCCTCGCGTCGAGGGTTTGCTGTGGTTGGCATTTTCCTTCTGGTCGGAAATGGATAAAGTAGAAATCCAAGGGTCAATGTTAGGGTTATAGGCGGTTCGTAGGTACCGTTCGTATAGGTCCACGGGTACTTGGTTCGAAGAGGACGAAGAGTTCTTGGACTTGTCAGGCATGTTCAAGCTAGAGGTCCTCGTGGGCACCACTGGACCATTGACGTGCGAGGAGTTGTTAGTGTTAAGACCAGCCGTCGAGTCGGAGCGCTTGACTTGTGCCGATGAAATTTCACGATAAATATGCATTGCCAAAGAACATTAGCTTATCCGAAGCGGAACGACTAGCCAATGCTGGCACATGTACAGCCACAAATGGGCTGTAAAGGCTGGAAGATAGGGTTGTCTTTAGACACTTGGCAATGTCATGTCAAAATCCGCGGCGGCGATGGAGATGAAATATTTATGAGGGGCTGCACGCGACGTAATGATGAATTTTAAAATGAAAGATTTCCTGCCTAATCAATGGCACAGTCAGCTGCCGCAAATAACAGCGGATACAATGCAGGAAGTGGCGAACGAATTACTGGCCGAGAAGTGAATACGCCGAAGTGCAGCCGCAAAATGTGCACTCTGCCTCTGGGTCGGTTTACAGCTGGCAGAAATCCAATGTCCTGATTGGTCGACGTAATTCGGTACTGCGCAGCCTGGGATGACGTAAATGTACGTCAGTTAGACAAAGAATGTACAGTAGACGCACACCCGGTGGTGCACAAAGAGCGCTCCGCCTTTCCGGAGTGAACAACGGGAAACCGCCTACAGGCAGGCCAAAGTGTAAAGTTTAGTCTTGTATGGATGATGGATGGAAAATGTCTACCTTCACATAAACACATCAACATGCAGACCGCCTCCGTACACTTACCAACAACAATGGTGGCTTTATCTCATTGGCACTCGAGGCCGGCTGGTGGTGTGGCGGCTGGTACGCCGGCCTGACGATCCGTGAAGGAAGTGGTGCAACCAATTATTGTCCGGGAAAAACCGATACAGTACTGTAGTACTCCGGCACACAACAGGGAAGAGATTGTGTAGTAAAAGCCGGTAGTAATGGACTGCTGATCGAATATGGCTGTCGCAATATCAGTGTTATGGAGTCTTCCTCGTTTATTGACTTTTGGGGATTCCACTGCGGTACAATCTGACAAGCACGAAGTGAGAAAGAAATGATGGACTTTTCTCCTTTCACAACGACTGCCTTTGAAGTGCCATCCGCTAACGCAAAAAAGCTAGCGACTCAGTCGAGGCCCTTCCGAAGAAGACAGTTTGTTGTGCATGTAATACCCTTGACGCATCAGTATTTGCCTTCAATCGAGGACTTTTATTGGTTATGCGATTAAATAAGCCTGTCGCAGCGGCTCTTCTTTGGGTATGAGTAACGTGTAAGAACGGAAATAGCCGCTGATGTATTTGCTCATCAATTTTCTTTCTTCAGCTTCGTCAGAGGCCTCACGCGCATAATGTACCGTGTGTATAAGCCGGTATGGTTTGACAAGTGCGTGAATGGAGTGCATTGTTGATAAACACTTTGAGTCCTCCAAATAAGTGAAGACACACCTCCGATAGTGTGAATACCGGTATATACTTTTACCTGACAGAAGAAACTTTCTGAGGTTTTACTGCCGATGCGTCATCAGCATAAGAGGGTCTTCCGGCAATAGGCGAACAATGGTACTCGTTTATTTATAGAGTAGAGATGCCCGCAGGGGAAACGGTGGAAAATATCACGAGATGTGTTGTTAGCTAGGAGACGATCAGTTTACGTGGAACGAACAGCAAAGTTTGTATTGTGTCATTTTTACACGGAAGGCTTTTCTGTAACAGCAGGTAGTCTTTTGACATGTGGAATTTAATCCTGAAGCTGATTTAGCACTTGCCAACGATCTGACATGTCGGACAGAATTTAAGAAATATCTGGCTAAGCCTTGCAGAATGGCGACAGGCTTAAATATGCTTTGACGTAGGGTTCGTGGGCGATTGAGGTTCTTCGTCAACACAAGACACACATTAACCCTAATGAATGGCAGCCAATGTGTTCAATTATTCGCGGTGCGGTACTTATTCCGGATTTAGCTTTTGCAGAAGATGTTGGCGGAAAACATAAAGTCTACGCACGGATCTGATCCATTTGTTGAGGGAAAACATGACAAGCTTAATTATGAGTATACGTTATGACGTTTCGATCGCAAAGAAAGGCGAAAAACCCACGCCGCTCGACCTTCAACCCGGAAATTCTCTCTTATACAAAATCCAAATTAGTAATGATGGGGCTCGAGAAAAAGGCTTTCGCGACTAGCTGTGTGATTAAGAGGAGAAGGCTGTTTTGAAGCTGGGCAAAAAAACGTAAAGGATGAACATCTTAAGTAACGCTCGTTCTCATTGTTTTGGGCTGGAAGCGTGAGCCATCTTGCACGTTTTATTCGCCCAGCTCCCATTTTCGAATTATTTTCTGAATGTTTTGTTCTGAGTCAGAATACGAGTAGATGCAAATATCAACAGGAATTGCGTCGTGTCAATCATCGAGATCAAGGCGACAAAAGCTTCAAGTTGATAACGTTTCAATTAAATCGTTTGAACAGGAAAAATTTCAGGGCGAACGCTCTGAATCGTTTGAGCTCTGAAGAGCCTATGTGCGGTCGAATATCACACCGGTTATTTTAACGTCTGCAAGTATTGTTTGTTAGACAAAACAACCTGCGACTTCTACGCACTATTTAATGAGAAGCAATTGTTAGAAGTGGAATGCAATTAGTTGCTATCAAGTTGATTGGTCGGCTTCTTCTCTTGATCAAGAAAGTCCGTGGGATAAGTCATCTTGTTTGTGTTTGAAAGACAGAAAATGTAATCACTTTTTTTCGTACGTTGGCATATTTTCTGCAGTTTCAACATTAGAATTGACAGATCTTGAGGCACTTTACAGGCGCGAAAGAAAGTTTAATTGAGTAGAAAGATAGCTGAGCGCATTTGTGCACAGTAGGCTATCGGCATTACGCATTACAATTTTCCTTTCTGTAGTCTGTCGGACTACCACTTGAGCTCTTTAATCAAGAAGAGAGAACCGCTGATGTCAACATCTTGACAGACTGTTCTTACTCAGTCTTTCCGCCCAAGTGAAATGGTCTCCACCAAAGCAAACCGTCGCCTATCGAAAGCTATCTTGGAGACATCAGACACACGCATACGGGTGGCCGGTTAAACATCATGAGTCTTTGGATGCATGTGCATGACGGCCTCGTCTGGAAGCAGTCAGAAGCTAACGTGAATATCGCCCACATTCATACAGCTGCCCGGTTAAGCACGTGGGTCCACGACTCCACGTACGCAGGCCTACGACGGTCAGCGTGAAACCTGAACGACCGTTTCACGCACCAGCATACAAGGGGTCGCAGTATGGCCGAAGCACCTGTGTGCAGGAGCGTGAGAGCTTGAGTACGGGTTGTTCCATAGTCAACAAAATCTCGTAATGCTAACCCTTCGACAGTCTGATTTTTCTACCGGAGTCTACCGGAAGTAAATCAGCGCTTAGTGTGAAACACCCATCGTTTGATCAGGAACACAAAAAGCTGCCACACGTGGGCGACTAAATTAACTGCTTTTATGTGCACTGGACCTTTCAACCCTGGATACAACCGCTGTATACTTCAAGAACCCTCTTATGAAAGACTTTCCATCAAATGTTTTAACACTCACTGCCGTCGCTGGTTTTTTTTTTATGAGCTAAACGTGATTGCGATAACAATCGACAGACTAAATATAGCCTTTTGGTGCCTTCAAATAATTGCCTGTAAGTGAAAGTTCAAACAGCGGTAATGAAGCCTGCACGAACATCAACATAAACCGGTTTTTTATCATCTGGAAGCCAGTAAAAAAGCCTGCACTGTTACATCGTCAACACATCTTGAAGTCATGCAGTTCAAAGTCGGCGTTGCACCAGTAGAAAACACTAAACCCGTAATCAGTCGGAAAGGAAAATTCAAACTTCGGACGTGTTGGCAGAAACATGTAATTAAGGTTCGTTTGCAGCTATGAGATACCACTTTGAAAGTTCTAGAGCGTGAGAACGAGAAAAATGGCACTACAGCATTCTTTCCTGTTAAAAAGCTCAAGAACGATCCACAAACTGCATTTTCTAAACACCCACATCGCCTTCAGAACCTCCCGTTAAGGTCAACCAGATCGAGAAAATCCAGGACCTTCTAAGAATTTCGATACTAGGTTCCTCGAAGCTTAAAGATTCTTCCTCATCTCGTGATTAAAGTTTCTCGCCTTATCCGGATGTTCCAGAAATTTCTGGAAAGACTGGGTAGGTCGTCACGGTATAACGCTTTCTTTCACAAGCCACACATTAAGAATTCAAGAGAAAGGGTGATTCAGGAAAAAGAACCAAGGATCTAGCTGCGAAACTGGTAGTAAGCCACTTCCGGTCTGACGAAGCGGCCATCGAAGTAATCACGGTCATCAAGCCTGACTCTTTCGTAAAAGGACGCTGGTCTCACACGTTCGTTGATTACCGGCCTTTGGTCTTGCTTCACCGGCAGGGAAGGTCGGACATGTCTTGATTGGATGATCGTCCCTGTTTCTTCCACTTCCTTCTCCGTAGACTTGACCGGGTAGTCGTATGGAGCTTCCCAGTTCGAGAGCTCGCTCCTTTCGCTCAAAGACTGCTGGCGCGGTTTGGGTTTCGAGCTGGAGGTGGCACCAGTGCTGTGGGAAGCGCTTTGTGCCCGTTCCGCTTTTTCTTGTTCCCAGCTCCGTTCCGCTTCATCTTCGGAAAAGTAATACGGTCGTGGTCGATAGGCGGCGTTGGCGTCGGACGAGGTTGCTTTGACCGATGGCGGCCTTCCCAGAGGTGGTGGTGTTACTGACAAGAACTTGTGCATGGCTACAAGAGACACAGACGGTGAATCGAACTTCAAAATGAGAAAACCGAAAAAGATTCAGTAAGAGTAGCCGGCTAGTTTGGAAAACCGGCCAGAGAGATCTATTCATGTACCGGGCACCTGCATACGGAAAGATTTCGTATTTCCACAGTACGTCTGTATGTAGGAGCCCGACACAAAAGCAAAACCTTCAAAAAAGACACATTTTAGCAGTTACGGTTACCGTCTGAGTATTCCGTCTTCTGGCTCTCGCCAAAAACGTCGTTCATCGAGCTATAACGTTTCAGTCTTTCCTGGAAGCCATCCGTATCGAAGTCAGAGAGCTTCGTGATGACAGGCTGTTCTCTGTCCCGGTACGTTGACTCTTCGTCTTCCTCATCGACCATCCAGTCGTCATCGATCTCAAAGTTCTTTAGCTTCCTTCCGGGTTTCCCTCTCGGCAAGTCTTTTTTCTTTTGCAGATCTTTCCTCACCGGTTTCTGCTTCACACTATGCTCGCCGTCCTCTTGACTGAAAACAGACGACTGGTTGATAGCCAACGCCTCGATTATACTCTCCGTCCTTCTATCCCTTCTATTCGACATATCCGAATCTTTCATCGAAGGTTTCGGCTCGGCTTCGTTCATTCGAGAAAAGACAGGAATGCCTTCGTCCTGAAGGGTAATGTCAATCCGCCCACGACTTCGGTTGACCGTGTCGTAGTCCTTGGGCGGAAGCAGAAGTGGTGCGGAGTCCTTCGTCTTTAATCTCTGATGGAACTCTTCAGCCAGCTTGGAAACTTGCGTGATGGGACTGGTGGGTTGTGGCGTGGTCTTGGCGTGATGATCTACCATCCCATCGGAAGAGGCAACAGACAAGGAACGATGGGCGAAAGGCTTGCCTTGGTCAGAGGTGGCGGGACTGCTGCTCGTTCGACCTGAACTTTGCCCGTCAGACAAGACAACCTACAAGAAAACGCACTTGTTGGTGAATTTTCGTAGCCGGTAATTTCGCAGTTACGACTGACGAAAGGAAGCATAGGTACCTTGTCGCTCGAAGTTATGGTCATGGGATGTCGTAGCTCGGCTTCGCGATGGACCATGCGCGCACCGATAGCGGGCTGCTGCATCATGCGCGGGTCAACGAGGTTTCTGGCAGCAGGGTGGAGAAGTCCCCGTCCGCTGAGCTTGGCTTCGATCTCGGCGAACTTCATCTGATTGTCGGGTCGTTCGGACATAGACCGAAGTTGCTGAGTAAGGTAGGCAGCGGTATTGTTGGAATCACAGCGGTAGACGTGAATGTGAACTGGACATCTTGTCTGCGGACTAAAGACGGGAAAGTTACAAAAACTAATACCGCTGAAGTTCGGAATCAGGCGTGAATAATTTCAGGCAAGAACGAGACTGGAAATTAAAATTTACGTACTTGAAAATTAGTAAGATGGTCGAGACGAGGTCGTCGTAGGGTGGAGGACCTTGGTAGGCACATGTGATACAGTGATGAGGGACGAAATGCTTCAGCGTGTCGGTATGACCGGAAGTCTTTAGCGATATTCCAGAGCGGCTGACATTCTGCAGTATCTTGAGGCCTTTATTGCTCACCTGCAACCAAGATGGAATGTGTCATGCAGCATCATACGATTCTCGGAGATCTGATCGGTGCTGTCAGAAGTAGCTATTGATGATCACGTCTTGCTACAGACTGTGTAAATGAGACGTTTTCACTGCAAAGTCGCTTACAAATCGTTCGAAGTTCTAAGTAGTCGCAAGGCGGCTGTAGCTAGTGATTCTGGTGTCATCGTCCTAAAACTACCGCATACGCGGCAGTTAACGGTGGACATGCCTGGCCAACCAGAACGAAACTGGTCTGCGACGCTTCCTGCTCATCTCCCGTGGAACCCGATACCTTGACTTCATTACAAGACCGATATGCTTCTGTTTAAAAGCTAACTTCCTCGTAATTGATGCTTCAGGCCAACCATGTTAGAAAATTTTTTGCGTTTTTCCCGATTATCGCACAACTTACTGTAAAGCCAGAATGTGAATACAGTACTATGCTCTAACAGTGCGTTTAGCTTCCACACATTATAACTTCCTCACTTCCCAACGAAAGCAACACGAGATATCATTGAATTCATTCTGACATGTGGGCGTCTGGAATCATGTGCCTTATCCTACTATTGTCTGCTTCAAGTTGGGTTTACCGAGCAAGGATTAGCTTCCAGCAAAGTTAGACCTGCTTGGCTGTCTGAACAAGTCTGCATGGTGTAATAATTTCTGCAATTGTCTGGATACAAGTCGCATTTCGCTGCACATTATGCACTGTATTGAGGACGCGTTGGATGTGATGAAACAGGGGGCAAAACTAATGACCGCAAGCTTTTGATGGCAAGAACTCGGACCAGGAAGTTCGACCTATTCCTCACAAGTGAAGTTGTTTCCCCGCTTCACATCGTCGAAAGTGAAACTCATCGAAGATTACACCGGTAATTATAGTGACACATACCTGCAGGGTGATTTTGGGGGCGTTTGAGATAGGTCCAGTTTCCACAACGGTCCTCAGCAAATACTGCGTTGCCGGATAGACAAACTCGCGTCCATAGTCATGGTCGCGAACCACCGGACTCTCCTTCGCGCCAATGAAGCACACATAGTACGACGAGCGCTTGATGTTGTCCACGTGATTTTTCCGGCCGAATGGCATGGTGTCAGAAGGTGGGAAGAAGGCGACGATGCAGATTCCGCTTCACTAGTCAAACTGTGGAAAACAGAGCAGGTCTTGATCTCATGGTAAAAAGATGCGGCAAAAAAGGTGGTGATGATGAGAGAAGTATCTCTGCTTGAGCTTACCGAAAGGAGATGACAGATTCGGTACAGTAGATCAGTCACGCGCGACTAGCCAAGAAGAGACCGAGCTGCATGGCCGGTGGATGTGAAGCAGCACGTTGTTATTACACATTCATCTTCGCCAAAGGTAGGTCAAGCTTTTGTCTCCAACCTGTAACAAGACTGAAGGTAAGTAAAAGAAAAAAGTGAAGAAACCGCGTAATGAGCATTCATGTAGTGGGGATGGCGCAGAGAAGAGTCTTTAAAAGCGAAGGTAATTTGCGGGTACTTTATGGGCCGGGAAATGACGTTATGTTTGGCTGGACAAAAAGGTTGCTGTTGAAAAGTGGTTTTATAGCCGATGGTGGTGGTTCGAGACGACACTCGACGAACAGAGCGATTGTTAATTCTTCGCCTCGGATTAGTCACGTAAAAAGTACGTCCGAGTTGTATCGCAAGCTCTTCGGGCTCGGTAATATCTTGAATATTGCGGAAGATAATAAAGCATCAATTGCTCTTCGATTTGGCACGAACCTAGCCACCGCTGTGATCTTCGCGCGGTAAGCGAAAGCGCTCTTCTGGCAGAGTATTCAGTACCGACGTTTAACAGGCACCATTGAAATGGATGGTATAACAAATGGACAGTGGTTAGTACAGAAGCTCCATATGATCTGAGACTAGTTTTGCGTTCCAGCCCATGCATTTCAAACGGAAAATTCAGAGGGGAAGAAGAGATCCAACACCGCCCCAGTTTTCACCAGAAAACTATCCGTGCTCTATTCGCTGCTTCGCGGCTCGACAAGGAACGTTATTCTGAGAAACAAAACTTCCGGGTTCAGAAAAAGATATGGTGGCAAAGCACAGCCTTATACACGGAAGCATGCAGAAGGGTCGAGGGGAGTTGGCAGTGGTAGTCGTCATAAAGAACTTTCACGAAATATGGTACGTGTACTTGATGGATCGTACTTCTCAAACCGGCGGTTGTGATTATGTTTTCACAGTTGACAAGTTTCGGAAAGTTAGAAAACATTGGCCCCAATTTTACAAAGACGGCTGTTTATATCATTAGCACGGCACATTGTGTCCGCATTCTCTTGAGAGATTTTTTCGTCCGTGAGGGAAACTTTCTGAATAGCACTGGCATGTTGAGCGAAAGTCCGGTAAAAGAGAAACTGACATAATTTGTTTGTTCACGCCTGATGTTTGCATACAATGTCGCAATATACTTTCGCGCGCATATGCATGTAGGCAAATCATTCTGTCACGATTATGATAATATCGCCAGGTATGAATAGACCGGCGTATACGCAGATGGACAAGACAATCTAACGAAGTAAAAGTAAACCATTCCAACAAGCAGCCATCCGTCAATTTACATACATACAGTACACGCACGATGAGAATTTATGGGCCAGGAAAGATTATGGACCAGTCCTTTCCGCTACGGTGGTACGGAAGAACGTACGTACGCGACTGATTTCAGCAATACACTTTACGCCACTTCTACGTTTGAAGTTCAATTTTGCCGTTTTCTCCGCCTGGCCCATAATTTTTAGCGTGTACTGACGATATTATATCGATCAATCTCGTTGTCGTATAAACTTCGCAATTGTTCGTACACCGGTACTTGGTCATGACAGAGTGGCCCCCTCTGTCAAGTCTCGAGACAATATTTTCCTATAAGTCATCCTTTGACCATTGATAGCCGCGGTGTGAGCATCTCGAGAGAGGTGTCAGGTGAGTCTTGACCTGCAAGACCAACGGTCCTCACACGCCACATCTCAGCGTAGCTTTATACAAATACCCATACTCACTCAAAGGTTAGTGCTCTGACACTCATCAAACATCCTGTCATATGCCCCGATAACCGGTTCCCCAATTAGGCGAGAACAAATCTGAGGAAATCCAATTTTGAACAAGTACAATTCACCCACCCGTTATTGCCAAATTATTCGTTCTTATTATTCGTGCCAAATTATTCGTTCATTTATTTTCTACTGGTTCTTGTACAAGTACTTTGAATGTGAGAAACCTGGTCTTCACGACCAGAGGAAGTTGCGAAGAACCAGCGGAGAAGCGAACCAGACGTATGTTAGGCCTTTTCGAACTCTTCTCTCCGTGAAGACCACCCCGCGTACTGTACCAGACAATGATTTATCGCCGGTAGAATAATCATCGAGATTACTCTGGTGAGCGTAGTTTAGGAATGGAAGTCTAAGAGTTCTATGTTGCTTCACTCACCGATGAGTTCCGAAGTGGACGAGATGTGAGATAAGAGAATCCAGGAGTATTCCAGCGAAAGGTATCGATACCTGCAAAATACACAGAAATTTATCGGTCGCGAAGACGACAACGACGTCCGCTTAGTCAGTCGTTGAGAACACGAGTGGAAAAAATGCTCTCGTCAAGTAATAAGACATCCGTAGCAAGACGCCGAACGAAGTCTCTCACTCGTACGGCACATCGTACAGCGCTCAAGAGAGTCGTCGAACCAGTTTCCCTCGAACAATATTGCTTCTCTAAACGAAAGATCCGATTATAGAGACGCCCAGCAAAACATTGATGGAGGACCGCCGTCCAACTGGCTCTCACGGAAAAGCGTTCACCAAGCGATCTAAAACATTTCAACAGTTTCTCGTTTGTGGTTAATAGTTTGGAATGGACAAAGACCCGTTCTCAACAAGAGTGACGTTAAGTAACGACAGTGACGAAATGGATTTATTGACAAAATTTGTACCTGAACGCCAAAGACAACAAACCATCAGCGAGCTGTGTATCTTCGACGTCTGTCTGGCTGTATCGATCTACGCAGTGGATCGAGAGGAGGGAGTTGCTTGTCTTTCCTGCAAAAACACAAACGACTACATGTAAACTTGTAACAAGTTCAGCCGGCATCGACGCCCCTCTATCAGACATATATCTTCGTGGCAAACGCACCAACCACTTTTACCTGTCTGTCATCCGTGAACCTCAAGCGTGACTTTAGCTGTGGCCGTGCTCAACCACAGTCGTCATCAGTAAATGAAATCGACCCGCAATAGTAAACTTCAAGAATTCTAAAACAGCAGAGTCATTACAATTCACCCCTAAGTTA
Organism: Ramazzottius varieornatus; assembly: GCA_001949185.1. Taxonomy (NCBI): domain Eukaryota; kingdom Metazoa; phylum Tardigrada; class Eutardigrada; order Parachela; family Ramazzottiidae; genus Ramazzottius; species Ramazzottius varieornatus. Next base: position 1,195,302 of record BDGG01000010.1, on the reverse strand, counting down.
CCTACACCAACACCATAGTGTGGAGCCTGTGAGACACCATATCGGCTTCTCGAGAACAAACACTTCAGTACGGGTACTGCGACACTATTAGCCACTTCAGTTTGAACAACCGCGCGCACTTCAACACATACCTTTTTCTTTGGTAAGATTTACTGTAAAGAACTCTGCACATCCCTTCGGTAACACTGGAAATACTTCAGTATTCTGTCACTTTGTGCGACAGTCAAAACGTCAAAAAAAGAGGACCTAGTTTGCGATACGGCAAAAACAATACTGAAAACAGTCACAATGAAACCTTACCTCGGCAAAAGAAGAACCTTTCAATGTACAGAGATTTCCTGTGAAAATTCAGAGGGAAGACTTCTAATCGGAGTCGTCATCTCCGATGAGGTCTTTCATGTTGGCGAAGGCGTCCTCTTCGTCCGAGCTTTTGTAGGCCGCGGACGCCGGATGTGCCAAGGCACTATCAGAGCCCTCTTCGTCACTGTCAGTCACGCGAGCTCGCCGCTTCGTCGATGGCGGAGACCGGGGTCGGTCTGGGAAAGTACTTCTTGTAGTTCGAGTTCGATCTGAATGCGGCAGAAAAAAGTCTTTATTCTCTTAAATCTAGATAAAAAATGATATCGGTACACAGAGTCATTGAATTCACTGGAGCTTACTGCTCAAGATGGCGTTATTCTTCAGTTCTTGGACTTCCGCCTTGGTCTCATTCTTTGTGCGGAGCTTCTTACAGGCCTCAAAGGTCGGTACTCCTAAGAAAACAGATCAGTAATTTCGGAATGGGTTTCTGAAACGGACCCTGAAACGAACCCCATAACGAAGGATTAAGGGATGCTGTATTGTATACTCATTACCTTTCAACCCTTTCTCGTGAAGGAGGTCCACTATCTTTTCTTTCTGCTTTCTCACGTTTGTTACGCCTTCGAAGAACTTCTTGTAGTTGTTGATCCGGATCCCTGCGAAGGTTAGGTAAGACTTGTATCGCTTTAGAGGATCTTCGCCTGGTTTGGAACTGGATCTGGAACCGGGAGTCTGCCAAAGGAAACTAAGCTCTGTTTCATCTACCGATGGGTGGTACTTTTAGCCTCCTGGCCAACCCATCCAACATTTTTTATGGATTCTTTTACGGCCATAGTTCTTAGTTCGCGAGGCGGGACAACTTTGTTGTTCGAATGTGCAGCATCACACACGGTTAGCCCAGCGTGTCATTGATTACCTGATTATGTACTCATGGCGCAAATCTGTTCGACTGATTGACAGCTGACCGTTGATTGGCCGGTCTGCCGCGTGCTCACTACCCGGGACGGATTCACGCGTACGACTGTGTGGAGGATCGTACATACTAAGGATCAGAGATCCTATCAGTTGATCTTCCCCCGTAGCGGGATGATCGAAAGCTGATTTTAACTTTCTAAAACGGCCAAGTTGACCTGCCTCGCGAACTAAGCTATGGCCGTAAAAGAATTCATAAAAAATGTTGGATGGGTTGGCCAGGAGGCTAAAAGTACCACCCATCGGTAGATGAAACAGAGCTTAGCAAGAACCCAGCAATAGCACTGACAGTTGGTACAATGTTACCTTCTTCCCAGTCCGTTCGGGAGATTTCGCGCTGCTTTTCTTTCGCTTCTTTGTGTTATTCGGGCTCGGAGACCGATCCGGTTCGTCATCTGCATCTGAAGAGCACTCGTCATCAGACTGGGTCTTACTGGTGACGGCGCCACTGGTCTTTTTGGCGCTTGAAGGAAACTTTGTCCGTGGTGGTGAAAGCTCAAGCGAACCTTCCGAACCACTATCCAACGTCAAACTCTTAGTTGATTTCCGAGCTTCATGCTCTTCATCAGATCCTAATTCAGCCGCCGAGGACTTCTTCTGCTTTTCGGGCTTGTGTTTGAGGACAGCTTCCTCCTGCATGCGCGGAACGGTGTTATTACTTTCGGAATTCGGACTTCGGACACAGAGAGAACCAAACAAAAATATCTTACGTACTTTAACGTCACTCGAAGCATCGGCTTTTTGCGTTTTATCGAGTCTCTTCTGAACTTCCTGTAAGTTATATTTCCGAGAAGGTTTTCTGTCATCGTCATCGTCGGAACTCCCTGCTTCGGACATTAGCACCGATTTCCTCCTTTCCTTATCAGAGCTTGCGGATTTCTTTGGAGTGTCATCATCGGATGACGCGCTTCCAGAAGACCCTTTCATCGCTCTGGTACGCTTGTTGCGATTGTCTTTTCGCTAAGAATTTCGAAGATTGTCAACTTGAAAATTAATGATGTGAAGAAGTCATCCCACCTTTTTGCCTTGTTCGTCTGAATCGGAGTCTTCGAGAGCCCTTTTAGCTTGCTTCACCTTTCCTCTGGGAGATACTTCGATTTCAGAGGAACTTCCGTCTCGTGGTGTGGCCTTGGTTGTCGTTAAAATTCGTCGAGGTGTCTCTTCGGCTGAAACACTGGCTCCACTAGCCGCAAACGAATCCTCCGAGTTGTCCGACATTCTCTCGTCGACGGTGAAGATAGCGCGCAAGCAGCTGGTTTCCCGGCACTTCGTTTGCTGCTCTTTCTAAAAGTTCTGTCATCAGGGAAGCGAGTTCCAGTGCTGAGGATCAATGATAGTCCAAATTGCTTGCGAGAGGATGTTCTCGATCCACATGCAGCGATTCAGAGCGGGGATACGTCCTGTTGCTCACTGCGACCGTGCCATACGTTCGACTCTTTCTCCACCAGAGGTTCCAGCGATCGGAACAGTATGAATACGAGATTAGAAAGATCAAATCGAGAGGGATTCTGGAATGAGATGCAATTACCATGCAAACTTGAAAAGAAAACGGGAAGTGTTAAGTGTTAACCATGTCATGTTCTAGAGTCATGTCGTGCTAGCATACATGTATAACTTGTCATGTCATATCACAAATCCAGAATCAATTCAGTAAATTTAGTAAATTTACCAAAACAAAACCCCGCTGTCTACACTCTACACTCTGCAGGTTCGAGGTCGCGGACCTTCACTTGAACCAGGTAACTTCCAAGGATCTTATCGTTCTCACGTCTGTCGATGTTATGTAGACAAGGATAATCGGAGCATCTGTGGATGGCGGTCTGTGCCTTCTGTTGGATGGAAACACTGGAAGGAACGTTCAGGCAAGACGTTCTGGCTGGATCAAGCAGCTTCAAGCTGAGCGTGAATGGCTATTTGATGGTCCAAGCTTCTTCCTCACAATTCAGTGATTAGCTTTTCCGTTATTATATGGTCTTTTGCAGTACCCTGCTTTGCACAAACTCAGTAAAGTGGAGCTGGATGTTTCGGGAAAGTGAGATGGAACGAGAAATTGCGATACTCGGCCTACATGTGACTTATTCGCCACTGTAATGCTCCAACCGGAAGTGCGACCGTTTACAGCTACGAACAAGAACATGGATGCAAAGTTACGTAAGTGGCCTTACCGGAAGCTGAAGGATGCTGCGCATTTTCTGTGGAATCGCCTCAAGATACGACGCGTCCCTCTCGGAAGCAGAACGGACCTCACATTGGATTATGCGCTGGACATCGTCTTGGAGCCGTGCTTCCGCCTAATAGACAAGGGCTACCTCAACCACTTGGGACCTGTAAGGCACAGACCGTCAACTGTACAATGCATCTTCGAGTAATGAACCATATGTAGTGAATAATGTCTCGAAAACCGAAGGTTTATGTTTTGCAGGTGATGGTTGTTCTCGTCATCGTCCTAACATTGTCGATTATAGCCATCCTCCTTCTGGTCATGCTCCCATGGTATCTCCAGGTTTGTATCCACCGTTCAGCATTCGAATGCATGATATGCGATGAATAATATCTAGACATAATATTATGCCTCACATACATTTTGATGGTGCCGTTGTAGTACAGGAATATCCTGCTCGTAGTATGGCACTTCCCGGTCGCCACTTACCTGTTCTTTAGTATTAGCTTCCACTACATACAAGGTCTCCGAACTCCCCCAGGGTACCCTCCACCGGTAACTATCGTCCTTTTCCGGTTTCGTGTGCTTGAGTATGCAGCGTTAAAGTTGTAACAGTTTTTATTTATGAAGATCCGGCCTACTTTTACAGGCGCAGTATTCCTCAGCGAACCAAATCCAGCCATTGTGTTCGAAATGTCAGGGTTTGAAACCTCCTCGAACCCACCACTGCACGATTTGCAACCGCTGCATACTCCGTATGGACCACCACTGTCGTGAGTTCAGAGCTTTGAGTTTTCTGTCTGGGGGCAAACAAAACTGCGTTTCAAGCTTGTCTCTGCTTAGCGTGGCTGAACAGTTGTGTGGGACACTACAATCATCGGTACTTCTTCTCCTTCATGCTGTACATGTGGTTCGGGTCCGCCTACCTGTGCATCTTCGTCTACCCTGAATTCAAAGAGCTATATTACCTCCCGGTGAACCATCCAGAAGTCTACAGTATGATGCAGAATGCGTCCTCGTCTGGGACTGTATATGTTCCCGAGAACCCAGTTCACCGTTTACATAGGCGAAGTGTCATCTACATGTTCCTGCTTAGCGGAGCTGCCAGTATATCAGTCTTCTGTTTGCTGATGTGGCACGTCACTTTGATAAGTTGTGGAGGTACGTTCGATCACACTGGATTGTGTGACCGACTCGTGTTGACTTTCGCCCTCATGTTGCAGAAACCAGTATAGAAGCTCACATCAATAAGAAGGAAACCAAAAGGCTGGCGGCTCAAGGACGGAAGTATGATAATCCGTATGATTTTGGCTTTTGGGGAAACTGGCGGAATGCTTTGGGAGTAAGCCACAACAACTTTCGATGGCGGCATTTGCTGTGGTTTTCTGTTCACCAGCCGGAAGGGAATGGAGTCCAATGGGAGACTTCAGTCCATGAACATTGCTAATCTTGGAAGTCTCCGAAAGGTATCTTCATGCAAAACGGTTTCCGTACGTTCTCATTACGATCTCATTACGTTATGTGGTATTACGCTGCTGATGGTTTTTGATCTCGTCCAGAGCATTGTCTCGTCTATGTACCGCAGCAAGATACAGTTGTCCTGATTCCTGACCGCCTTAAGCATTCTCTTTGCGTTTCCGCTGGAAGTATAATCAAGACCACCTAGATTATGTAGTTGCACCTAGTCCCATCTAGTTGGTCTTGGTATAATATACATTGTATATACAAGCTTCTTTGGCTAGTCTGAGCCTTCTCTGAGCTAAGCCCACAAGAAGAAAAGAGTCTGGCAGAACTGCACCTAGATATGGGCGTGGTCATGGTTTATGATAGCGTGGTGGTTGATGGTCAGAATCCGATTACCCGAGGCTGAAGGCAAGGTCTTGCTGAGAGAGACCAGAGTTAATTACTATCAGAGACAGTACGGTGCGAGTACTGGGAGAAGCTGGAATGACATATAATTATGCATCTTGCCGTAAATGAAAGTCTTGAGCCCCGCTGTAGCCTTTCGGAGTCGGTATCAAACTGGGGAAAAAACTGGGATATTAACTATTTACGGAAGCAACGTATTGCAGAAGATGTGATGATGTGTAGCGTTCCACGCCCTGTCTTCTGATATAAGTTTGCGTATAAACGATTACTTTTACTTGCGTCATAGGTGTCTGTTGCAGCAGAAAAATGTCCGAAGCAGCTTGTCCATTATTATCGGAGAGCAGAAAGCAGACGTTATGGGAGGCCGTGGGAAAGATGGTGGACACGTACCAGCACCACATGAGCCAATTGCAGCGCTGTAAGCTGGATGGAAATGAGATCGGACCTGAACGTTCGCTAGAAGACTACTGGAAAATGAAAGCGCTATCTGGTCAAAATTGCGAGACAGGAGATGCGGACGGTCCTCAGAACAGTCGTAGAGCAGCCAGACCATCAGCAACTCATGTTGAGATCGAATACGAATGGATATCTATCTGCGACAAGTCAGGTCGTGAAAAGGACCACGCGTGCTATCTGTTGCTTCCAGGTGCTAAAGGTGCTTGCTTTGGTCCACGAACTCCGCTTTCAGGTAAAAATAGCTATCTCATTGTCTTATACCGGGCTAAAAAATCGTTCAAATCGCTGGGATGATAGTCGGCCATAAGTAATGTAGAACGTCACGCGGAAAATATCATAGTTTAGCGAAAGTGGTACTAATTGACATCTCGTGTACCTACATACGCCGAACAGCATACTGAACGTTCTATAGCGTATGCAGGCTATGGTCCATTGTCGCTAGCCGATCTACCGACCTCGTTATCGGGTTCTAAGCCAGATTGAAATTAAATCTGTTAACATAGTCTCTCGTCATGCAGGTCCGACAGACGAAAGGGGGATCTCCCGTTCAGAAATGAAGAGGATTCGTCAAAGCGCGGCAGAAGTGGCTTTGATGAACTCCATTTTTGACACATCGCCGTCTCGGCGTATCACAGCCGAATTCATCCAAGAGGCTGTCGAGCACGTCAGCTCCCACCAAATAGCCAATGGTCACCCTTACGGCATCAGCAGTTACCAGTTGGCACTCGAACGAATGATGGACAAGACGATGATGCAGTACCAGGAAGTATGCACCGTACTGCAGTTACTCAGCTGGAGTGGACTAATGGAAGCCATGCGCGCACGGAGCCTTTCCCAAGACGAACCGATCGACTACTCTATTGAAGCAAAAATTGACGGAGCTTTCCGGTCAGAACTGACTATGTATATCATGGACAAGGAGAACGAGAACCCAGGATACCTCAACAAACAACTTCGTCAAGCCGAAAGTGAGATGCTGCAGCTTCGACAAGCCGGAAAAGACCTTCGTTTCCCTTACGAAAAACGCATGGTTTGTTTGATGGCACTGGACCAGTTTCAGTATGGCGGAGAGGAAGAACTGTGCGAGTTCGTGTCGAACGAAATCTGATGGAACATTTTCAAGTGATGATCTCGTTCAAGTTAGCTGCTGGCATCATAAAACCACACTTCTCAGTTTAGTTCTCCGTAGTCCGTACGCAGTTTCTTGATGACAATATTAATTTATTTTTCTGCTTTCCTTTCGAGGTAGAATATCGGTATAAAAATTTCATACATAAATACGGTTCATCACAGTATGAAATAAAATTAAAATGCAACAAAAACCCTCTCCCGAGTCTCACTGCTGCCAAAAATCATCGGACAGTCTATTTTCAGGAACAGCTATGGTCATGGTACGGTGGTACGTTTCCATGAGTTCGTTGAGCCTCTCCACAGGGCCCATTAGCTCTTTGGGTGTTCTTTCTCTAATTTTCGGCAGCATGTGCCGAGATACGTAAATAAGGAGCTTTGAAAACTGTTTCTCGTAGTACTTCTTGAGGAGCCAGCCAGCTATGCTGAGTGTGTTCCGAAGGACTAGTACTGTTGTACCGACTTCGATATCTTGATTAGCCAGACCGGCCAGAAGCTCCCAGCCACCCTCCGCTCCATGGGGATTTCGTCCTTCGAACACCTTCGTCGGAAAAAGACGCCTGAAAAAGTAATCAAGGTATAGAATCAGGAAATGGTTTGGGGAATAATTTGAAATTTGTCGATGAAAAATACTTGGAACTTCGGCGAATGGTTTCACCCACGCCGATCTCAAGTGGCGCAGATCTTCATTGTTAGTGACTGAGAGAGTGCGCCAGTTGGGAGACGGTCGGAGTGAATTATTTGACAATAATGCCCTTTTTACCTGAGTAAAAAGGTTCGATCAGTCTGCATAATGGCAGCGTAAAACTTCGAAATCGCTCCAATCTTCTTCAGCGACAGTTCGACATTATCAGCTTTTATCGAAGGTTTCCCATAGTACGGTATCAGGACAGGATACTCTGTAAACAGAAGTGCTAGGAAAGTCTCTCCGAACTCTCGATCGCAGGCCCACAGCTCAGTGATGAATGTGGCGAGCGCAAACAATTTGACCTCGTTCTTTTCTTCTGTCTGCATGACAGCCAAATCGATGAACTTTTTGGCCATGTTGTACCGTGCGCAGTGAACGATCTCTGGATGGTCACTGAGGCGAAACTTGATGGAGTTCGTGTCCACTTCGGCACCTCTTAGCAGGAAGAAGGCTTTGCGGAAGGGCTCGATGACTTCCATGGGGGAGTTCGCCGAGCAGATGGCGATAGGGTTACTGCTGGCGAACAGCACGGCACTCTTCAGGGTCTTCAGCGAAGGATCGGACTCCAAGGACGGGAAGGAACTCCTGACTTGTTTCGTTTTCTCGGCGTAGTGCTCATAAATGTTCCTAGCTCGTTCTTCTGTCGAAACTACGGGCTCTTTCTTCACCTCGACTTCTGGTTTTTGTGGCGACTGCGGAGGTTGAGACGGTTGTGGGATCTTCTGCTCGGGTCTCACATCCAGTTTTCGTTCTTGCTGTTGAGCTAATTTTGCTCGCTGTTCAGCTTCTGCCCCTTTCGTCTGGAAACAAAAACAGTTGACGAAACATCTGTTATGAGAACCTGGCGTACAAACTACCTTGATGTGCGATACCGTTCCAAGTTGGGCGTTGGCTAGTTGGAGTAGCGCCTTGGTTTCTTCATGGCGTGCCACGACTTGAGCAAGCATCTCCGAGTTGCGAAGTCCTCCCTGAGTAAAAGATCGAAAGAGAACGTTCGCTTCTGCAATCAGTGTCTTATAGCGTTCATGCGTCTGCCGCACTTCCGGTGAAGCAGTTTCGGGCTTTGGAAGGTTCTGGAGAACGGCTTGTAGGTCGTGCATGGTTTTCTGCAAACCTCGAAGGCAATTGAAGATTTCTGCACTTTTGCAGTTATCTTCTTGAGCGGGAGGAGAGGTTACTGGCTCGGATGGCGAACTTTGCTCACCTGAAGGAAAGTGCCAAGCGTATCAGAAAATTGCCAACGATAATTGCTCACTCCAGCTCGTATATTTCATACCGGAGTCAGTTGACGAAGAAGGTTCTTCCACTTCCGGAGAACTTGCTCCGATTGCCCGAGACGGTGCTAGTGATATCGATGCTCTTTCGGGTGTTTCAGCTTTGCGGACTGCACCTTCGGATCTCCGAGGTTGTTGGCGCTGCTCTTCTCGTTGCATTCTTTGAAGATTGTACTCCGCATTTGCAGCATTCTCTTCTTCTATCCGAAGCGATACCGCCTCCTTCAAGCGTCGCTCCGCTTCCGCTAGAATTTTCGCTTGTCTCTCTTTATCATTTTCTTGCCATAGCCGAGTGCGTTCGGCGGCGCGCTGACTGCTGGTCACCTTGATAGAGCGCCGGAAGTCATCGGCGGGAGAGGTTGAGGCTGTTGGTAATGTCGCTCGCGCATCTTCGTCGTCGCTGAAAGACGGCCGTAATCGAGGTAATAGTGTGTTCTTCGGAGAATCCTTGGACAAGATGCGCCCAAGACGTGACCGGCATTCTTCGAGCTGCTCATCCCAGCCTGTAAGCGCAGATAATCATGCGAAGGTTTGGTGCGGGATTGATATTCGGTAATCTTCTTACCTGATTTCATTCCAGACATGGGTTCTCGTATCCACTTCTTCTGCAGAATCCAACCGCAGTTTTCCTTCCTTAACAAGCTAGGTGATATCCAGATAAACGGGGAGCATCATTTTTCGCCCCTGGCATGTCCACTCGAAACAACTCAACGAGCTCTATCGATCTACATCAGCTGTTTTCCCGGAAAATGACTGCACGTGCGAAGGGGTGAACTTGAAATTGGAAGGCACAGGGAGCCGCTAGGTGGGGGTCAGCGAGGGATTAGAGGGGTCGTGTGGGTGGTGGGGGTGGTCAGCGAGCCGCTAGGTGGGGGTTAGCGAGCCACTAAGTGGGGTAAGCGAGGAGTTAGGGGGGCGTGTGGGTGGTGGGGGGTTAGCGAGCTGCTAGGGAGGGGTGAGCGAGGGGTTACAGGGTTTGGGTGGGGGTGAGGGATGAAGGTTTGCGAACGGCGCAGCGGGTCGTGCGTAAGAACAGTAGTGAACCTCGCTTGGCTCGGTTCAGTTCCGGTTTGTGGTACGGATAGTCAGAAACCGCTCGCGGGGTGGTTTCACCGCCAGGGCTGGATTGGTTCTCCGGGAAAACGGCTGATGCAGATCGATAGATCTCGACGAGCTGAATTGAATGGCGATGGCAGGGGTGAAAAAACAACTCTCGGTATAATCGGATTTTGTCACAAGCTACACGGGAAGCCGTAGATACGATCCACATTCCGCAAGTCTTCAAGAATCAAGATAACGAGATAAGTCGAAGCTTGATAAAAAATTGAAGAGAAAAAATTGAAAACAAAGAGGACAAGTACACACAAGCAACCGTTGATCTTTGATCGACCGAATCGTGAAATGGGTTGACAGGATACGTTATAATGCATGACAAGGTTGTGCATTCCAGACCATACCCTCTCGGAATGGAAAATAGGAAAGAAATTCCTAATATTCCTATGCTCCTATTTTCTTTTTGCAAAATTCTCGGACGGAAACTTGGAATTCCAAAGAACTGTGAAAACGTATGTATTTGTGGGGTTATATCGATCAAGATGTGCACTTCCTACGCGAAGTACCATGCGGACGAATGTCTTTTTGGTCCAAAGTATTGCTGCCACCCATCAGACACCACAGTCACGTCGAAAAAGCTGACCGTGCTTTCCATAAAACCCACCATCTTTTTGGGTTCGAGAGGCCTTCGATTAAGTGATACATTATTTAAGCTGGAAAATCTGAATAACAGCGGTATTCCTCAATGAATTCCTACTAGTTTTGCAGATTTCGGCTGTTTTCCAAAATAGGAATTCCATCGTTCTAAATCCTCCAGGAGAGGGATTCCTGGAAAGGAACGGAATATGGAAAGGACTGGGATCTGGAATGCCCAACCTTAGCATGACATGACATGTAACAACACGCTGTATGGAACGCAGTGTTGTTCCGATATGACTTTTCAATTTTCAATTGCAATTTCATTTGCAATTACGATTAATCGGAATCACAGTGTGCTTAAGACCTTCCGACATATTTTAGGCCAACCTTCCTCAAGATAGGAAAAGAAGTACGAAACAAGAAACGAAATCTGGAACGACACTGTATTCCGCATACTGCACTGCGAAATACTACTTGTTGACGTCACAGGGCTAGTTTCTGCTACGACATAACAATCTCTGCGTTAAACTGCCGCCAGCCCGTCCGACCAGAAATTTTGTGCAGGCCGATAATTAGGTCAGTCGCGTGTACTCAAGGCATCAAAAACAGATGCGCTGATGAAATCAGGTATTGTAATGCTTCGTGTCCCTGAAGCCTTGCGTGTACGTCGTCATACACGCGAAACATCCCTTAGGATGCTGGTAGTTAGTAATATCGGGACCAGGGTTAAACTTCGCGCGTACATCGATGCACCGCGCGTGATTCGCAAAACAAAACTGTAAGCCTCGTGCCTTTCTCCGTCGTGCTACATGCAGATAGGCATACATGTTCGCCCAATCAAGCGCCACAGACACCCAGAAACTCCGATACTTGGGACACCTACGTGCGTTTCACCGCGCTGTAGGGCGCGGTAAAATTCAATAATTCGAGTAGTCACATTGCTTATTTTAATTACCACTTATAGTTTTTCCTGTTTCCGGAATTCGAATACAATTCCAATTAATATTGGAAATTTCCAGCTTGGGATTCCTAATTTCAATTCTCATATTGGAATTCAAAAACGGTCGTTTTCGGCCATTTCCAACTATCGATTGCAATGATCGGAGCAACACTGCCCTTCTCCCTATAAAAGCGACATCGAAAGTTATCTGGAGGCTCGAGCTTCCGAACCATCGACAAGACTTGACCCCCCGGGGGCGTTATTTTTCGCCCCTACCTGTCTAGGACGATAAAACTCGACGAGATGAGTCTAATGGTGATGATTGCTAGTGAGGAATTTGTTCCGGAAACCATGGGATTTTGAGGGGTGAAAGTCTTTTTGGGGGTTTTCGCCTTGACTGTGTTCTTGACCAGGGGCGGCTCGAAATACACAAAAATTTTCGATTACCGTGGTTTCTGTAGACTGATTTCGGGACGGTCGGGTCTTGTCTGCGAAGTAATGGTTCCGGTTGTCGGAGTGGCTTGGTAGAGACGTGACGTGGTTGGGTAGGTGTTTTCGGAGGACTGGCCTGAGTTGTTGCGAGCTGAGATCTTGTAACTGGTTCGGTTCAATTTGTCGCGAATTGCTGATACCGCAGTGTGGTTGTCTGCATTTGCGGGGCCTCTCGGTCTGCGCCCCCTGAACTCCCTTCCAGTTCGCATCACGTTCCATAGCCAGACCCGTCCACGGGTCCACCATCATACGTTAACTCGCCAGCATCCTACGCATGATACATGATCCATACCGTAACATAATCATACCGTACTACAAGCTGTTCGCTTCGCCTTCGGCTCCCTCGCAGCTTGTCAATGATGTAGAAAAACGGAAATGGATAATGCAGAAAAATGGCAATGTAAATATTGAAAGCTACGCTCAGTTCGGAATGAATAAATCTCGTAGGCTCGTTCCAAACATAGTGCACTCAGTGCCACTCACAAGGGAATCTCAAACTGCATAAATTGAAACCATTATATCTTTAATTTTGTTTGATATTCACTCCAAAAAGTTTTCGAGGTGTCCACTGATATCGTTCAATTAGCAAAACGTTTCGTCGCGTCTTAGACGGTTCACGATTGAAGATAAAATATTTTGGAACCCGTAACCAAGCGCAGTAGAACAGCCAGTTTTCGATCATTTGTGAGGCTGCTCCGTTTTTAATAGTATTATTGCTCTACATCGATTATTTACTTTGGGTAGCTAGTTGATTTAGTCGACCTTTTCCGTTTTGTGCTTTTCCAGCTCAGATTTCTAGCAACCCGCAGAAACTTTTGTGAAACTTGAAACGATAATCTCATACAATTACAACGGTTTCGTGCGGTGATATTTTATAAGACGCAATTGGCTACTTCGGTGATTTTGCTGCGTAGCTTTTTGTCAGAAACTGATAGCTCTGCTTCTTATTAGCTTGACGAACTACTATTTGGTGCGCCAGCTCAGAGTGGCGTCAGATGGTGCCTGCGATCTACAGCCAATACAATTCGGGAACTGGACAGACGCTGTTTTATGGTGAGCTGCTTCAAGATAACACGACCCCACCCCCCGCCATTTCTCAAGGTTAACCTTGGCGTGCATTGTATGATTTTATACTTGGTACTTCTGTTGAAACACTGCTGGTTGATTTCCCAAGAATAAAAATTTTATTTGAAACATGCTACGGAAGTCTTTTATAGTTTTGTGCATAGGTGAAATCAGTATGTGCTGCCGCACGGTTATGCGGGTACCGGGGAAGTTCTAGAACTCGATCGTTTGGTCACGCCGATTTCGAAAAAGTGCTGCACCAAGTTTCGGCGAAAGGTGTATCCCACCGATCACCGTCTACAGATCCACATGTGGACTTCGGGAACGTACGGTCCGCCGGAAAACCATTTATCCCAAAACGGCTAGATCAGCCAAACATAGGTGGAGTTCGAGTAGGTTTGAACCACTAAGTTTCAAATGGTGTACGGAACAGGGACTAACTCTGTTGGGTTCTTCGCTAGTGAATATCCAGAAGAGTACCACAGCAAGATGTATGTGCCAGCGCACATAGAGCTCAGATAATGGCGCTATCTAACTTATTTGCTAGTTCGCTGAGCAATGAGCTGTATTATGAAAACATACGGGCGACACAGAAATTGACACAAAAAAACAGAACCAGAACTGCAAGATAGAAAACTGAAGAAAACGACCACGTCAGAACATCTGGACACCGTTTCCGACTTTCGGGCAAGATTTCAACCAATTCGGACCGAAGTTTGGCGAATGCCAGAGCGTACAGTGAAAATGAATGGATAACAGTATATATAAATTAGGATGATAATGATGATTATCATTATTATTAGGCAATGATTAGGTCACTCATACCGTAACTATGATAATTACGATCATACGTTCCCATGCATAGTCTGGTGCTAATCGTAGGATGGTGGACTCAACCGATTCATTCGTTACGTACAGTACATGGCGAAAAAAGTACCACGAAAACCTAATTACCAATATAACCGTAAGATTGCTGGCCTGTCCAAATATTCAGTGTTGAACAACAGGCGGAAAAGAAGCAATCTGATTTTTTCGTCGAGGAAATGACAGGTGGTAGCAAGTTGGTGCAAATGACAGGTGGTAGCAAGTATGAGCTTTCTGTTGTTGGGCGGAAAAGGTGGACTCATTCCATACCGACCGTCGTATCTCTGTCGCCCGCTGCTCTGGACCTTCGTTTGGTGTTGGTTGTTGTATCTCGGTTCGAGAATACCTTGTCAACTCGTTCGAAGCGCTCTTGTTCGGTCTGCTCTTCGCTCGCTATAGACTTACACTCTTTGTTACCCATCTTGCGACAACCTGAAAGTAAAGCAACAATGTAATTTCTCTGGTCTCGAACCCATTGTCATGAAATTCAACGAACCACGAAAACCTATTCGGATTTGACATTGGAAGCTTACATTTGAGAATATCTTCGGGAAACGGCTTCATGCAGGCAGAACAGTTAATGCGGCTTTTCGAGCCGGCAGGTTGTTCGGGTTCCAAGACTCGCATCAAGCAAACCGGATGACACCGTTGACTACACTCGCCACATTCCACACCTTGCTACGAGAAAATGGAAAGCTTTTAGGCGGAGCCTACAATGCGGGTACAGTGCGTAACTTAGAATCGATGTGCATACCTTGTTTACTATGATACCCTGACAGAAGGAGCACTTTTCCACGTTTTCCTCTCCGGCCTCGTCGTTGATTCGACGGAGTTCCGGTTCCAACTCTGCCAGCGCCCGAGGCGCGATCACCAACTTTCCGTTGTCCTGTAACAGGTGAAAGCTTACGTTAAACGTACATCTACAGAAATTCATATGCATTTTGAGTACGTACATCTGTTTCGATGAACTGCAACGCCACAAACTTCTTCCGCATTTCCTGCGAATTACTTTGCGTCATTCGAGACGATAGCTCCACGTTTCCGGCTTCGTGGTCTGTAAGATGACCACGACCCGACTTCAGGATAGCTTTGACCTTAAAGCCATAACGCAGTATGTAATTTTCGTCTGGAACAACACTTCGCGCTGCTCGAGATCGAGGTCTTCGTACAACCAAGATCTGTTGTACCACTTTTTCCATATGTACGCACCAGTTCATTTAGATACTCCAGCTCTTTTCTGCTGAAAACTTCTTGGGTTTGATGAATACTGTTGGTGGACTTGTTTGCCTGCAATAAGTCAAACATAAGACGGCATCAGAACGGGCACAGCCTCGGACAAAGTATACGAATCATTTAGAGTGTTAACGTAGGAAAAACAGTCGCATTTACCTACCAAACAATAGTAGCTTTCAATACGCGAGCCCGAACAAACCCTCTTGATCAGCAGGCTATACTTTTTGATCCTAGCATTGATGGTGCCGAATGTGCAAGCTACGGCGTTGAAGTAATCCTTGGTCTCCTCCGGAAACGTCACTGTGAAAAACGAAAGTAGTCAGATATAATCACGGACTGTTAACATCGTATGCTCACAGCCAAATGCGGGGCAGGTGTTCTGGAAGAGTAGACGAACTTGTCGACCGTCCAGAATGGATTGAGCTAAAAACACGGAGAGAACTGCCTTGTGGAAATCTCCGTAAGTGTTAAAGTCGGGCGTTTCAGTAGACGAATCCGACGGACGGATGGAGCTTGACTGTTGCGACTGGGACAAGTTGGCGCCTTGGCTTTGCTGCGTTCCTCTTCGCGACATTCTCTAGTCGAAACAAGCAGTATGCAAAGGAACTTCTTCTCGTCCCTGTAGCTCTTTCTTCCGGCGACAAGTCAGCACACTGAGCACAGGACAACGGGCGATAGAGTATACTGGGACAGATTCAAAGAAATTCGCGGCCACAACTTTCTGCCAGCTTTTGTTTTGGTTTTCTCAAACTGCGACCTCAGCTGGTGCTGGATAATATTCCCCCGGGGCTGCACTGTCCTCCCAGGGATCTAGCCCATCATCAAGGGAGTTTTTAAATTTCCCAGCCGGAGGCCCTTCGCCTACTGCTCCAGCAGCAGTCCAAGTCAGTCCAACCTTCCTTTTCCCTCGAATATTTTTTCCAGGTACCTGCGTGCGGGAGATCTCAAAGCATGGCTGCATCTTCAGCTGCACGACTACTAGGACGGACGACGGCGGAAAGCGTAGTGCGCAGACATGACCAGTCATTGCAGGTGGTCCGCTGTTCTCGATCGGTAGCAACTCGGTGCTGCATTAGCCAGGGACGGAACACCGACAAGCGCTTACTAGGCGAAAAATCTCTTGCTGCTCACCAACTTCAGCACAAACGATGTTTAACAAAGCCTGCTAAGAAGATGGACAAGGAAGACGCATACCTGACTTTGGGAAGCGAGCGTGGCTTTCAGGACAACGTGAGTGATCACTCATAGTATTGGATTCGCGATTCTAATAAGCTGATATATGTGGTGTTTGTTTTCAGCTGGATGAACGAGACAAACTTTACAAAATGATTGAGCTGGAGCTTAGAGGACACGAGGAAGCAGTATTAGACAGCTACCAATGGTTCCTAACGCGGGCTGCCGAGGAACTTGGTATCAAAGTCTCCAGAGTGTGAGTTTCCTTTTGCCTATACAGGTATCGAAGTGTTTGTACTTCGTAGCCTGTATTAACTATTGTACAGTAATGCCGCGTGCTTGACTCTTCCAGGTATACCCCGCTCCGAAATTACAATAGGTTTTCTCTGTTAAAATCCGCCTTCGTTTACAAGAAACACATGGTTCAGTATGAAATTCGGACATACTTCCGAGTGATACAGGTATGCATAAGGTGGCTCAATTTGCTATTTCCGGTGAACTCTAGTTAAGGTATTTTCACGGCTCAGATGAAGCGCTTGACCGGATCGACAGCAGACACCTACCTCGAGTATGTACAGCGGAATCTTCCGGAAGGAGTTGCAATGAAGGTTCTTGCGGTAAGCTGACAGCGTTTCTGTGGTGGTGGGCGGATGCTGGTCCAGATGGAGTTAGTCCATAATTATGTGTGTACCAAACACTACGCAAGCGAAACTTCCTTCAATACGATGCTTACTGCTTTTAGTGCGAAATCGAAGGACTGCCCGTTGATGTTTTTGCAAAAGATCCGAAGGAAAAAGATCTGATCGAGCAACCGCAAGAGAAGACGCGTGCTGTGTGAAGGTGGCATAAAATATGTCCCGGTTCTTTGGCTCTCCCATTGTTGTCTTCAGTGGTTTGTAATACAACGTCATGCCAAAGTGTTTTACTATGTCAGTTTGTAACTTTTGTTTTCGTTTTTGTTCCGGGTCTTCTAGCTGTTATGTGGTTGTGAGGACGTGTGACTGTTTCAAGCATCATCCATCTTATGTGTGTGCAGCATCAGAACTTCAAAATTACCGATCCATAGAGCTTGGGAGTATGCTAGAACCTAGGATGGACTCGATACTTATAAACGGAGAAACCCTCACGGAAGTTAACCGAAATGTGACCGGACAGCTAGATCGCATGCGCAACTTGTTGCTTGCGGACGCTCTGACGTTACTTCCGGCACGCCTACTGACTCTCACTTTGATTGTCTGATTTATCGTAAACAAACCGATCAGCAATTTTTGAAGTTGCTCTTTATCACTATTTTATTCCTTCCAACGTGGCATTCCAGCTCACATGCCCTCCCCGTCAGGCCGTCATTGTCGTGCTTGTTGATAGCTTCGTTACTTGCGAGTGAACTTGATCCACCGGGATTCGGTCGGATTGAGGCTACCAGTACGCGGACACGAACTACACAGCAGAGCCAAAGAGAGAGAAAGATCACAGTTGCTGCTATTAGACGGCATCGGCTTTTCTTGTTACTCGGATTCGCAGGTAAGTGGGCGAAAGCCGTGTGGTGTTACCGTTCTTTGCAACTGATAACGATCACCATGGTTCTTGGATTGCATGTCCTATAATGCACGGTCTTTGCAGAACCTGTTAGCCGCACAGTTAGCGTAATGACGTCTGCAAGCGATAACCGTTCAGGAGACACAATCCTGCTCTTCGATGTCGATGGCACCCTCACGAAGTCCCGCGTCACCATCACGCCAGAGATGAAAGCCTTCATGGAAGACTTACGGAAGAAAGTGCAAGTGGGAATAGTCGGCGGATCAGACCTAGCCAAGATTGCCGAGCAAATGTCTGGGTTTGAAGAAGCCAGAAAGTTCGACTACCTGTTCTCAGAGAACGGTCTTGTGGCCTACAAGCGAGGTAAATTGATCCACGAAGTCAGCATACAAGAGTTCCTCGGCGAGGAAAAGCTCCAAGACTTCATCAATTACGCTCTACGCTACCTCTCCGAACTGCGTCTTCCCTGTAAACGCGGCACGTTCATCGAGTTCCGCAAAGGCATGCTGAATGTCTGTCCTGTTGGTCGTTCGTGCACCCAAGCTGAGCGCGATGCCTTCTTTGAGTTCGACAAGGTCCACGGGATACGAGACAAGATGGCCGCGGACTTTCGGCAGAAGTTCGCGAAAGATGGATTAGTCTTTAGTATAGGTGGGCAGATTAGTCTAGATGTGTTTCCGAAAGGCTGGGATAAAACTTACTGTCTAGATCAACTTGTGAAAGACGGCTATAAAACTATTCATTTCTTTGGGGACAAAACTATGCCTGGCGGAAATGATTACGAGATCTTCGAAGATCCGCGAACTATCGGGCACACTGTTACTTCTCCTGAAGACACTCGAAGACAAGTTTCTGAATTATTTCCTTGACCCATTGTTCCCTGTTGGTTTTCAGTAGCCTTTTACATTCCTTTTCCGCAGAAGAACTAGAATGATAGTATCGTCGAACATAGTCTATAAAAAACCAAAACAGAAAACATGCCGCAGTGCTTTGGTGCAGTGAGATAACAGACTGAAACTTCGTTGGCAAGGGCGGAAGAAAACAGGAAGCCTTTAATAGTAATTAGTCGCTATCAAAAGCCAGCTTTGAACGTTGAAGTAAAGACCGGATCTTCCGGCTGAAGGTACACTCCCATGTCAGCCAAATCACTTGCTGTCTGCACCACGCTGTCGTCTTCCGGGCGTTCGAGACCATGTGTTTGGTAAGCCAGAGTGACTTCCGCGTTCAGCGAGGACGGTATCTCGACACCACAGCTCCTCAAGAGATTGATTAGTGGTCCTAGGACCAACAGGTCGCGTTTACCGTGTGGTTCATAGAACGTCACGGCTGAACCACCGTGTCCTTTGCGCCCAGTTCGACCGACTCTGTGAATGTAGTCGCTGACGGAAGGCGGCATGTGGAAGTTGATGATCAAGCCCACTTCCTCGATATCCAACCCTGCCATGCATAGAGTCGTTCATTGCCAGTTTCAAGATGAACCAGTTAGTTGACCCTAGTTCTTACCGCGCGAACTGATGTCGGTTGTCAGCAAGATGGGAACTTCTTTCGTGGTGAATAGTCGTAGACTTTCGGCTCGTTCGACTTGAATGAGATCACTATAACGAAAAAAGCAACTGTCACATTAAGGAAGCTACGTAGGGAAATACTTTAACGCACCCGTGATGTTGTGCAAACGAATATGCCTTCATCTCCCCGACCAGACGCGTCAAGTTACTCTTGGTTCCGGCAAATATTATCACAGTCAAGTTTTCCGTGGCTGAAAATAAACGACGTAGATGCAGCGGATCAATCCTACGACAAGATCCATATTTTCTTATCGTAGCTAATGCATACCTGCTTTCTCCAGGTAGGCATAGAGTTGGCTCAGTTTTTCATAGAAGCCCTTGGTCCTCTCGAACGACTGCTGGACCACGGCGATGGGACCGACGACACCTACTCGGACAGCGAAAGGATTGAACTGGTGCTTCTTCAGGAAGTGTGTTTGTGGTTCAGAAATGGTGGCGGAAAAGAAGAGCGTCTGCCGCTTGTCCAAAGTGGGGAACGTTCCGTGGTTGAAGACCCAAGTCAGATCGGCGAACCCGTTGGCCACCATCATTCGATCCACTTCGTCCACCACCACGTACTTCACGTGAAAAACTGAGATCTGAAAACAGACAGGCCGAGTAAAGCATCTGCCATCATTGTCTAAAGGATTTAAATGGACGAACCAGATTCTTTTCCATGACCTCTTTCAGTCGACCAGCAGTCGCGACGATGATGTCAGGTTTCTCCGCCAGTTTACTCTCCAAGTGTTTGAAGTCGATAGCACCATACAAAGCCAAGGCGGTCACGTTCAAACCAT
Source organism: Ramazzottius varieornatus (assembly GCA_001949185.1). Classification (NCBI taxonomy): domain Eukaryota; kingdom Metazoa; phylum Tardigrada; class Eutardigrada; order Parachela; family Ramazzottiidae; genus Ramazzottius; species Ramazzottius varieornatus. Next base: position 1,175,118 of record BDGG01000010.1, on the reverse strand, counting down.
ACGATAGCCTTACCGTGTTCTCCTGGATCTGAGCAGCGAGTTCACGAGTGGGGACAATGATGAGCGCTCGAAGTCGCGACATCCCACTGGTACCAACAGGCGTGGCCGAAGTCTTCTCGTTGTAGATACCTTGGATGATCGGTATCAGAAAGCAAGCCTACGCATTCAAGAGCATAGGTTAGTGAAATATCACGGGAGTATCGTCAGAAAGAACCAGAGTACCAACCGTTTTGCCGGTGCCGGTAGGGGAGACACCGATGACGTCGAAGCCTTTCTGGACCAGCGGGATGACTTGACGCTGTACTGGTAAGAGATCCTCAATCTTACAGCCAATAACGTTCTGGTGAAGTCGAGTTGGCAATCTGAGGCCTTGAAGGTCGAAGACGGGCTGTGGTGTGTCCGGTGGACGAGTCCACGGACCTTCATACGAGCACGTGATGGTCAGCTCCATCGCGTCGTCGATGTATGGACCTGTAACGACTTCATCCAGACCGCCGAAAACGTCTTCTTCCTTGTCGGCCGACAGGGTGTCCGGAATATAGTGCTCTGCCGTTCCGACGCCTGTTCAAAAGACCCAAACACATTCAGCGACGTACAATGCAACCTAACAAAGTGAAGGCATAGAGTGTTAGTCGGCCATCCAGCCCATTGGATCGTATTTATATTTAATAGGTGGCCGACTTAGCCGCGTTGCCTCAGGCTTAGCATTACTTACCTTGATCAACTTCGAGTTTCCGAGAGGCGCGAGCAGCCCACGGCTCCATTCGTTTCCGTCGTTTAATCATCATTTCACGATCGTACTCTCTCTTTCTAGCTTGCCACCCCCAATGGTCTCTCATAATCTGCTCAGAAGCTTTCTTGGGACGATTGCCGGACCCGTCGTAGAACATCCCTCCACGCAAAGTAATACAAGCACCTATGGCGGGAATGATGTTATGAGCAAAGAGTCCATTCGGTCGACTGTCAGCTTCCTCGGGTGGGATCGGTGAATCCACGAGCTCGATGTACGGATGTTCGAAATGTATCTTCTTCTGATATAATCTGCTTTCGTCCCACGCCGGCTTGACTGCTTCCTCGTTGACGTTTTCGTCTTGTGGTAAATCAACTTCTATTCTCGAGGAAGTTTCGATGCGAAGGTTCGCTGCAGACTGCTGCAGGCTGTCAACCGGATCTTTGTCGGCATCGGACTCCATCTCCTCTTTTGATGCAAGCGAGTTGGACGTGGTTGGAGGGTCGATCGCCACTTCGGAGGATCCAAGGCTGGCGCTGGCACCAACCGGCAACACATCGTTGTTCGAGTCTAGTAAGCTGGCATCTTCGTTCGTCACGATCGGTTTCGACTGGAAAACATGTGGCTCATCCTGTGGAGGGGAAACCGATGCGGACGGTGGGGAGAGGGAGCGTGTGGGCAACTGAAGCCTCGTTCGTGGATGAGCTCGAACAGGCATCTCCTGGTGTTCAGACAAAACTTGCCGGAGAAAAAGGGAGAGCGTAGAATGTACAATGTAGCACCTGGAATACACGCAGCTGACCCGAGCCTGGAAGAATCGCTATTCGCTAACGTAGCATACAGAATAGACCGTCAAACGAACTAAAACGCCTAGCCGGTTGAAGAAGCTCTGAAAGCAGAAAACCAGAACAATAAGGGCTTACAAAGACTAAGCTGGTTTGGTGTATAATTACACCAGCTACTTTGGTGGATACGCCCAGAGAATTTTTTCGACCAGTTAGGAAAGCGGTGTAATGGCTTACTTTGAAAGCCCCGTACTGCAGGTAAGTACGATCGGAGGATTATGAGATCTTTGATGTCGGAGGAACCACCATACCGTCACCAGTGGGACGAGTAGCAAAAAACTTCATCATGGAAGTGACATTTGACAGTTTAGAGGGGAGCACAGCGCACTTGGGATGTAGGTTAAGTCTGGTGCAATCACGAGTCGTTCCGGAGCGACTCGTAATTACCCCGAAAGTATAATGTCTGGTATAACGAATAGGCCCATCGTAAGGGTGTGGGTGGAGCCAATTACACCAGCGTTGTGATTCCACCAGCGGTGCAATCTATCTTTGTAACCCCTTAATGAATTTTCTCCAAATTCTCCAGAAGTTATTTATCAGCGTGCGAAAAATCAATCAACCGCTCACATTTGCATTCTTACATTTAGTCGAGACGGGCTCCATCCCGCCTTCGTGATTGGCTCAACCCAAATGTGACCGTCGAAGTCGAAATGTGATATGAGACTGCGGCTGCTCACAAAAAGTCGTCGACCGTTATGTGAGACCTCGCACCGGGATGAAATTTTCCTTTCCATTTGGAGGAATTCACGCCTACAGTACTTCGTCCGTAGTGTTCATCATGTTTCAGAACTTACGAGCGAGAATAAGGGGAAAATGAGTGCCGCGCAGCCATTTTCAAAGTGGCGCATTTTCGCACCTCAGTCCTCAACATGTTGCAATGTGAGACTGGATGTGAGAGTCCGAAATGTGCGGCCAAATGTCAGTAGTTGATTGATTTCGCACACTCTCAACAACCCCGCAAGCGGCGGTTCACGCTGTCGGGGCTAAGGTTGTAAATTCCTAATTCCATTCCTTTCCAAATTCCGTTCCATTCCTGGAATTTCGTTCCGTTCCGAGGGGTAGCCGTTTGGAACGGTGGAATTCCTGTTTGGAAAACTATCAAAAATTGGAGGAAATTTAGGAATTCTAGTCGAAGACCCAGCAGATCGTGTCGAAAAACTGAGCCCGATGCTGGCTCACACATGCGTACCACTGAGGCTAATCGGTCGTTCAGCTGAACGACCAATAGCATTTTCGATCCGTCGCACTAAAGTACGCGGCGCATTCAACTGTACGTAAGTCCTTGATTTTCCCTTGGACTTTCAGGTCCGATAAAACCGAACGTTCGGATCGGCCAGTCTCCAGCTGATTTTCAGTCTCAAAACCAATATCTGTTGATGACTTCAGATCATGTTCATTGTTTTGCTGGGTATTTTAAACATTCGTTGCGTCCGCGGAGTACGTCATCGTACAAGTGAAGTACAGCCCCGGTCCGGTTTCACGGATTGCGCAACCCCTACGGGGGTGCATCGTCACGTACGTTTACGTACTGCGCGGACGCAGCGAATATTTACAGTATGTAAAAAGAACTAAACTGGCAAATGAGACTTTGGAATTCCAGGTTTTTGCGAGGACCTTCCGGAGAAGGAAATAGGAATATAGGAATATTAAGAAATTCCTTTCCTATTTTCCATTCCAAGGCTATTCGGCCTGGAATTTACAACCTTAGGTGGGGCGCCTTGGAAGTTGGAAATTGGAACTGGCCTCCCAGTCAAGCCGCGGGGCGGACACTCGGACAGTACTCTGGATTCTGGACACCCACTTAAAGTGCTTTCTCGGCCGGGTGTCAGCGAGACAACTTGATCTCTATCCAGCTGAGATAACAAAGTTTCATTTTTTCTTGCGCTTCTCCTTTGTTGCTCTGGACATCTTGCTACAACCGTTGTGATGGCTCGGAATCATTACTCGGACGCCGAGAAGCGTGGGATCCTCCAGTGATTCAGGAGGTTAATGCTGGATATCCTACTCTCAGTGAGATACTGTTGGCGATGATGGTAACGCTCCGGACGTAAGTTTCTATAAAAACTGCTCATTTCTTCAGTCTGATAACGAGATTGACGATAGAAATGGTTCCGATAATTCTGGCGAGTGTGATGAAGAGATGGACGACGAGGAAATTTTGAATTTATAGAGTATGTGTATGGTACGCTCGAATTAAAATCAGGGTTGGTCGGGCTTTGCTGTCGTGGCTTTTACAGAACGGGCTGTATGATGATGAACAAAAGCGAATCACAGCTGAGCCTACTGTCTTTGATCTTTACCAGGCGGCAGTTTCACACCCACCGGGACCCAAACCTGTCCCATATCATTGGCACTTTAAAGTATTTCGCGGAGGTCCTCGTGGCCACATACTTTGGGACTTGGGACACGAATTCTGACTCCACGGTCCGCGCTTGCTCCCAGTCTTCCAAGTCGGAGCTGACACTGAAATCTTGCTGACTCATGTAAATGTGATCATGTTTACGTTTTGCCTAAATTTAATTTTACTGTGAAGTTTCAAGCCTCCGTCGCTGACTAACGTGACTTTATCCTTGGATTTTGGACCACCTGCACTCAGGCTGATGGACAAAGCGGGAGCAGCCGGCGTGAATGCCGAAGAGGCCAGCGATGCAGTAAGTACATTGTCTAAGTGAGCACAAGGTGTGGACGCTACTGGGGTTTATCACCGTTTATGATCAACTTGCGGTCTGTCACAGATTCTTCTCCAACCGTACTTTTACGTTCTTCAAGTTCCGGGGAAGCAAATTCGTGGAAAACTGGCACATGTAAGTTAGGACTGCGCTGCTCCAGCATGCTACGATGTTACTCAACGGCGTTGCTGTCTTCCTTCATGCAAGACATAGATCGAATAACCGTTCGATAGATCCTCCCGCGCTTGATAGACTTTGAGCTGTTAATCCCTTTGTTAGGCTTTCAACGTATGGTTGCGGATACCTGAAGATAAACTTCGGCTGATCTGTGATGTGATGGACATGCTGCACAACGCTAGCCTGTTGTAAGTGCTTCTCGAATCGTATACTCTCCCTGTTCACTTAACAACATGCATCATTGCTTAGGCATACCTTTCTTTCAGAATCGATGACATCGAAGACAACTCCAGTCTCAGACGTGGAATACCGGGTGTGCCCATTAATTAGGAAGAGCTATTTGTCCTCGATGAGCAGACGACACCCCAGCGTGGATATGTGGTGAGGAGTAGCAATGTACGCGTGTTTGAACTCCTCTTTGTTGTTATAGTTGCGCATCACATCTACGGAGTTGCCAGCACAATCAACTCGGCGAACTATGTATACTTCCTGGCTCTCCAAAAGATTTTAAGCTTGGGTCATACGGATGCGCCTTCCGTGTTTACCGAACAGCTCCTAGAACTGCACCGTGGACAAGGGATGGAGATTTATTGGAGGGACTCTTTCAATTGCCCCACAGAAGACGAGTATAAGAAAATGGTGATTCAAAGTATAAACGTTTTTGCTCCTGCTTTCTTCGCTCAGCTAGTGAAGTTTTTTCCACTGCGATAAGCACTCGCTAATGAGTCTAATTGTCTCCTCGCAGAAACCGGTGGCTTGTTCATGTTAGCAATCAGGCTGATGGGACTGTTCTCGGACTGCCAGAGCGACTTCCGGCCACTGACCGAAGTGCTGGGTTTGATCTTTCAGATTCGAGACGACTACTGTAATCTAGCGGACACCGATGTAAGTGCGGAGTGAAGCTTTATTTTCCTGGCGCTCCAACGGCGCTCATCAGTGTATGTTCTAGTATACCAACAACAAGAGTTACTGCGAGGATCTGACGGAAGGCAAGTTTTCGTTCCCCATCATCCACGGTATCCGGTCGGATCCGGCGAACCGCGTTATAAGTATGAGGAAGTATGCGAATATCGCCATGTTGCTGCACCTGGTGATATGCTTCCATTGTGTTTTGTGCGTAGATATCGTTCGTCAGCGAACCCAGGATAACACGTTGAAAAAGTACTGCGTGGACTGCCTTTCCACCCTGGGATCTCTAGAGTACTCCAAAACTACTCTGAGATCGTTGGACCAGAGGTATGGTTTTAATAAGCCATTACCAATGCTTTCGGGTGTATGTTTCCCTGATGAATATTTGTTCGCAGAGCGACCGCGATGATTGGAGAACTGGGCGGAAACGATATGCTTCTAGCAGTTCTGGCTGACCTGCGTCGGGTCTACGCGGTTTGAAATTCACATGTTGTAGTTCCGTAACTTCGTTAGACTGTCTTGTTTCCTCATTTCGGCCCATCGGCAGCATATTTTTGTGATTCTGTGGTTCTCGTTATCACAACTTTTCTGTTTTTGTACCTTGTTGATACCGGGTGACCGGCATTGCTGGGTTCGAGTACCAAAGTGTGTTTGATTGTTTTTACTTTGAATCCGCGAGCTCACTGCGCTGTAATAAGATTGTTGGCAGATGCGACCTAAGTCCATTTTGTTCGTATCTTGAAATTGCTTAGACTGTCAAAACTCACCGCGGAAAAAAGTACGAGAAGACAGATTCGCTCGTAATAAGTCAAACCAGAATATATCAGTAACACAAGCACCAAATTTCCCATCGTCTAAAATTAGAAGTTACGAAAAAGGAGTACACGCGGCTGGCCTAATTATTGGCCTGGAGAAAATTTCTGGTCACTGATTTCCGTATCAGCGGCTCCGCCAGCTGTATTCGCTTGCGACTGAAACAGAACTGGTTTCACCACACATTAGCGCTTCCCTACACGAACAACCAAACGTTTGCAAAGATCTTCTCAATAATCGTAGATGTGATTTCCTTCTATATGATTGGTTATTTTTCTAGGCAAATGCAGCTCTGATGGTAAATCAACGTTAAAACTTGACTTTTCTCGTCGGAAAGGCCTTTACTCGGGCAATCCACCACCGTATGAAGCCAACCGCACGAACTGCCTTTTTCGGGCTATCCTCCGTATACTTTCGCTGTCTCTTGCTTTTAGGACCTTCCGACATATTCCAGGCTAACCTTCCTCAAGATGGGAAAAGAATTACGAAATAAGAAACGAAATTGCAATTGCACCTTATTCCGCATATTGTACTGAGAAATTTTACTTGCTGACGTCACAGGGCTAGTTTCTGCTACGACATAACAATCTCTGCGTTAAACTGCCGCCAGCCCGTCCGGCCAGAAATTTTGTGCAGGCCGATAATTAGGTCAGTCGCGTGTACTGAGTTAAAGCATAAGAAAACTCGTTCAGCGTTGTAAGCGTTCGGAAAAAGATCTCTCAAAGCAGGCACACACCGATCAGCACCTACTAAAAAAATCACCACTACGTACTAAAATACAAGCTTACTCATTAAAACGAAAACGGAAAGAGAATACTATGCAGTCACACAAAAAGGTTACGCTTACGTGGTACAGGAAAGTTTCGAAGATAAAGGGTTCTTGCATTGATCCATTTTGCAATACACAATGCGAGCCTACTATCGCGTTCTGTATTTCTCAAGGGAAAATTCACATTCCATTCAAAGTACAGTACATTTACTTCTCTTCGGCTTCTTGCGATGGTCATCTCGCTTCATCAAATCTTTGCGAATCTCTCTGACTAGCGTCTGGAAGGCTTCGTCGACGCCGAAGCGAGTTTTGGCTGAGGTCTCGACGAAAGGGATGCCGTAACTGTGCGCGAGTTGTCTGGCTTGGTCCGGATCGACTTGTCTAGCCGTCAGATCGCACTTGTTCCCCACCAGCACCATCGGAATGTGGTCCGAATCCTTTAGTCTTCTTATCTCTTCGCGGTATCGTTCGATATCGTTGAAACTCTTGGGGTTATTCACGGCGAACACCAGCAGGAAACCTTGGCCAACTACAAACCAATATCCACTTCGTCCAGAAGTAATAATGCGATGTATAGAATCGGATGAATATAACCTGATGTCCTAGTCGTTTTGAGCAGAGGCGGCAGAGCTGCTTCCGTCTGCATAAGATTTTATTAACTCGACGGCGAAGTGCGAACCTTACCTCTCATGTACTGATCTCGCATAGCTGTATATTCTTCTTGGCCAGCCGTATCCAAAATGTCTAATATGCATGTCTCCGAGTCAATAACCACTTGCTTGCGATATGAATCTTCAATAGTAGGGTCATACCTGCAAGACGATACATTCATAAGTGCAACCTTGCTGAGCTTCTGTGCTCAGACTTCACAGTTTGATCAAGGATGCATTACCAAAGCTTAGCAGACCCATTACAACTCGCGTATGACGTCATAATAAACGTACTATATACCGTTGCTTTCAGTACCAATCGGTTAGACATCATGGCGTATACAGCATGCGAAGCACTTACTCTTCGACGAAATGATTCTGGATCAACTGTATTGTGAGCGCGCTTTTGCCCACACCTCCAGCCCCCACTACAACTAATTTGTACTCCGTCATCTTCAGTTGATCAACAGGCATCGCTCAACCTCGACATCCAAGGATTCAAGAAGTGGGAAGAAGAATATCGAACGCACTGCGAGTGAGATACAGAAGACTAACTCCTGGACTCCAATGTGAAGACTGCACTTCCCCTACGAGATATTACGGGCCAGTAAAAATTACGGGCCAGGCCCTTTCGCTACGGCGGCACGGACAGGTGATTCTTGCTACAAGTAAAAACCAGCATCGAAGGTTGCACTGATGTACGTACGTGCTGGACATTGGGCCGAGGAGCGAAAACATGTCATATTAATATTTATTGCGTGGTATCTTTCGACATAACGTAGGACGGTGCAGCGTGGAAGTCTGAAGACTGGAGCTGCGTCTCGTAGTCCCATTCCATTCCCGACAGCAGATAGAGCATCCTTCAGGGCTTCTTCGGTGTATCGTCGATACCGTTTGGCCTTGAAGGGATAGGACATTTTCAAAAACGCTCACGGAAAGTATATCGGGACAAGGAGTCCAGAGCTTCTCCGAGAGAAAGTTGAATGGCTATGCACAGTGAAACAGGTGATCAGTTGATGGCCACTGTCCATGACAATTTTTTACGGTTGAATTTTACTACGTTACGTCATTTGACCGATTTCTGTTTCTGACTTTCATACAAATTGTAAATTTGCCGTCTTTTCCGCCTGGCCCGTAATAAGTCGTCGTACGCGTACATGGAATGAGAAAGATTCAGAATAAGGCTAATAATCTCATCTATAGTTGATTGATTGATACCAAGAGAACGTAACAACGATAAGCCAGCCTTCGAAATCACACCCCGTGCGCCAAACCTCAAACCATCTACAAAAACCTCTTGAAAGCCTTCTGCACGCGATTCATCTCTTGTTCCGCTGTACTAAATATAAATAAAAAATAGTTGTAAATATAAAGAATATGAGACGGAACATGAGTCGATCTACCGACCTCTAGGGCCCGGGAATGTCTTTCTGATGCAGCTGTAACGTATTCTGGCGTAACTTGCATTTTTCCCTTTTCGCACTTATTATGTTGGGTCGCGTGGCACTCTGCTACCTCCGTGTATAAGGGCGTGCGTCCAGAGAGCCTAGAGGAGGTAGAAGAACGCGTACGTACGTCACGCCAGTCTTTCGATGATAAACGCATTGCCGGACTAGCTTCCATTGACTAGTGCTGGCAGCGATACGGTATATCGATATCGTATCGAAATATATCGAATCTTTGCGACAAAATAAGCGGCAGATATCGTATCGAAAATATCGAGATGAAGCTCATATCGAATAACGCAATAAAATATTCGTGATATCGTATCGCGCCATATCGATATATTATCGATATATCGGTATTTTGCTGAATGGCAAACTCGTCAGTGATATCTCGTTTACGGAAGATCATGGTTGATTTCACAGACTTGATTTTGGACATGGTGTACCGATCACACTTCGCCCATTCGGTTCTGGTACTAATTCTGTCCAGGTTTCCATGTGTTTGTAGTCTTGGTATAGTCATGTCTTTGCTGCATGTCATGCTTCGCAGTCTGTGTCAGCAGAACGGGGTAACAAACTAATCAAACCGAAGCGGAGGGCTCGATAACTATAATAAAAGGGACTTGAAAGAAGTCTATCGTGCTCATCTGGACGAAGCTGCGAAAGGCAACCCTGTCGCTAGTTTTATGGCGGTCTTCACGAATCGCACTTTGAATGACTGGCTTGGAAGTATGTTCAAGAACCTACCTTGCAAGAGTGACTGGGTAAGGACAACAGTTTTGAAATAGGACGAAACATCAAGATTGCCGTCTCCAGGTCAAAACGGCATATGGGTTGGCTGAGTTCTGCTTTGAAATGCGACTTCACTTCCTTTCTTGGCGGCTCACCCAAGTTGCAAAACTTACTAAAAAGTCAGAAAAGACCGTCTCAAAAGAACGGATCCATATGTTCGAGCCCAGATATTGAAGTGCAACGCCCTTGCGTTCTTCTCGTTCATCATCGTTTTACCCTCTTACCCTTCATACACTATCGTTTTAGTATAAGTTCATGAGGATCGTTATGATTCGACGATTTCGGTCAGACGGTTCGTAAGAAGTCTTGATTAGATACTGCACGCTGTTCCGCCGTTATCGCAACGGAAGAGTACAACCCATCGCCACAAGCCGCACCCAGTTAAACAACCGTAATGTAACCGACCCTGCCGCGGCGTGGCCTCTTTGCGCATTAGATCAACGGTACTGTTCGTCAATAGCGGTAAGTGCCTCTACTGCTTCATTTTGCGGCTCTACGATATACACAGCGGTTACTCCACCCCTCTGGTCTCTCTGGTGCGTCTACCTTGACTGCAGATTGTAACTAAACAGTAGCCGCCGCTCAGGTTTTCCGCAAATACTTTACGTCAGTTACCACGCTCTCACCGCGCTTTAAGCTTCAGATTGTGTGCACGTTTATATTCTTCCTCTAATTCTTCCATTGTTCTGTACACCCGTGATGGGTATTTAAAGGACAGTAAAGCTATGAGACAGGCGGGGAGGACGGTAAAATGAAACTCCAACCATACAAAAATTGTTGAAAGGTACATTAGTGTGAATCGGTCGTGTACGAACGTGCTTCCGTACCGCCGTAGCGGAAAGGCCTATCCCAAAATCACTGTCCCATAATTATCCATCGTGCATGTACTGTTCATCACGAAACAGGTAAGCTAGCACCGGAAATACCGCACAACTTCCAAGGCAAACCAACTAACCTGAAAGATCCGAACGGGAGTGCTTGGAATGATAAGTTGGGTAGGAGTTGGAAAAACGGGATCATCCAAGAATTTCGCTATTTGCTACACGACCAATTACAATTATTCGGGTTCTGAACTCATGCCCAGAGGCTCAAACCAATAACAGTAAAACAAATTCAAGCGCAAGACGCTAACTGAGCAGTTTTACGCAGAAATGTGCAGCGATGTGTGCCTTTTTTGCAGCGCACTTCGAAAGAACACGGGAAGAGAGTGGGCTCAGATGGATCACCACGATTCCAATGCCAATTTTTCTCTTGCGCCCGGCACTTCCAAGTACCGATGGCCGCTACTCTAGTAGTCTAAGCTCTGTTTCACCAACGATAGACCCCAAGACTTTCCAAACGGTGAACCTCCTGTCGACCGCGTAAACCCAGATCGGCTTCGAATGTTCAAACAGCTCGAAGGGCTATCGAATGGCCGTTCTACAAAGTTCAGATTACCTCTCGGTCATCCCGCTACCGGGGAGGATCAGCTGATAAGACCTCTGATTTTCGTAATGTATATTTCCGAATGGAGTCGTACGTATGAATTAGGCCCCAGTGCAGGCGTGCAGCCGTTCCATTCACTCAGATGTATTTGAAATTTAAACGGGGGAATGCTACTTAATCATACGTTCAATGACCGGAACAACAACCAAGGTGGTTGGATAGTCGCTATCACTGCATGTTCCAGTCCTCATCAAAACTAGATGCGTAACTTGCAGCACGCATCGTTTGTGGTTCGGATCGTGCGTGTGATCAGTTAGGTAATTCGTCTTATTTTATCGTGCTTTTTCCATGTCCCCGAAAGCAAGCCTTGAATGTCTTCTGAAGCAAAATTTGGAAAATTTCTTTCCCTATTTGCAATTTGAGTTTCGATTCCAGAGGTGCCCCTTCTTTTGTTTCAGAAGTCGCCAGGTTTGGAAATAATCCACAATCATCCACTCATAAAATCTTGTTTAGGCTGAATGCAACAATGGAATGATCCTGTGGAATGTTCAGCCTGTAATTTAATGTGGTTCTCGTACATGGTAATTTGAAAGGAAATGGCTATAGTCACCTCCTAAACCGCCTAGTCGCTATTGACACCGCCTTTTTTCGAAATTCAACTAATCTTCCACACCACCTTAAATCTAACGTCACCTCCTTTTGTAAACGTTGTCGAAATTTGGGGAAGAACACGAAAAATGTAGCAATAGAGAAACATTAGATCAGTCTTTTGCAGCCATGAATTGGCCGGTTAGGCATGCTACCAAGACGGTTGCGTATTGCTACGGACTGGTCTACAGTGATGACCATGTCGGCTTTTCTGTTAGTAAGACCATCAGAGCTCTTTCTTCCTCGTCTACGGGGGCATGGGACGAACTTTTCGCTCTCCAGCAAGGTGTGCAGCAACTGACGTTGCGACTGATCGTCGCAGAACATTGTGTTCGCGGGCGACTCGCCTCTCACAAGCTCCGCTATGTAGAAGCAGATCATTGGTCCACGCTGGTTCGTTCCTGGCAGCTGCCCATGGCCTTGGGCAAATTTTCAAAATATTTTCCAAGGCGGTGTCTTTAGTACATACATCTTTCAAGAAGGCGGTTTCGAATCAATTAAACTATTAATCTAGGCGGCGTCGATAGACTTTTAGGCGGTTCGAGACGGTGGCAATAGCGATTAGGCTGTTCGGGCGGCGACAAAGACTGATTCAAAAGACCAATTCAAATATTTATTAAATTTGGAATTACAGAATTATATTCCCAGGCCAAGTCAGGCCCTTAGCCTACCCTTGCTGATACGTCCATTAGATAGAGCTCGAGCCTCGACGAGATCTATCGACCTAACGTATCTATTTTTGAGGAAACGCTTCAGGGAGCCAGGGTAATAATGCTTTGTGACCTTTATATTCTTGGTCGGAAATCGGGTTTTGAAGAACTTTTCAGCAAAACCCCAGACAGAATTTCAAAGAAGCAGATCATATTCCAGAGGGGTAAGGTTGGGGTGGGGGTGGGGCGGTGAGGGTCAGCGGTAGAGGGTAGGGACTCCGGACCAGTGCCCGTTAGATTCAGGGTTAAGCGTTACTTGTGGGCCAGTTTGTTCATGGGTTAGCGTATTTTCGCCATGGGATTGTGTCTCCGGTCACGTGATCTCAGGATCTCGTTCCCTATGGGGAATTCGGGGAGTGATGCGAGCACGAGTATTGTTCAGGACGTTTTCTGAGTAGGTTCAACCGATTCGTTTCCGTAGGGCAAAACATCTCTCCTCGCGGATTCTTAAGCCGCAAATTAGATAAGCCTTAAATTTTTGACAACGACCCCAAAAATTGCGAAAGTTGATGGAATTTTGGCTTCTCTCCTCGTCCACCTTAAAGCCGCTTACGACTCTTCCCGAAAAGATTTCGGGTTGGTTATTTTTCACGAGGCTCAAAACAGGATGTCAGACCAGGGAAAATTAGTTTGAAAGCTAAGTAATGATCCATGATTTTATGGGTGGTAGCAAGTTGGTGCGAGCGCCCTGTATATGCCATGCCCTCGATATCTTTTCTCTTAAGTTTCACTTTACATGAATCTGCCAGTCTTCGTCTGTACGGTACAGCACGATAAGTACAGTATGAATGACGGATGTGGGGGAAGCCTGATATCTTAGCGTATACCAGTAGCTCGAACTATAAAGAAGATCAGCATCCGTACAGAACTCATGATAAAAACGTATATATGAGTACTTCTAGAACAAATAATTTTTGGTAAAAGAGCTTGAGAGGCTTCTGCCAGAAGTAAAGAAGGAAAAGGCAGTGGGACGGAATTTGAACTTCACTGTCGCAAAGTTATCTTTCGACGTCAGAATCGCCGCCATCCTGATTACCACCGTCGGCCAGGCTCTTGCGACGGTTCTTCGTGACTGTAACCTTCGAGACACCATCAGCGAACCCAACGCGGAAGACTATATTAGCGTTGTTGAACATGCCTTCTTTCAGCGAAACCACGACGAACTGCAACAGAAACCTATGTGAAAATCAGTTTTTCCACATACAGGAAAATGTATATTGTGATGACAATGAGCTTGTTCACCTGAGACTGACGGAAATGCTTCTGAATCATCCTTCCCACATTCTGGGTATGACTCAGGTCCAGAGCGGCATCGATTTCATCTAGAATGTACACTGGCGCAGGGTTCATCTTGAGCATGGCCAGGATCAACGACAAGGCCACCAGAGATCTGTTCAACAACATAGAAACACGGTACAAAGATAGTTCAACCAAGATAAGACTTTGTTTTTCTACTGTACTTACCGTTGACCACCGCTCAGTTCAGACAGCGACTCCTTCCACAGCCATCCATTCGGTTGACGAGAATTACTACCCAAGGCGACACGGATCCTCAGAGCTTCAGCTTGACGGCCATTCTCGTCCACGTCACGCTCCAGCATACAGTTGGCATTCGGCAATAATGCCGAGAAGATACTCCCAAAGTGCTACAAGAAAACACATTCATATACCCATAACGCACATTAAAACTTCTTCCGTCCAGAAGAAAGCTAATGTGCCTTATTGACTTCCGTCACGGCCAGTTCAATCAGTTCCTGCTTCTTCTGATCCAAGTTAACGATGATGGACTCCAACTGCGTCTTATCCTGCTTACATAGAAGGCTCTTCTTCTTTAGTTCTTCGAACTGTAAGCAAGAAATCCACGATAAAGACCTCACGAAGATGAAGTGGCTTGAGAAAGTGTCATACCTGTCGGTTGATGAAATCAAAGTCGATGTTGTTTTCACTTCCCACCGAGCGCTGCTTCTCGTTCCTTTCCGCAATCTTTCTGTCCAGCTTCGCTTTACAGGTCCCGAAGTCGGTGTCCCGAATGATAGCGGCATAGCTTGACTGATCTGTACCCAGCTTTTCGTACTCTTCGCCCAACCAGTGATGCTGCTGGAACAGGTCGTTATTGAGCTACAAAAGAACCCCTTTCTGGAAAGCCGTGTTCATATACATAAGCTAAGCTAGCACCAACCTTGTCTTCGATACCCTTCAAGACGTCTTTCGTCTGAGCCAGTTCCTTCTTCACATCGTTACATTCCCTGTTCAACTTGGTAGTTTCCTTCTCCAGGTTCCGCTTAGCAGCTTGTGCATCCTGAAGCTCGGCGCTCTTCTCAGCCACACTAAAATGAAGACAAATAAAGTTCACGAGAACCGTACGCCGAAGGCAGAGAGCCGAAACGTACGCTTGTCGGAGTTCCTTGTATTTCTTGGTGGCTTGTATGCAGTCCGCTTCGATGGGCTTCAACGACCGTTCCTTGTCAGCAATCTTCCTGCTATAGCCTTCGATGCGCTGTTGACGATCGGCAATCTCAGTTGTCGAGTTCTCGATTGCGGCTTTATTGTTCTTGATGGCGGTTTCACCTTCGACTTGACGCTGCAGAATGGCGTTGACAACGTCGGTCTGTCTCTGTACAGCTTCCTTGCATTGTCGCTCATGGTTCTCCGCTTCCTTCTTCTCCGTCTCTTGCGCGTTCTTGTCTGACAGTTTCCGCTTGAGCTCGGCAATCTTCGCTTCAAATTCTGCTTTCTTGACAGTACCTTCTTCCATCTCCTGCTCAAGAGCAACTACAACATAACGATAAAAACTGTACCAACTACAGACCATAATGTAAGTGACATTTTATTTTTTGTTCGTACCGATATCTTCCTTGGTCTTTTCAGCATCGCGTAGTTGTCTCAGTTCGTCGTTTGTATCGCATTTGTGGAACAGTGCAGTAAGTTGGTTGTCTTTCTGGTGGATGTCGGCTTCCAGTTTACGAACCCTAAGAGCAGCTCAAAATATATTCAGCTTCCATAATTACAGCATTCTGCAACGACATGACAAAAGTTATAGGGTAACTTACTCGTTGTCTTGCTCCTGCGCTGCCGCGATGGCGGTTTCTACTTCCCGCAGTTTTTCTCGCTGTTTGGCACAAGCTCGCTGAACGTCAGTCAAGCGTCGGACATGCTCCATCGTGCAGTTTTCTCGAAGTACCCTCGAACCGCCGGAAACGATACCGTCAGGGCTGACAGAGTCACCATCCAGCGTCACACAGCTCTTACGGAACTGCGGATCGAAGGCGATGCTGTTGGCAGTTTCCAGGTCGGCACAAACCACGGTCGAACCTTCAAATACAATATGTAATGGGAAAGCAGATAAAGAACATAAAACAAACTGTCAAGAACCTACATACAAATCGCTATCCAAGCTATTGTGGTATACTGTATGCACGTGTATGAAAGCTTCTTCTGGTGGTTCCTTATTAGGTCGGACTTACCGAGTAAGTATTCAGCGACGATACGGAACTTGGGATCGTACTCGACGAGGTCGATAGCCGCCCATACTTTATCTTGTCCTACTTTTTGCTGCATCCGACGAACCTCATCGGGGGAGATGCTCGTTCCACGGAGACGATTCAGTGGAAGAATGGTAACTCTCCGAGTGATCCTCCCTTGGTTGAGAAGTAGCTTGGCGGTGAACTCGTCTTCCACCACGAAATGCTGCTTCTTCCCACCAGCAGCGCTCTGCAAGACATGCAAACTTGCTTAGTATTCCCACACAAAGTCAATTTTGTTGTGTCAGTATTTAGGCAAACAAACTCGACCAGATCGTTTTCCCAGTTGGCGCACACTTTCAGCCAATAACACTGAAAACGTGCGCCACTTGAGAAAACAATCTTGTCGAGTGTATTTGCTGAGTTTTCAATCCTGTCCACATCTGACCACTAAGAAACACTTACGTCAACAGCAACCAAAAACCGTTCGGGATCTTTCACACTAAACAACTTCGCAGCCGCTCCATACAGCTTCTTCTTGTCAAGTCCCGGCGGTTCTTGTGTGTAAGGCAAGCTCAAGTACCTCGTCCTCTCCTCGAAGCTTCTAATACTCTGTTCGCTAGTACTGACTTCATTCAACAGCACCCGCTGTTTTTGTCTCAAGGCATTCAAGTCAGCAGCCGGAGTTCCCGACTCGTTCAAAGCCTGGGCGGCCGTGGTCTTCTGAAATTCAAGAGCTTCCCCCAACGCAACTAACTCGTCCTGTAGAACCTTGATCTGCGCCATGGTGCGCTGGTGCTCGCCTGTGACTCTGGTATGCTGTTCAGCTGCCTTTCGAGCGGACTCTCTCAGGTTCTGGAGGGTTCCTCTGGCCACGTTCAGTCGACGATTGAGGTCCGCCAGGTCTTGCTGAGCTGCCGTACACTGGTTCTTCCAGCCGAACTCGGCGTTATCGCGACCACCGACTCCAGTGACGATGACTGCCAAGGCCTGTTGAGCCTTCTGAAGATTGCCTGTAAGACAAGTATCAGAGAGTCAGTGAGTGAACTAAATCATCACGAGTGACACATAAGAAAGAACAATAAAATCACCTTTTTTCAAGCTCCTGCATACTTTAAATCATGATACTACTACAGTACGTTGAAGCAGTGTGCGGGAGTGTGAAAACTGCATAAGTTTTGCTGCGAAATTTCCGCGAAAAAAACTTAGAATCTAGTGCTGTCTTGATCTTTAGACACTTATCAGAACCTGTGGCTTACCTTCCAGGTCGGTTCTTTTGGCTTCTGCAGCTGCCAAATCCTGTGTGGTCTTCTCTTGACGTCGATTAAGATCTGTTGTTTCTTTCTCTTTAGCTTCAATCTCCCGATGAAGCTCAGCGATAGCTTTGTTCTCTTCTTCGATGAGATTGCGGTTAGAGTCGATCTCCGACTGGGCTGACACCATCTTCTTCCGCAGGTCGTCAGCGGCCTTCTCGAGGGTCTTCAGTTCATCGCTCTGGTCGCTGTCGCCTTCTTCCAGGTTTTTGATCTTTTGCTCGATTTCTTTCACGCTTTCAGCCATCTCTTCCTTCTTGGCGTTGAGTTCCTTTTCTTTCTCCTTCAAGGTCGTCCTTTGCGCCTTCGTCTCTTGTGCGTGCGTCTACAAACGGAAAGAACTGTAATCTTGAATTTCGATGATCATCAGCGATACAGTTGCTTGATCGAATATTTTCACTTCCGACACAATAAAATCTGCTTCAATACCTTGTACTTGTACGCTTCAAGGACGGCGACTTCGCACTGTAGCTTTTCCACTTCGCGTCCCAGTCGTTGCACGTCGATGTGTTCTTGACGGTCCTTCGCAAGACGCGCTATCTGTGGCTCCAGAACTTGACTAACGAGAGCATCGATATCCGCGATCCGCTTCTCTTTCTCTTTGATCATTTTCAACGTGCCGTCGCGCTTCGTGATATACACCATCGTTCCAGCTGCTTCCTCCACCATCTTCCTATAAGATAAACCAGAACGTAACTACTGTTCTCGCATGCAAGAAACGCTCCTCTCCGTACCATATTTCATCAGGCTTGTAATTGAGGACTTTGACGATCCTTCCTTGCATGATGAGGAAGTGCGGGTTCTGGATATTGAGCTGGACAGAGCGGAACATGTCCATGACTTGCGTCTGCGTGGCGTTGTTCCCATTGATGGTGTACTTGCTGGCTTTGCCTTGGAGGACGATGCGTCGTTCCACCACGATCTCGTCGTGCTTGCCATAGTTGATGGGACTTTGCTGCTTGTTGCGGTTGTCGAATGTGATGGTTACGGAAGCGAAGCTAATACCTCCCGCACCCTTCTTGTACACCAGATCTTGCATACTGTCCACTCGGAACGGCGTCGGGGCATTCTGGCAGAGAACGAAGCAGATGGCGTCCAAAATGTTTGACTTACCACAGCCGTTCAAGCCTGTACGTAAAAAGCAGGATCACGCCGTTGCTACAGTCCCAACTTATCTAAGCTCAAAGAAGGCATACCTGTGATTGCGTTAAACTGGGAGTCGAAGCCCGAGATTGTGGTTTTGGCTCCATATGACTTAAATCCATGCAGAGTGATGCTCTTGATATGCATCCTGCCGTACGTGCGTTGGAGCAGTTGGAAACGTCCGAACTTGAAGGTGTCTCTCGTGTCCACTCACCCTCTTCCCATCGGTCCTGCTCAATTGATGAATAAGCCAAAAGGAGTTTTCTCGTCCGCAGTTCGTAGTCATCGATGAACTGGGAAGAATGCGACGTGAAGAGAAAAGCTGCAGAAGATTTTGCGGGAAAAATGACAACATCCAGTGCGCACATATACTTTGGAACAACCAGCGGTGGACGGGTGATTTATTCAGTGAATTATCCAAAACACGGAACGGCTTCGCAACCTCAAGCGCAGCCCAACTTTGGAACGGTACTCAGTCGATCAATGAAAAATACCGTCCCGAATGTTGTTCGAACACCAGGTCTCTTGTTCATTAGAGGTAGAATTCGCGCACTGATGTGGTAAGATTGCCTGTTGTACCGGTCCTTGACGGGTCGTAGGTGGCAGTTCCGTAATTTTCGATATTAGGCTGAATAAATCACCCGTCCACCGCTGTATACAACCCTTTCGCATACGCTGCGGACGACTGCGCCCGATGGCACGAACGGTCTGCCAACCGGCTGGCCTAGGCACTTATAACAAAGTTCCGCTGGCTTGGCACGCCATTCAGCGTTTATTGCGCTACGGATTACCAGACAAAGTACTATGGTTAATTATACCGGACCCGGTGATACATGTCCACGATTAGCGAACGATTAATTTTATTAATTTTATGACTATGAAGAACAGTTTGATGGATTTAATTCTGAATTTCTGATATCAGTCATATCCCTCCAGCGTATGGCTTACTTAGAAGACGTTATCGAATGATCCAGAAAGCGATAAAAGATATCCATCGCTGATTGACCATGCGAACGTGAGTGGAAGTTTGACGCCTTCGCGGTCGATAGCGTTCTGCATGAGTTTGATGAACATCTGTGCTACCTTGGGCTTTTCCACTGGCACCTACTGTAATGTCGATTGAAGGGACATTTCTGGAAACTGACCGTTAAACTTCGCTTATAGACGAAGCTTGCATAGCGTCCAGTCGAGCGCACTTCCGGTCAGCGCATTCAACAGGTGAGTCCATATAATAGTTATGATACATACGTATAATGTACCTCATCGTTGCGATACAACCGCTATTAACACATTGGTGTGTTTGCAGTCAGAAATCATAATGTCTCGGATGCTCCAAGCCTTTCGTACGGGAATACCCATCGACCCGTTGCCCGAGTATGCTCCGCGAGATGAGTTCCTGCCACACGCCCCCGTGCGAACCCACGGACTAAACGACGAAGAAATTAAGGTATACCAGTGGTCCAGTACCAGGAACCTAGTTGGGCTAGTTCAGTCTGCTCTGTTTCCCAACAATTCCTTCTTTCCTTCCTCAACTATTCCTTCTTTCGAGACTAAGACAACAGCTCCGCAACCAATTGTTCTTCGTTTTCTAGCTGGCTGTCAAAAATGCGCTTAGGTACTTCCCTCCTCATCTTCACCAGCTGCTGGCCGGCGAGTTTGCAGAGGAGCTGAACAACTACGGCCATATATACATGTACAGATTTGTTCCACGGATGCGTATGATGTAGGTTCACGACCAGTATTACTTACACAGATGGCCCTCCGAGCGAAATAATCGCGTTCAGCCATGTTGCGAGACAAGGAAGTGGTTCGCGACGCGAGGTAACGGCACCTTTTTCTTCAGGGCGTATCATATAGGTGAATATCCCGCCAAAAGTCAACAGGCCGCCGCCATCATGCTCATGATTATGAACAACTTGGACCCCGCAGTGGCGCAGTTTCCCCAAGAACTGGTTTGTATAATATCATCAGACAGGATACATCGAAATTTGGCCAACGATGATTCCATTATGCAGATTACGTACGGTGGGAATGGACAAGTCTTCTCCAACTGGGCCCAGTTCTGGCTGACGATGAAGTACCTAAGTGAAATGGAGGAAGATCAAACACTGGTGATGTACTCTGGACATCCCATGGGACTCTTTCCTTCTCACGCGGAAGCACCACGAGCTGTTATCACCAATGGCATAGTGGGTAGTGGGTACTTTGCTCGCTTCACTACTCACCAAGCTTCTCACTACCATAGCCAACGGTTCTATTTTGTCCGTTCGTCTAGGTTATCCCGCAGTATTCATCAAGGGATGATTACAACAAAATGTTCGCGTTGGGAGTGACCATGTATGGACAGATGACGGTAAGGGAGTACGGCTCAACGATATACGTTTAGAGCGAGAAATGCCAGCTCACGAGGCTGGGTCTTTTGGAGGTGAAATCAATCCCGATCTGGTCGACTTTGTGAACTTTCAGGCCGGAAGTTACTGCTACATCGGCCCGCAAGGAATTGTACACGGCACTACGGTATGTAGCTTGCTCGGTTTAGCATTCAGTAAGGCCGCTCAAAGAGCTCTTAAACGTATCAACATTTGCAGATCACGCTGATGAATGCGGGAAGAATGTACCTCGGAGTCAACGACTTAGCCGGCAAAGTTTTCCTAACTTCCGGTCTAGGAGGAATGTCAGGAGCACAAGCAAAAGCTGCCGTCATTGCGGGATGCGTTGGCGTTATAGCGGAGGTACAGCCAGTACAACCTGTAGTCCATCCAGTACGATAGATGGTGAGCTTTTCGTGCTACTGTTGTTTGATTGACAGGTTAGCAAGGAAGCCATCGTAAAGCGACATGGTCAGGGCTGGCTTAATGAGTTTACCGACTCATTGGACGACTGCATCCAGATGATCAAGTACGTACGACAAGATGCAGAGATTATTACAAGCCTGCAAGAGTCTTTGCGTTTGCGTGGTATATAGATCATTTCCTTTATTAGAGACGCCGTAAACAGCAAGCGTGCTATAAGTATTGGATATCACGGGAATGTTGTCGATCTTTGGTCAGTGAAATAATCAAATTTCGTATAGTGAATACGCCAATATAACGTCAGAGCTTGGAAGACAGAAATTCTGCGATACTATGGCTTGTATAATTTTACAGGGAGAGAGTTGCCGAAGAGTACAAAAAGAGTGGAAAGCTTTTGGTTGAGCTAGGTTCGGACCAGACATCGCTACATAATCCATTCCACGGTGGCTACTTCCCTGCCCAGGTACAGTATACTGTTCACAGCTTGTTCATTTTCCACAGAACTCAGGTGAAGATAGTACGAGGAATGTTCGGCAAATCAATCTTGGCTGTTTCAGTTGAATTACGACGAAGCGTTGAACATGCTTCACACCGACCAGCCACACTTCCAAAAACTGGTTCAGGAGAGCCTCAGACGGCAGGTCGCCGCTATCAACTACCTCGCGGAGAAAGGTCTCCACTTTTGGGACTACGGAAACGCCTTTTTACTGGAAGCTGGTCGCGCCGGCGCTCAAGTTTATAAAGACCATGCTAAGCAGAAGTTCATTTACCCATCTTACGTACAAGACATTATGGGGTTCGTACCAGACACTAATCGAAAACTGATCATCTCATGCTGTCCTCTTACCGAATACGAACTTAGCATGAGTTTCGTTTGCGCAGAGATATCTTTTCGCTCGGCTTTGGACCTTTCCGCTGGGTCTGCACTTCCGGTGTTCCATCGGACCTCGAATTAACCGACAAGATTGCCGCGGAGGTTCTGTCAGGCCTTTCTTTAACGGACGGTAAGAAGGACAATTTCCACTGGTCAGTCAGTGTCTAGATTAGTAATCTTTCTAGTACCGAAAGCGACAGCAGTGCAGTATGAAGACAACACCAAGTGGATCAAGGGCGCCAAGAGTTACGAGCTCGTCGTGGGTTCCCAAGCTCGCATTCTCTACGCTGATCAAGTTGGCCGGTCGGCGATCGCAGTGGCCATCAACCAAGCTGTGGCGAACAAGACTCTGAAGGCACCGGTGGTGATTAGTAGGGACCATCACGATGTATCGGGAACTGATAGTCCGTTCAGAGAGACCTCCAACATCTACGATGGATCACAGTTCACAGCGGATATGGCAGTGCAGAATTGCATAGGCGACTCGTTCCGTGGGGCTACTTGGGTCGCCTTACACAATGGAGGTTCGTCATGTCGCTTTATTGTCTGTGTGTCAGTGTTTAAGATGACAGAGATTTTACTATTGTTCGATTATAGGTGGAGTTGGATGGGGAGAAGTCATTAACGGTGGCTTCGGACTTTTGCTGGATGGTTCGCCGGAAGCAGAGCAGCGCGCTAAGAACACGCTGCATTGGGACGTCAACAACGGTGTACGTGGGAGAATTCTTTTTTCGTCTCTTTCTGACGTTAAGTTGGAGCTGATTTCCGTGCTGGTTGCAGGTTGCAAGACGTTCTTGGTCGGGCAACAGCAATGCTTACGGGACCATCAAGCGGGCCATGGAGAGCGAACCACGTCTCCGAGTGACGCTACCATATAGTGTGGATAGCTCGTTAAATCTTTGACACACTATCCTCAGGCCTGAAAGTTGGTATAACATTTGCTCAATATTCTCTCTCCTTTTCACTGAGTCAGTGCATATCGATCACAAAAAGTAACGGAGCTCGCGTTGTAGTTTTCTTTTCTGGCAATCATGATACTTCCTGGGTCGTCACAGTGATTTGCGGTGCCTGCTGTAAGAAGAAACCTTCCCCGCCCCGGCAGTGTCTTTTGCTAAAAATAATACAACGAAGACCGATAACCGCTTCTTCCGTCAACTATGAAAGACTTCTGCTTTGGCTTTGGCTTTGGCTTTGGCTTTGTCTTTGGCTGGACAGTGGTCTACCTGCTTATCGCAGACCAAGGCTAGCCTTGAATAGAAGAGAGAAGAACGCTCTCCTCCATACATCGACTCTAGCGTCAGGCGTCTCTTGCTGCTCAATTGTCGTGGAAGCTGATGAGACTGACATAAAATTTATATACGTATCGCATTCAGACGAATCGCTCATAAACGCATGTCTCGGACCACAAGATTAACCCTGTGCACTTGGGATTTACGGCAGAATCTTTGTGCTGTCAATGCGAGTAAACACGGAGATGGATGGGTACTTGGCCAACGCCCAACGTACTTTTGAGCTGGGTGACCTTCCGGACGAGCTTATGTTGGAGATATTCATTGAACTGGAAATACACCACCAACATCGTTTACGCCGGTGAGTTTTCTTTATCCTTACAACGATCTATCATAACGGTATAAATGTCTGTAAAAGGAATGTTTTTATTATAGCGTGTCAAAGGAATGGATGGAAGAGCTTTCCAGCATACGTCTGCAGAAGGTTGTCCGTATGGATATTTTTGTTCCTGTTTCAGCCTTTGACACGGACTATAAGTTCACGACGTTCTCCGATTTAAAGTCTAACGTCATAGCGGTCAGACGTCCTCCATCAGAGTCTGGTGTGCGCTATACGGCACACTACCAGCAACTCAGTAAAGCAGTAACACCTCGCACAAAAGTACTACAGCTGAACTGGATCGAACCCACCGAAAACTACAACTTGTCGCAATCTATGGCATCATGGTATGTCATTTGGTCATTTGTTGTGCTTCAACGAGACGTGCGACCCAACGGGGTCAACTTGACGCACATTTTGTTGGATAACATGACGGCTTTCGAGGGACTTCACAATCTGTCAAACCTGTTCCAGAGACGCGACGATGCTGAGGCCATGCGTCGCCACCCAAGGAGCAATCCGTTACCGTTAGTACTTATAACACTTGACGAAATCGATGAAACTTCGGGTTCTAGTTACCGCGGCGATAAATTTTACTGGACGTTTCAATTAAACACACCTTTGTAGCCGACAAGAAAGTGTCGACCTAACACGGACATTCAATGCATTTTGTAGTCCAACTGATTCACACATTTTTGTAGACCAAAACCAGTTTCCGCCATTGCATTTAGGAGATGTCGTTTTGAACTTATCGGGCTCTTCGTCAGCTTCTTCCGCAATCCCTTCGCGTACCAAGATTGCGACTTCAAGCTTTTACCTGAGGACTGCTCTAGTTGGGTTCGCATTCCTCTACGAGTTCTTCGACCAGATACAAGTGCGAGAGAATTGGAAGAAAACCTCCTACAAGACCTTGAGCACCTCGTTGGAGACTTTGATCCGAGCATTGTGGGGACTTTAACTGCAAAATCAAACTCTCTTCCGGAAGATGCAAAATTGAGATGGAAGAAAGAACTGAAGAGGTATAGTGCTTTTATGTGGCTGGAAGTACTCCCGAGCTTCGATAGCACAATTTAACTAGACTCCATTTTTGGAATTTTAGGAACGGAACGCATTATTCCAGTTCGAAAATCGACGACATCGACCTGGAAACAGTGGAATGGAAAAACCTGCGACCATCCAGCTTGCTCTTCTTTCTGAGCTTCAAGAACATAATTGTCTCCGTCTGAACCTACTGTATAATATAATCCGATACAGCCCAACTTACAAGTAATATCCTTCGGATTACTCTACTCGCGTAGAGTAAGCCCCGATAAACTGGTAAATTTACGGGATACAAAGAAAAAAATCAGGGGAAGAAGCGAACCGGGAAAAGAGCGAACGGCAAACGAGATCACGGGAGCGGATTACTGTTTCTTAGATTCATTGAGCTTCGGCAAACCATATGCAAAGGAGAAGATACGGAAAAGACAGAGAAGCTCAACTGAGAAATGAATTTTAGATGTACAGCACATAAAGAACAGCCACGGAATGACGGTAATTACAGTATACTAAACTGGCGATTGCTTTACAAAAGGAATGCGAGTTTCATACGGATATTTCGAAAAAGGGTAACGACGACTAAAGGAAACGATGACCTTAGGAAAATCTGAGATCAGAAACGCATGCGGTCTGAATAAGGATAACGGCGACTCAAGAAAAACAGAGACACTAGAAAGTGTATGGTTACGATAACTATTTTGTATCTGCGCATACGCTGAACCTAATTTTTATATCCGACAGGAATGCGCTGTGGTCCAGTATATGTGTTGATGTCCCTGAAAACACATACAACAGAGAACACGCATAACTCAAAACTACAAAAGTTTTTAATTCGAACGACTTTTTGCTTCTTACGTCAGTGATATTCACCCGTATTCCCCTTTTCTTCACCGCCTTCTTTCCTATAGTATCATCCTTTCCAATTCCTCCCTTCGCACTAACACGATCCTTGTTCCGCGCGTCCTTGTTTTCATGTCTGGTACACTTACATCCAAAGTAGGTGTTGGTTGTAGCGTCTTACAACAGAGAGGTTTTACCACGAGAACGAAAACTGACAACATGATAAAATCTAACTTTTCACACACCTGGAAATGGCTGAACACCGCGACCAAAATCCATTTCTTCAAGATGGGTTGAGTGCCGAAGTCTGTTCTTCGCTGTTGTCGGATCATGACCTTGAAGTTCTGGCGGTTCCACACTGAAGATGACTCGCTGCTCTTTGGTGTTGCCTTTCTCCTTTAAGGTAGCCTGAAAAATATATCAAAGGGATGTCTATGCAACGACTTCGAACAAACTTGTATTGAAATTACTCGACGGATCTTCTTACCCGGCAAGAGGTAGGCAACCGTTTCATACTGGTTTCATAAAATTTGGCTTTACAGTTCTCGCAGACACAATGATATCGCCATTGTCATCAGGAGGACTTGCTGGCAGAGAACCATCGCTGCGTTTGCACAGCAACGCAGCTGGCATCTTTCCTTCGACGGAATCGAGACTGGGTTTTCCGAATTTGAAGCTGACGGGTGCGTCAAACGTTGGGAGTTTCGCCGAGCCGGCAGTGAACGGCACAAACCAGGATCTACCAGAGAAAGTCGAGATTGACAGAAACTAAAACTTGTGAATCCTTATCAGAGTAACGCCATAGTGCGTGAGAACAGCTGGCTGCTTCGCTGCTCGTTCGCTGCCGCGCTGAGACAAGTGTCACAGCGTGTTGAATATTTGGTGGAGACAAGATACACGGTTTGCACAGCCACTGGCAGCCAAGTGTTCACTTTACAAAACGCGACTCAAAACAAAGATCCCTGTACCTATTGCGCAACCATCTCAGCTGATCAATCAAAAAACGATCCTTCCATTATCGTTTGAACAACTTTTCCAAGAACAATCTTTCAACATGCCTGCAAAAACTTCTTTTGAAACATCTTCCTTGGTGATCGCTTTACGCGATCAAGGTTTCACCTACCCTAAAATTTCTGAGAGTCTTGCCAGCCAAGGGTTTTCACTGAGTCGTCGCACAGTGCTCAAGATTTGCCAGGAGAAAGAAAAGGAGAGAAATGGATGGACCAACCTGGCGAAACGTCTTCCTCCGCAAAACCTTCCCTCTGCATGCACCCAGGACAATGTCAACAAAGTCAAGAAAGCTGTCGTCAAAAAGAATCCTGACTCGCTACAGAAGATTGCTAAGAAGCTCCAAGTATCCATCCGCAGTGTAGGCCGGATGATCCACCAGAATCTTGGATTGGAAGTGCGCAAGAAGAGGAAACTGCATGACCTCACGGAAGCCCAGAAGAAACAGAGGTATGAGCGGGGGAAGCTTTTTATCTCGTATCTAGGTCCATTCAAAGTCCGTCATATCTTCACTATGGACGAGACTTGGATCAGTCTTGATGACTGCAATGTGGATACAGACCACTTTTGGACTGATGGATCGGCAGAAATTCCTGAAGAGTGGAAGAAAAAGACGACCAAGCGGTGGCCCAAGAAAGTCATGATCGCCATTGGAATCTGCTGGTTCGGAATGTCGCGCGCCTACGTCGTAAACGGCTCTGCCAAGGTGACAGCCCAGTACTTCATTGATGAAATCCTTTCGAAGATGATCCATGAAGACATTCCCAGGCTCTACGGGAATTCGGCGAAAGATGTCATCTTCCGCATGGACAGTGCTCCATCTCACACGGCCAAGCTGACCATCCAGCACCTCAAAGATCATCGTGTCAAGTATATTCCGAAGGAGATTTGGATGGCGAACAGCCCTGACTTAGCCCGTTTGGACTACGGGATCAACGGAAATCTCAAGAGAATTTTGTCTGAGCGGAAGGCGACCACCATAAAAGGCCTCATTAGCGTTATCAAAAAAGTCTGTGAAAGTTATGATATCGCTGAAATTCGGAGTACGCTTTCCTCTTGGCAAGGTCGTGTCCAAACGATGCTGGACAGACACGGTGGTCATGTAGAAGTTAAATGAAGAGGTTATCTGTTGTCTGAAGGAAGTAAGAACTTTTTTCTAGAGAAGTGAACACTTGGCTGCCAGTGGCTGTAGAGTGGAGTTGCGCAGAGTGATCGTGTCCGGTTTCTTCTTCCACACTGGATGCAACTAAGGTCCTCTGAACAAAGTCAGTAGCTTCGGGACGTCTATCAAGGACTCTGTGGTTGACGCTGCGCTCGAGCATCGAACATCACTAGAAGAAAAAGACGGCAAACCTCCATTTAGTGCATCCATGTGATACATCTCGTAGAACTTTCCCAGCTAAACTGGTAGTTCGTCTTGCGACGAAGAGCTTTAAAGAACTTACCATAAAAAACAAGATACAGTCAGTCGTCTGCTTTCAGCTTCCACCACTGTTCCAGAGTAGATGTACACTTCAGGTCTTTCGGTACCATTAGAGTTCGTGGAGTCAGACCTTGGGTAATCAGGTCCTTGAGAAGACCATCAGACTTGTCACTACAAAGAACGAACTCAATAGCACAAGTGATAAGGTAGTTCCAGAGCTACCTTATCTTACCCGGATGCAACCACGAGAAAGATGCGTGCGTATGCTTGGCTACCACATCGTCTTCCTCGGCAGCTTCTCGATCATCTGTACACGAATGCAAAAACTGTAAGAGTGAGTTTGGATGATCAGCCAGTTCTGTTCTACGTACTTCCGTCAGTTCACAGTTCGGTTTAACAGCAGCTGGCGGCGTGGATAGCTGCACAGCATAAAACCTACATATGACTTGCGAAACGGGTTCATCGTCGTCGTCGCGAGATTACTGCTTAACCGTCGACTGTTTTGGGATAGTTGGAGTCGATGCCGCTGTGGAGAAGAACGAAACGAGGGAATGTCAGAGCTCCTACTGTCCGATACGAGCGCGGTCGCCTTGCTCAGTTGCGTCTGTGATGCTCCTGATATTCTGTAACCTCAGATCTGAAGAAGTGAGAACATGACGGGTCAGTAGTAACGACGGAAGCGAAAACTTCAGTCTGGACTATTTACTACAGCAACGAAGCAAGGAGCAACTTTATTTCCGTTAAAAAACTCACAAAAATTGTTCATTACGTCACGTACCTCATTTTAACGGTTAAGAAGCACTATTTGCGCTAAAACCAGTAGTGTTACGAAGAGCTCGAGAAGAACTGGAGAATATCACAGTGCCGAATCAAGACAGCCATTCAGAAATTAATTTTAAGCTAAACACGGGCCATTGTAGAACCAATCGAGATAGTCCAGGAAGAGAATGTCCATGTCGACATCTGTCGGGGGTGAGGGTGGCGCAACTGCAGGAGGCGGGGGTGGTGATGGTGTTGGTGCCAGCGGTGGAGGGTTTACGCAGCCATCCGACGGGCAGCCCTGGTGGTAATTGAAGTTGGCGATGGTGTCCACCAGGTGGGGGTGGACATGCCCACAAGGCACCCACGTGACCTGAAAAGCGGAACCGTCGAGTCCGTGGTAAATCCGCTGATGTTGAGCCAATCCGGCGGCTTTCTTCTGAGAGCTGGCACCTTTCACACGAACTGAAAAGCAGGCCGCCATTTGTAAAATCAAAAAGAAATGAGACTTACATCGTTCTTGTTCCGCTTTGGCAAAAACTCCATTGTGAAAGCAATTCAAAGGCACGTAAAAAACTTAGAGGAGAAACTATGGTCCGAAATCCCGTTCTGCGGCCATTTATATACCTGGAATCTTGTAGTGTACGGACTGTGGTCAGAACCTCCTTGGGTGGCGTCATCTTCTTGATGTCTATAATATTTAAATGGTTGTCCATGTTAAAACCATGCGTATGATGTGTTGAGAACTAGCGAATCAGTAATTTTAGTGTTAAGTTCGCATTCCCAAGTCCTCCTCCTTCCTGCCTGTCCGTATCTTGTGATCTGGTCTCTTTCATGTTTACGGATTCGGACGAGGAGACAAAGGAGTTCTAGATCCGGGTCAAAGCCAGCAAACACCTCGTGGTGCAGCTTTGGCAACATGTTGATCCTGATTGCTGGAAGACAAGCCATTCTCCGGGCTCTCGTCTCCGCCCTTCCCAGGATACCTACGTTTCCTCTACCCTCGACGGCCATTTGTAGTGCGCTGTCACCGCCGACGGTTTTATCACCAGTTGCGCCGTCCTTATGGGGAGTTGCACCTTGCAGGACCTATGTGGTGCGGGATATCCTGACACTGCGCTGTGATGGCTGTTACTTCGCCAAGCGTCAAGGCATAAGGTACGTGGAATGTCGTCTCCGGCCTCGGCACAAGCAGAAACAGAAGATCAGAACGAAACACTGGTGCTGGTCAAACTGGAATCTTCGAAATGTATGGTAATTTAATTTCGTGACATCCACTGCGTGTTTTATGGTTACATAGCGAATACATACTGCAGTTTCCTGCCCTGTTGCCTTCCGGGTTCTTTACGTTTGCGAAGATCTTGCACACATTCGTGGCTCGGTGATAGAATGGGAATGACATCATCAGCTTCTGAATTCGAAATCAAATACTGCATGTTGGAGCTGTGCATCACTTTATGTGCTTATGGAAGTACTGCCGGAATTAAGTAAAGCTGAAGACTGAGGCAAACAAACGCCCGTGTGAATTCCGTGAAAAACTCGGGTCAGATAAGGAAGATTGCATCATTCGAACAGAAAACAGCAAGACACAAAATGTTGGGTATCAAAAAGCAACAAGGAACGATATATCGAAAAGACAAGGTTTTCTGTTTCCAACCTCCGTGACGGAAGTGCAATCACTCGAACTTGATGTGCGTGCTCTTGACTTGCTGCTCCGCAATCCTTTCTGCACGGTTCGCTAACTTAGGTTTTGCAGCTGTTACCTTACATTACTCTATACCCCATCAGCTCAGTCTGACTGGATTGAACTACATAGTTAGACTGATACAATCAAAATCACCTGACGAGGGGATTAAGCCAATCGTTAAATCCCGATGCTCAAACCGAAATTGCAGAAAAATAGAGGAGAGTCTCCTCTACAGGATAAGCTGTATTCCTAGTCAGAAAAATAATCTCGGATGATACTGCGGGATTCGGAAGTTAGAAATCCTAGTCGCTGCAGTGACGTGAGGATCTTTGATTGCGAATCTAATTGAGCACAAAACTGCTCAGCCGGGATATATGAGCTATTTTATTAGGCTGGAACCGGACGCAGTGCTATCATGCACATATGGTGTGCTCTGTCACACCATTTCTGTGCCAGAGTGTCAAAACAGCTGGTCCGCAGAGCAATTTTGTGTTCAATCAGATTCTCAATCAAAGATCCTCACGTCACTGCAGCGACTAGGAATTCTAACTTCCGAATCCCGCAGTATCATCCAGGATTTCTCTTCTGACTAGGTATATGGCAAATCCTGTAGAGAAGACTCTCTTCTATTTTCCTGCAGTATCGGTTTGGGCATGGAGATTAAACGATTGACGTAATATACTTGTAGGCTGTGGTCCTGAGACAGAACCTCATGTATTCTAAAAGTCAGAGTTCGTAGGTATAAAACCTGTCAATATAGGATAGCAATCGACTTGATTCAGTTGCAGTCTGTGGGACTGAGAGGGAAACTTTGGATACGTTCTCTCCAAATTTTCTGTTTTTCCTCTTCCGAACAACAGACCAGGTTCAGAGATACTTCTCATAACAATGAAGCAACGTTCAGAGCAGACAAACAGTGCATGTGCTGCCGTCCTGTAAATTTGCGGAATACTACAACAGCTCAGAATTGGTGTCCGCAGATCATGTTGCATGAATTTATCGAATGACGATTGAAGTTTGAGGCGAAAAGTAGGTTTCAGGACCGCAGTACATGAATCAGACACCTGTTCGACCAGAGCCCTTCGCCTTTCGGAAAGGTGGGCAGTCCGCGCTTATGCCGAATTTCATCTTTTGAGTCTGACGCGGATGTTCGCCAGTTCTGGATGACTTGATTAAAGGTCTGCCGGAAGAATTTGTCAGTTTCATGCGGTGGACCTTTCCCAATTGGAAACCTATTCTACCTTTGACCTGTCAGCAAAACTTTCATCCTATCTCCTATGATGACCTTCCGAGTGACCATTTTTGAGATCCAGCCCGTCACACCTTCCGAAAGGTCACGTCTACAAAGTATCTCTCTATCCTAAGCAACTGGCTTGGGGTATATCCGAAGGGTTCTCGTATGCCAAGTAAAATGGTCCAGAAAAATTTGGATAAAAATCATATTGAAGTGTAAGGCAATGGAAACCGCTTCAGCTCCCTACAAATTGTTTTCTGAAATTGTGTGCAAAATTTTGCCCAATTTGGATCAATGGGTTTTGCCAGAAAAGATAGACAAAAAATAAATACTTAGTCGCAGTTATAATTAGACTGGCAATCCCTTCTCACCAGCTAAAACAACCAACCAGTTTCTATTCAAAACAAGATTCAGTACCTACGCCACCCACTCATAGCAAGCTGCGGGCGAGCCGAGCGCGAGCGACCACCTTGGATCCATTTTTACTTGAAGTTTCTTCAGATTCAGCGGCACGTTTAACTGCTTTACGAACTGCGTCAGTCCTGGCTCGCTTCCTTGCGGTGTTCGTGGAGGTACACTTCCTCTTATTATGTGCCATCTTGCACAGTGACACGACAGTATCCTTCAAAGGTCAAACGACGTTCCAAAGGAAAGACACTCTTCACGCAAGGTCATATCACTGACTTAGTCGTAGTAATGATCGATTTTCTTTGCTAAGCAATATTCTCAAAATCACACTCATAAGAAAAGTTATGAAAAGCAAAAATCTCATAAAAATATGCACACAACAGAACCATCACGAAAATAGCTTTAGGTACATGAGATTTCTGATATCAGACTATATAAAAAATTTCCAAAAATTCGGCCCAGTAGTTTTTGCCTGAAAGCACGGACAAAAGAATAGGAACTTAGTCGTAGTAATAAATTAGATTAATGAAACTGGGGTAAAGATGTACACGAGTGCCAACGTGATCAAACTTACATAGTGACGTCGGTCGTGCTGGATGGCGACTCGTTCGATGATGAGGAGCCTCATCTAGCAGTCTTTCTGGAAACCGAGACTTCGACCCAGTTGCTTCTTGGAGATCACTGTCCTCTCAGCCTGCCCTGAATATAGATTCTGCGAGGACAGGTCTGCTCTCATAAACTGCCCTCATACTCGCGACTGTCAGGTTCCAATCTCAGATTTGGACAAATCAACTCCGCCCTAATCAAGCTTTATGACAGTTCATAGTGACGTCATCACTGCTGCGTGCGACGAATTTCGCCTCGCGGTCTCACGTTGTGCACTCTCATATCGCAATGTCTGCTGTGCTGACCGGAAGTAAGAATGGGACGGATCTGTAAGTACATTCTTGACTACGTTCTACCCTCTCTGGCCAGTCTTAACACTTCTCATGGCACGAAAAAGGAGACGCCAACGACGCATGAGAAGGCGAAAGTCAAAGGAGCCAGATCGACGAAAATATCTCAAAACTCGGTGCGAGGGAACGTCTGTTTTCCCATTGAAACTTGCCAACCACGTCGTCAGGACTCTAGCACCCGTACAGCTTTCCATTGCCCCAAGCCTGGCCAGCCGGCTAATCGAACCAGCAGAGATCACATATCCGCAGCGGAATCCGCTCAGACTCTCTGGCTCATTCGTGGAAAGAGCATTCATCGCGGATGACATGAAATCCTCAGCATTGCTGCTCAGTGCCCGTCGCGTCGAGATTACATGGCGTCCGTGAGTCCTACCACTCTCATCCGTCGGAGTGTCAGCCGGCTAGCCAGGCTCCCAGCATCTCGTAATCTGGAAGTTCGCGGATAAAACCGAATCTCCACGCTGAAGTCACGATTCCTCGGGCATCATGTATGAAGTGGAAGTGCGCCGTTGAAACGGGGTTATATTCGTATGTAATACCCATGCAAAAGCTAGATACCGTACACAGAGGTCCAAAATCTCGAAAGGGCAGTCTTCAGGCTGTGTGTCGCGGAGAGATACGCAAAAGTTAGAGGGGATAATTTACGGGACGGTCTCAGAAAGCGGTCTCATCGAAATTTCAGATTTCGATGAGACCAGCCGGGGTCGGTCTCCGAATCGAAGTCTCGGATTCCGAGTCGGCCAATAGCGGTGATTCAGTAAGTTCGAGCCGGCCCACAGCCGGTCGAAACATGAGACCGAAAGATGAGAGTGGTTCTTTATGAGACCTGACCTGTCCTCGCAATCTGTATAATGCTCTCACCGTTCACTCCGCGGAAGAACATCAGAGACCAGAAGATCCTGAGCATGATCTTGATGTACTTTTCATCGTCCGAATATATCTGGATTTCGCGATCACATCCAATTTCCGGGTCAGGGCGCTTCGAGTAAATCTCCACCATAGATTCACACGGCATTACCACAGTGTTTGCTAACAGAATTCCGTCCGTCCCGTCGGGTTCTGCACAGGTGCTCGAGCAGGCAATGATTCTTGATTTTGAAACAGTACAGAGAGCTTCGTTACCAGAGACCAGGTTTCCTTTACCAGAGACCAGAGACGAGTACTGCACATTGTGCAGCTTTTATATGGGTGCAGGCATGTCGCGCTGGTTAAACGCACACGCTCATGCGCAAAACGCCTCTTATGCCTTGCCAGCCATCGGTCGTGGCCGTTTATGTAAAGCCGTTTGGCGCAGGTCCTGATATGGTAACTGTTACGTCATCAACAGCGATTTTTACCAGAGTTGCCTGAAAGACCCGTGTGACATCCCGAAGTCGCGTTGAAGAAAACTGTACCATTGTAAAAGCCTGCTCGACCACCCGTCTCACGAGGGGATTATGTCTGTCCCCACCTCCCGACGGTTAAACCGTCCCGCCAGAACGCTAGAGGAGAGTCTCTCCTATGATATGGGCCAGGGAGCTAAATCCCGCGATGATCATGGAATAAACTACAGGGCTAGGGAGTGACGGACCTCAGATACTGCAGTGACGTAAGATCTTTGATTGGAAGTTTGATTGAACAGATTGCAACTCAGTCGATCAGCTGTTCCGTCAGATTAGGGCTGGATGGTGTGCTATCGAGCATCATCGACCAGTTTTGGCACACTGTTCGGTCGTCCTGTTGCTCAGCTCAGTCAGCTGAGCGGCTTGTCTGTAATGTCTTCAATCAACGCTCCCAATCAAAGAGCTCAACGTCACTGCAGCATACTGGAGCGGTCAATGGACGTTCGTTTCCGAGTCCCATAGTTCATTCCAGGATCATCGCGGGATTTAGCTCCCTGGCTCGTACCATAGAATAGACTCTCCTCTATCGTTCTGGCGGGACGGTTTGACCGTCGGGAGGTGGGGACAGGCATAATCCCCTCGTCCGCGGAAGCTGACGTCGCAATCACTGTGGCATTACTCCGTTCTCTGGTCACAGCAGCACAACCCTGCTGATAAGTTTTGTTTTCACGTCCAGTTTTCGTTAGAAATCACAGATTCGAGTTACAAATTAATAAAAAATCCAATCAAAATGTGCTACGTCACTGCTCGCAAGTTAAAATCTGGTCTATGATGAATTTTTAATGGAACCAAATGAATAGAAACATGGAACAAAATCCAGCACATCAATCAATCAACGAGACAGATGTTCCACCCACATTTGGTCAAAAGTCAAATCTAAGCTATCCGGAAACGGCGGAGGCCGTGATAACGCAGTGCTGGGGTCGTGTGGTGGTAGCTTCAGGGATGGTGGCCGAGAACGAGGGGCTGCAGTCGGTGCAGGAAATGGAGCCACTGCAAGAACTTGAGCCGGTTCAGGAACTGAGGCCGGTGCAGGAAGTGGAGCTGGAAGTGGAGCTGGGGCTGTTGGTGGTGTCTGCGGTGTTCGGCAGCCTGGAGTTGGGCATCCGTCTTTGTAGTCGAAGTCGTCCATACTGCGCACCATCGTTGGATGAGCATGATTGCAGGGCATCCAGACGACTCTGAAGGTGTCTCCCTGATTCCCATGATGTCGTTTAGTGATGTTGGCATAAGGGTATTCCAACTTAATATAATTTTGATTTAATAAGGCCGAGCTGCCACAGTTCGAATATAATGTTAATATAATATGCCGCGACCCAACATCGCTTTGGTGTTACCGAACCCAGGGAATTCTCCTTTTTGCACTAGCCGAGCACACATGCTTCTCCGCGGTAACTTTACGCTC
This sequence comes from Ramazzottius varieornatus, assembly GCA_001949185.1. NCBI lineage: Eukaryota > Metazoa > Tardigrada > Eutardigrada > Parachela > Ramazzottiidae > Ramazzottius > Ramazzottius varieornatus. The sequence goes on along the minus strand of BDGG01000010.1, from coordinate 1,139,205 downwards.
TCTTTCAGCTTCCTCGAACTTGAGGAAGACGTCCTTATGGTTGTTTCTCAGATGGCTTACAGCGTTTTCGGTATGTCCGTCCGGCGTGACCACGCGCCTACAAGCAAGACAGGGTGTTATTCCCTTCTCCTCGTCGCTCACGTGGAACTCTTTTTTGGTCCACCAGAACGCTAGCGCTTTAAAGGTGGCTTGGTGAATAGGGCTAACAAGAGAGACGCCGACGATATCGATGCTGGCTGGACTGACTGCAGCACCCTTCGTCACCTTCCCTCAATTCACAGCGGTCCTTGTCGGCTACTGTCTCTTCTGCTTGACGGTGGGAGAGCTCCCTTCTTTTCCAACCATGCTGATAACCTTATACTGTCCTGCAATTTCTAGAGAAATGACACACAAAGCATTCGAAAGCGCGAAACCGAACCTGGAAAAGCAGACAGCTTCGCATTCAGCAATGAGCATTGCGAGCACGCAGGTGGATCGCTGGACCCATGAACCTGCATCAGCCAATCAAACGAAGTTGACAATCGATTTACAACCCTTAACGCTGACTGATAAACGTTGACGTGCAGGTGCGTGATGCATTATGATCCAACCCAACAGCGCACTGTGCAGAGTCCTGGCGTCCTGCGCTTTCGCTTGGCGCGAATCAAGCCGTATTTTGGAATCGCATATTAATAATTTTAATATAGAGCGCCGTGCGAGTTGATTTTAATATAATATATTCAGCCCTGGCTTCCATCTAATTTAATACTAATAAATATCCTGCCTCTTTCGAGGCATCTAATAAATGTTAATATAATATATTAGATGCAAAAAGCATCTAATAAGATCTAATTTAATATAATATTGATATACGCCAACATCACTACTGTCGTTGCAGATGGCTGAGGAGGTCACGGGCTTTTCCGGCGGACATGCTCTTCCTGCTGTCGCGTCTCAGAGGAAGGGAAAACTGTGCTGCTGTCTTGCTCTGGCATGGTCCTTCGCAGCACATCTCCCCTCGAACTTGCTGAAAAAGAAATCAAGCACTAACAATAAGTTAGAATGCTGGCAGCAACACTACTCATAAAACATAATAAAAATAAACCGAAGAAAACGACACCTACGTTTTTGCTGTCTCTCCTGGCATGGAACTCCATGACGGACGCCTGAAAAAAATTGGTCCGAAGTCCCATCCTGCAACTATTTATACACCTGGAATACCATTGCGGTCAGAAACGTGAGGACATGGCCAATAAATCTATCAGAACCGACCGCATGACGTGACGTCACGGCAATCAAAAGCCTTGATCAACGTTTTCGGTTCAGTCAGCTGTTTTCAGGCGTAACAGGTGTTCCTTTGTGATGCCGGGAGTCTTACTTCTTAGTTCCTGTAATCTCTTCTGTGATATCCATCTCTACCTCTGTCATTGTGTTTTGTAATATAGTCGAGAATGAGCCGAGGCCACAGGGTTAGTGACGTGGTGGTGAGAGCAGTCAGAAGAATGAGGAAAGACGACATCAGCTGGAGCCAAATTGGACGTTACTTTGGGCATTCTCGAAAGTGGGCATCTGATCTTCTGCGGCGTCGACGTCTGAGTGGTGACATTGCTAAGAAGAAAGGAACCCAACGGAAAACTTCGGACCATTTCGAAGACACCCTGCGACTTCTTGCCCACAACCATAAAGCCCGGAACTGGCCTGCGAGCAGACCCGGTAAGATCGCGGCGGAGTGTGAACAAGCTCTTACCGGAAAAGAAAGCAAGGTCAGTGAGCGTACCGTGCGACGTCGTCTACAGCAGCTACAGGCCAGGATTGTCACTCCCGTGAAGAATCCTCTGACTTACCACCATCGCACCATGCGCGTAATTTGGGCTCTGGACATGCTGGACAAGCTGAGAAAAGACAAGAACTGCCTGAACTACGTTGTCTTCAGCGATGAAGCCAGTGCCAAGTTTGACTGTGAGCGGCATACAGTAAGTGCAGGCGTTATATTTCATGCGCAAAACCGTTGGGAAGATACTGTAACAAATATCGATCGTGGTCTTTGTTCAGATTAGGCGTTTTCCTGGTGAAAGTCGTTACAACGCAGACTTCCAGAGAAAACTTCCACCTGGACGCTTCAGCGTGATGTGCCACGGCGCGATTACTCGCGACGGACCACTATCGTTCTTCATCGTTGACGGATCCATCAACCGCTTCAGTTACTCGGTGCTGCTCGCCAAGGAAGTAATACCAAAGATCAGGGAACGTCGCAAGAAGAAGAAGCGAGTCATTTGGATGCACGATAACGCACCATCTCACAAGGCCAAGCTAGTCCAAGCCTATCTCAAAAAGTGTCGATTATCCGTTCTCCCGTGGCCACCGTTATCTCCGGATATGAATCTCATCGAGAATGTTTGGAATATCATGTGGCAGTACATCGGAAAGAGGTGTCCGAATACGACGCCAGATTTAGAGAGGTTGTTGTATGAAGCATGGGATAAATTAGTAACCCCTGAGCTCTGTAAGAAGTTGTACGGAACGATGGAAAGGCGTTTGGAGGATCTTCTTCTCAATAATGGTCTGCGAACCAAGTGGTGATTCAGAGAGTGCATTCAATAAAATTTATCAAAACTTTTGATTGTAATACCGCCCCGAACTCTGCCTTGGGTTTTGATTGATTGATTTTTCCATGTCCTCACGTTTCTGACCGCAATGGTACTGTAGAGTGACGACCGGTTAAGCACTCCTTCTTTGGTGACGTCAGGGGAAGTTTTTCTACGGTATTTTCAACGTGTGTTTGTTAAAACAGAGCAAATGTCGTATACGAAGTCAGCCAATCGGGATCTTCCAGACCGCAGATATATCACTGCCAAGTGCTCCTCTTTCTTCGTATCCTTCATCTTTTGTTTGATCTTTGAAGTTTACCATCTTCGGACGAGCACACAAAAGAGCTCGAGGTCCGGGTCAACGAGCGGATGCCTGCTGAAGTTCGGAAGGAGGATATTCACAGAACGGCTCCTGATCGTGCATACGTGTGACTGGTGTGAGCACTTCCGAAGCAAGGAGTGAACGCAGACATGTCGATCCTGAATCTCGGAAGACAAGCCGTCCTCCGCACTCTCGCCTTCGCTTTTCCCAGGCCCCCTTCGCTTCTTCCACCTTCAATAGCCATCTGCAGTGCGGTATCACCGCCGACGGTTGTGTGGCCAACCGCGCCGTCTTTATGGGGAGTTGCACCTTGCAGGACCTATGTGGTGCGGGATATCCTGACACTGCGCTGTGATGGCTGTTACTTCGCCAAGCGTCAAGGCATAAGGTACGTGGAATGTCGTCTCCGGCCTCGGCACAAGCAGAAACAGAAGATCAGAACGAAACACTGGTGCTGGTCAAACTGGAATCTTCGAAATGTATGGTGATTTGATTCAAGCGACATCTGTTTGTATGTTAAAAATTTTTTGTCTTTATGGTTACATACTGTAGTTTCCTTCCATCCCTCTGTCGGGTGTTTTAAATTTGCGAACATCTTGTGCACGGTACAACATAGCAATTCGATGATGGAATGGGAACCATATCATCAGCTTCTGATTCGAAACCACACACCGTGTGTTAGGGCTGTGTCTCGTACAGTATCTCTTCGCATGCTTATGGACGTACTGCCGAAAGTAGAGCTAAAAATCGAGGCGAACACATTTTCTTGTAAATTTTGTAAAGAAGCTAATTCAGAGGAGGACGATCGCATCATCAGTTGAAACGATGAGACACAAAAATGTGGAGTAACAGAAAGTAGCGAAGAATGAACCAACGAAAGGATGATCGAGGTTGACTTGTAACCTGGTTTCCAGTTTCCAAGCCGGAAGTGCAATCACTCGAACTTGATGTGCGTGCTCTTGACTTGCTGCTCCACAATCCTTTCTGCACGGTTCACTAGCTAGAAAATGAACAACCAAAAAACAGGTAAATTCTCTGTAGGTTTGCAGTATCGTGTTAGAAAGGCGTCCTTACATCAGTCTGGCCACTGGTGCCGGCGCTCACCTTAGCCTTCCCACGTCGGTTTCCGCCAGCTTCACTGCGCTTCTTCATATCGTTCTGGATCTTCTCCCAGTAAGTTCTCTCCTCCTCACCTTCCACCAGCCTCGTCGATTCGGTAGCTTCTTTCTGTGACAGACTTTCCATCACTCCCGCCGTGTTAACTTGCTCGTCACACCGAACAAAGACTTCCGTGTCGTTCGATACATCCACAAAGGCGACATGGGGGATGCTTCGAAGGTCTTTGATCACCTGCTTCTTGTCGGTGACTGCAACTGCGTACTTTAGTTGAACTATCAAACCTTTCGGAAACTCCAGAGGTTTCATCGTTTCTTGGTCTTTCTGAGGCTGGGCTTTCTTCGTCCAGCCATTCTTCTTCCGGGAGTTCTTGCCTTTGCTTTCTTGAAAGTCCATTCGGTTATCTTCATCGTCACTTACCAAGACTCCATCTTCATCACCGTCCATGGCGTCCGAATGCGCGTCTCCTACGTTGAGTAGCTTCAGCTTTTGCTTCAAGGCTTTGTAGCTGGCTTTCTGCAGGTCGAGGTAGCGTTTCTTCAGCTCGGTCCATTTAACCTGTAAACATTACGTCGTCAGTGTTATCACCAGTCATCGGACATAATCTTCTAAGGTGGCTAATTTTACCTTCGGCATGACTCTTAATGGAAGGAGATCAGGTGCGAATCTGTTCTTGGACTTTGACTTTCCGCTTTTGGGCTCTTTGGCTTCCGAGACTTGCGGTCTTTCATCCGTCTTCGATTTGGACGAAGCTGGTTCGGTTGCAACAGGTGTAGGATCTTGGGCGTCGGCTTCCATGACTTCGTCTCGCTTCCTCTTGTGGCCATGAGGTCCAACTAAGTCTTCCTCGTCAAAGTCTGCCACGGTTATTGAAGGTACGACAGGAAGAGCTGCTTCTTTGGCGTAAGCTTCAGCCACGTCTCCATCGGGCGATGTGAAGTACTGGAACAGACAAAAATCTAGGTTAGTTCGAACCGTTAATCCGTTATCAGCTCTATTTTTACTGTAGTTGAAGAAAGTATACCTGACAAGCTTGTTCGACGCCTTCCGGCTCTTTAAACTCAACGAAGGCGAATCCTTTGATGGCGTTCTTCGGCGGAGTGTTGAATCGCGGAAGACTAACATAAACAACGTCACCGAACACCGCAAACCTACTCGTCACCCAATCGATATCGGCAGTCGGTGGCAAGTTTTCCTGCGAAGAATGTATTAATAGTACACAGTATAGTACTTCGGTAAGTCCTGATTATACAAACGAACTTACAACATAGAGGGTTCTTTCGTCGACAGGACCGCGATCCTCTAACGGAGTTGTACGCTGGATCTTCAAGCCGTCTTCCGAAAGCTGCAACATTAAATGAATACTGTAGTTGGAAACATCATCTGATGCACGGACAAGTGAGTTACTAAGTTCCAGCCTCCAGGCAAGCAAAAGCGGGAACATGCAACGCACCCGTAACAACTGCGACGTCCGCACAGCTTCCCGAACGATGGGTATTTCGGTTGTCAACTCCCGAAGCTTGTTGAAAGTGAGCAGAATATCCAGCGGAACAACTGCGAAAGAGGACATGCATGATACTGTAGTAGATCGCATGGATGCGTGTATCTATACGAGTAATAATTACGACGAAAACAAAACTCACATCCATCTTCGCTCTGCTGTATCTTTTCCTGTAGAAAACGGTCCTTGCCGAGGTTGGCGTCTCCGAAATAGAATTCCAGCTAGATACCGAATATATCGAGCTTGGCACAATGATTCAATGAAGGGATTAATGCGACGCAAAAGGGAGTCATCAGCTTAAGCTTAGAGCTCAACTCATGCCCTAGCTTACCTGTTGTCGGACGCGCGCAGTCAGCGACGTCTTCTTCCGCCACTTAGAAGCGGATGCAGGTACTGGCTTGATGGCTGCCATGTCTACAGGTCCCAGGCTTCCACGCAAGGCGACGGTTGCTGCAACAGGAAGAAGATGTAGCGGTCAACTCAGGAAAGGAAGTCGAGTGGGATCTGGGAAGAATGGCAGCTGATTGTGACGTCATGCTTCCCACTTCATCAATCAATACAACTGGATCACCAAAGCGCGACCTCGTCCGCCATCCCGTCGGCCCGCCCTCTCTATCATTTAGATGGTCACCCGAGGCCAAGCGGCTGCCGTGACTGGATACGATACTGGTCGACCACACCCACTACTCGTTCCACAACGGAGACGGCGTTTCGCTGCTTTCGCAATCCTGCCTTGCACAGTTGCACTTGCTTGCAGTCACTGAAGAGCAGCAGTACTTCGCCGTGCACAAACTCACTGTAGTGTCGAACGATCAATCAATCGTGATTCTCCCAGCAGCATTCAAGCCAATCAATTTTGGTCGGCGAAGTACTGCAGCTCTTCAGTGCTTGCAGTTGCAGAAACAAGTTTTCGGCTGTGGAAGTTTTCGCAGTTTCATTTCTCTACCTTCGTGGATTCTGCTCTACGACCTCGTTTGTTTGCTTTTAGGATCATCTCGGGAGGAATAGAAGGAAGATGGGCGGTGAGCAGCTCGTTGGAATCCACTGTCGATGGAGGCTTTGGCCCAGGTAAGACCATTGGATGTCAGCATAGCTAATTTCAGACGTCATCTTCCATTTGGCCTTACTCATTGCGAAACATGATGATAAAGCAGATCTGGACTCTGAAGATCATTGCGGACACTTTACCACCAAGATCTCTGATGGTTTCGCAACCGAGAAAAGCTCAGTCAGTTTCCTACCGGATAATGTCGGTATTGCCGAATACCGGGTAGCTCTTCGAGGTCGCTGCTTATCTTACTCAGTTTTTTTCTTTCCAGGTCAGCTCGACGTTCAACGAAGCCATAATGAACATTTACAGGGATGATCCAGAGGTATGTAGCGAATGCCATAAGACATTTGAAAGAATGCTTGAGCATGGACTGATGAAAACCATTTACAAAATCCGACAACCCTGAAGACACACTTGCCCTCTCTGAAACGAATCTCTTATGTTTCTCGAGAGTTCTTACAGGCCTGAGTACTCCTTAGTAATGAATAAATCTTTTTCCAGGTTAGGAGAAGGTCGATTGGCAGGAAATTTCCACTGCGAAGATGAGTCTTCTCAATGCAGACACTGTCAGATAGGTATGGTTGATTCACTTGATTGATTGTCTCGTTGATCAATAGCCAACCTTTTCCATGCCATTTCGAAGTCTACCTTTGGAAAGGATTTACAGAGGGGCGATAGTAAGAATTTCTCAGCTGATGTTCTAATGCTAACTGGTACTTTCAACTTCAAGAGGAATTGACAGAGTCGGATCTTGGAATGTTGCGAAAGTCTGAGTTGACCTGGTTCTTGTTGTTGCAGGCTGAGGCCGAAGTATGTTTCCAACATCCGGACGATGCTCCGTGATCCCCGTGTGACTGCGGGTCTTCGCTTACAAGGTGGGTTTTGATAGATGTTTTGTCTTTCGAAATTAGTTCACTGATGATACAAATATAAACGGGACTTCTGGGGTGAATCGTTTTGGTACTTAGGTCTCTGACTTTATTGCTGTCTGGCTGATGAGAAACCAGCACTATAACGTGGCGTTACACGTCTTGTTGTTTTAGGTCTTCTTCGCTGTTGCCGATGGTTTTCCAGGACGGGGTTTCATCGAGGTGAGTGTATCCTCTTATTGGTGACCACCTGCCTGGCGCCTTTGTTCCTACTGTCAATGATTATTTATTTGCTACTCTTGAGCGTACATGACGATAAAGATCAACCACCAAGTTGACTAATGACTCGGACCTCTTTCGAATAGCGTTTAATCGGTCCGGTTGGTGCTGTCTATTCACGGTGTAATCTTCTTTGCAGGTTCGAGAGTCGACATCTTGAAGCTTGACCAGCGAGCTCGACTCGGCGTGAGTTTCGTTTGCTTGACCGAAATCCTCTTGCTGTAGTTTTGCGATGATTTAATCATATTGCCAACGTGACAAGTGACGCGGTTACTTGGATGTAGACACTCAATAAAGTTACAGATCTATGAGCCTTCCAAACCTAACTTTTCGTCCATCTTTTTCTGTCGCTCCGTTCTAATGACGGGTGTTTTCCTTCAGGTCTAGAGGGAAGTCGGCATGTTGGCGGAGGCGTGATACTACCCTCGTTGTTCGATTTGAAGGTGAGCACGCTTTTCGATGGGATTTGCTCTCCGCACGTCCTAAAGCCGTGCGCTCTTCCCTAAGCATGATAGCTTGATGAATAATTTATGTCAACACCGATTCTGAGTACTTTTGATGTTCCTATATCGCGTGGCTGATTTTATCATGTTGTGCCTTTCAAAGATACGGGGGGGTCTTTCAGGAAGAGTCTCTAATTTGATTTTGGTTTTTTAGGGAATGGAAAGTTTCTCGGTGGGACGTGGAAGCGAAAAGTTCGGTAAGCCTCACGCGCTAGTTGTTCGCGAGTTCTGCTGCTTGTACATGATGACAAAGATTCTGCCAACTGAATTGTCAGTGTTGATCTAAAAATTGTACCGTTCCTTTTGGCTGTCTGAGGCTTCAATGGTCAGCGTTTTTTCTGCGGCGGATTTAGGGGTAACTTTTGTTGATTTCTGTGTGTTCTTGCAGGATCAGGGACGGATGGACGATTGGACGGGAATGTCGAGTGTTTCTCACCTCATCATGGTAAGTCTGAATGTCTGAAACTGATTCACATTGAAGAGACGGTTATGATGAAAACAGATAGGGACAAATGAGATTGATGATTACTTACGATTAGTCTTTCTGAGGCAAGCTGAAAATTCTGTAAAGTGAAATGCTCGTCCGCAGCTCTCAGTAAACTGGCTTTTGTTCGCAGGCTTTCCCGCTGCCGGATCTTCAAAAGGTCTTAGAGTTGTCTAGCTTGCTAATTGTACGTTTGGAGATGTTTTTGACGCTCTAGATCTTTCCTCTGGTTGACATTCGGTGTAGCTTTAATTTCGGGGTTTGCTCTCGAGTCGTTGAAGGTCGATGAGACGTGTTTCGAGATTTTGTCGGCTTTGAATAGTTAGGGTTGGTTTCAGTTTTCTAATTTCAGTCTGGTGTTCGGGGTAAAAATGTCTGCTAGTTTGGCGCTGTCTGTCATCTTCGTTGTGGTGTCCTTCGGAGGAACAGCTCTGGGTCAGCAGTATGACGGTCAGTATCCTAGCTTCCCGATGCTGCCTTGGCTCACCGTGCCACAGCGCTACACGTCCGGCTCTAATCTTGGACCTCTCGGTGAGTTCGACACGAACAGGCTGAGTGCTGCCCCTGAGTTGGGAGGATATTACCGTACCAAATAATTTGGTAACTTAGCAGTATAGTACGTGCGCGAGAGCCATTTTTTGGTCTGTTTCAGTAATGCCAAATCCGCCAATCTTTGCGCAAAGTGCAAGCGCGGACCAGGATCTAGCCTTCTCCAACTACAGGTCAGCCCCAATCGGTACTTTCGATTTGGTAAAAGGGATTCTGCACATCTCGTATGCTTGTATCGATACGACACTCGTTACGTAGCAAAGATTAGTACAAATTTCACAAGACTGTTTTCTCTGGTGGCGCACGTGTTCAGTGTTGTTGGCTTGAACCGTGCGCCACTTGGACAAATGGTCTTGGCGAGTTTACTTGCTTAAGTTAGGTCCCGTTCTTGATTTTGGGTTTTGCTTCCTAGGTGGCAAATGTTTTACAACCATGATACGACAACAGTCGCTGCAGCGGCGACTACTACAGCCGCAACCAACACAACAGGGGCTGCTGGCGGAGTTACTGGCGCTGGCAAGACAGGAGGCTCAGGGACCGGAAGTGGTGGAACCGGCACGGACGCAGCGGCCCCTGGTGGCTCTTCGGGAGCAGCAGGCACCCTAGCCAACGGCGGAGTGAATGCCAACTCTGGAGGACTGGGCCAAAATGGGGGCAGTGGAACAGGAAACTTGGGTGCTCAAGGAAGTGTGGCTGGGTTGCTGGGAGGCGGTAGTGGTAATGGGAGGGTAGATGGTAGCGCTGACTCGGATGCGGATGAGACGACTGCTGCAACAGAGACGACGACTAATAGTACGGTAGCCACAACGCCGGCCTTGAACTTTTCAGCCGTGGCGAGCTCGAATATCCGTGGTGGTCAACCCTGCAAGAGCCCACAAGTACCTGCCAGCGGCAGTCAGACAGGTATATGCGTGGCAGAGACAAGTGCTGCGCTTACTTGTACACGAGGTGTTTTGGTCGTGGCCACACAGTGTCGGTTCTTCCAGAAATGCTGTGTAGTTGTCACAAATGATCCATCGAGATGAGAAATATGCTTGCTTTTTATGAATTACTCCACAGATATCATAGTATCTCGCAGTGTCATGTGTTACATTACCGCAACTTGTGTGAGTGATCTGGAAGTTTATTATTTCCAACGTGGGTCGAATGAAGGGAGAAGGAGGCAAGCGAACATCTCGCGGATTGCAAAGGAATAAATTGAAATACAGAACGAGATTCTTCATACCCGGAAGTCAGAAAAGAAATTGGTATGAGATACTCAGAAGTCAAGGCACGTTATTCTTCAGTGGAGAAACGTCATGCAAATCCAAAATTTAAAAAGATAACTCGAAGGTCAAAGAACCGTAAAGGCAAGCTTCCTGTGAGATCCATGGATTCCCGCTGAAGGAAGTGAAACTTTGGTTGGCCTGGAACAAACAAGAAACCGTCTTGAGATACGCCCACAAAAACTGGTGGAATTTAGTACGGACAAAATCTCGAAAGTTCAGAAGTGCACTTGTGATCAAGGTTGTTTCCCGCAGACAACAACCAAGACGAGACTGTCAAAGCCTTCATTAAGTTTTCCGTGTGTGGTAGGTAATGAACCGAACAGCCATTACTCTAAACTGTCAGTTCTAGCACTGCCACAAAATTACTCTTGGCTTTCTTCGATGCTCAGTGGCTATGCTTAGCGCCACCGACTCACTGAGATCTCGTCTAGGTCTGCCTGCCATGTGGAATACTCAGACCTTTTACTAAATCATCATTATCTTTCGAGAATCCAACAACATAGTCAGAGATTGTTTATGTGAGGAGACATAATCACTACGAGGTAAAGGACATGAATCGGTCCAGTGAAAATTCCGGCCATGAATCGATCCAGATGGTTTCAGCACCGTCGCTCGTCAGATGTTGTCTCACAGTAGGTCAGTCGATAGGAAAAATGTTTCTCAATGTAGTGCAACAGATTTGGAAGCCATTTGCCGGTAAACAAAAGGGAAAGGAAGATCGAGAGGAGACGGTAAAATCCTATGTTAAAGAGCCTGCGCACGAAAAAAATGTAGGCCTGCAGAGGCGTTGCTGTTGCAATTTACGATGTCATTTCACAGAAGCTGACGTCAGAGCTTCAGTGCTGCCACCGCATACCGCAGTCTGGATTGATTCATGGCCGAAATTTTCACTGGACCGATTCATGTCCTTTACCTCGTACCTTCAAGATTACCTTCAAGTTCGCGGGGTGTCATCATCGTAACCGTTCGATTCGCCAATGTCTTCCAAGCAAGAACGTAATCGTGCTCGCAGATTGAACATTTGCGGCTCGTCATCGTCCTTTCCGGCTCCGAAGTCTGCGAAGGTAATGGACGCAGCTGCGTGACGGAGCTTCACTTGATCGTAAAGTAATTCCAACTGCAAAAAATAAACATATTAAAAAATATTCGAATTTCGTGACATAATTTGACATCACATGTTTTTCGGTTTTGAAATTGAATCTCTCAAGAATAAAAAATTTCGAATAGATCGTTTGAATGTTTTTTCTAGTTACGTTGGTATCTGAAGTCGGAATTTGACCAAACTACAGTAACTAATTTTGAATTCTTTAATGATTGAAATTCTTTATGCCAACCTACCAAACAAGAAAGGGCGTAAAGACGGACTTTAGGCTGTGGATGTGTGGAGCAAAGTCGAATGAGCTTGGCCAACACGCCCCGAGCTCCCGTCAGCCTTGCCATGCCTTTTCTGGAGAACGCGAGGTTCCTCAAAATCAGCATGGAGGAAATGTAAATTTCTTTGAACAGCCCTTCAACTTCTAGGTAGTCAAACAAGATGGTACAAATGTCCTCTTTTGCTAGTATGACAATCTGGCCGTCCTCGAAGAAGCTCAAGTTGGCCAAGACGTCCAACCACATGGCGTCGATGGCTTGCAGGTACTTGGGCTTGCGCGGACTGGGCGCTGGCATAGCGCGCTTGACGTTGACGGTCTTCCGGATGAAGACTCGGCACTTCGGGTTCAAGGACATCAGGCTGAGAAGGTCGAAAAGGAGCGGTGTGATGTCCGGATGAGGAAGTGGTAAGGCGAGCTGTTCTTCCAGGTCGGCGATGATGATGTGGAATAACGTCAATGGAGCTGTTTGGGCAAATTCGGACTCTGAAAAATAAAAAGACAATTCGGAACCATTGTCTCAACTACCAGAACGCCTAAAACACTACAAGAGTTTGAATAATTATTCCAGTGAATGTTTCGAAAGATGGAATTGACTTGGAAGATTGTCAAACAACATCTGCCGTCCACCTGCATATAGCATAACGTATATTTGCTCTGATGTACTCGTATGCAGGTGCACAAAAATGAGACTTCCTGTTCAGCTTACGGCTGTATGAATGCAGTGTTCCTACCTCTAACAAAAGACGACAAGGATTCCTGGCACCGAGCTCCGTAAGTGCACAGAAGCCTCAAGAACAGGATATGGAGGCTTTCGGTGTCGCTTATCAGTGTCAGCCACAAACTGATCAAGACCGAAGTGAGGCTCTTCTGGGCCGCTAATTTCTTGGCTGCCTCGTTACGGAACAACAAATTCATCAACAACTCTAGACACATTCTGAGGGGTTCTGTCATCTTCTTCTTGAGGACATTCTTGCTGTGGACGTGCATGTCCTTGGAGATGGAGCAGTCCATCTCCAGCAGCTTGTCGATGACGGTCTCGACAAAGTCGTTGTCCATGGCCACCTGGCGCACTTGCTCGTGCCGAAGGAGCAGGCGCTTGAGAAGCTCAATCCAGGCATCAAACTCCAAAGCCGCCGGCTCGTCAAACTTCTGGACCAAAAAGTGGGTAATTACCTCACCTACAAAATCAAAGAGACCTTAGATATTCCACAAAGCGCGAACGAAATAAGCAAACTGATTGGGAGGTGAACAAGCAGACTCGGCAAGACTGTTTTCCCAGGTAGCGCACGTTTTCGAAGTTGTTGGCTGCAGCCATGCGCCACATGGAAAACCGATCTTTTCGAGTTTGTTTACCTAGTCCAGTTTTGGAAGGCATGTTTCACAACGTCAGAAAAATACCGTTTGGCGGAAGCGAAAAGCCTTACCCATGCATTCAGGTTCTCCGCTAGGGAGAGCCGCTATCGGCTTCCACAAGAACTGTTGGACTTCTTCGCGGTCGATTGCAGTAACCACTTCGAGACTGCTCAACAGGGCGATCTGTAGCCGCTGGTTATTCGCATCAGTCACATTCAAATTGAAAGAAGTCTTGATATTAAAGTATATGGTCTTGTTGAAATCTGAGAGAAACCTCCAGACACCTTCCAGCACCAGACTGTTCTTTAGAGACTCAGACAGGACCGTATAGATGTTAATCCACAGGTCCCGTAGCGCCTCAACTGGGGCAAGTCCAGGATCCAGCAGCGTCAAGCCCGCCCCAACCGCGTACATATCTAAACAGAAAACAAAAGAGTTCAAATAGTGTCTCTAAATTTCAAGCAAAGTCTCGACCAATCACTTCATCGTTGTCCCGGTTATTCAACAAAAGGGACTAGAGTACACTAAAGTTGAGAAACCCCGAAGCTGGCGCCATTCGTCATGAGCGTGTATACATCTGGCCTTACACACATAGTGAGCATGCGTATGCAGGTTGTTGCACTGATGTCTTAGTAATTTACAGCAGTATACTACAGTCTCTTTGCTTACTGTAAGAAATGATTTCGGCCATTGTCTCGTCTGTCTGCAAGGCATAGCCTAACATTGCGAACAAGTCTGAGAACATTTGCAGACGGTCCGCAAGTTTCGGGCTTTGTTGGACGAAGCTCTTGACTAGGAAGCACACGTGCATGGCTGCGTGGAAGAACTTGAGCGCTTTCAGGCTGGCTACCGCTCTTTTGCCGACGAGCCGGACCAATGCAGCGCACAGTCGAAAGACGGAACCCAGAAGGTATTCTGAGGGAGGCCGAACTGCATGTGACCCGTCAAAGCTTTGGCAAATCTGGAACACGGCACGGTAGAAGCCGAGTTGCTCCAACATGGCCGCCAAGGCTTCCGTTCCTTCCAACTGCTTGCCATTTAGCTCGTCCCTCAGAACCAAGTCGGTCTTCTTCAAATCAGACTACGAAAACAACAAATAAACCGGTTAAAAGTTTGCAGAGTATCCGCTTCACGAGGAACCGCACGCTACAGATGAGTACGATTGATCGGCAAGCAGACTATGCCCACCTTGCACGTACCTGCATACGTCGACCCACGACAACCGTATGGGTCAGAGTATGCGTTCATGTCAACCTCTTTCACTGTTCAAAGCCAACCTGCCAGTTTGGCTTGGTGGTTGAAAAAATATTAGAATAAAACATTTGAAGGATTAAACGTCCCTCTTGAAATATTCGATGCACCTGTAGCATTGCCGCGAGAAGATTGACAGCGTTGAACTTGACAGCATCCGGTTCCTCTGGGTTGAACAGGAAGCTCAGCACGGCGTTCCATACTCCACCAGGAACGAAAGCGAAGCACTGGATGATGAGCGATCGACCTTCTTTAGTCTGGCTCAGCGCAGTCGCCGTGCTCAGACTGCACGATCTCACGACGGGATCCCGATGCGCCCACAACGGGAGCAGCCAGCCCAAGTCGCCGTTCTCGTTCTTCCAAGACTCCAGCATGGCCGGAAAGAGGTGGTTCTCCACTTGGAACGTCACCAGCTCCGCCAAGGCAAGGGAGGCGGACTGGACCACTCCGCGACCTGAGAAGGACCAGGCGATGCTCTGCTGTTGGCTGAAGACGAACATGATGGTGGTGATCAGCAGGGGAACAAAAGCGATCGTCTCTGGCAATTTGGCCACCTGCAGAACAGAAAAACTTAACGTTTCACTCGAACTCGTCGAACAGTACAACCATGATAACTAGCTGAGAAATTATCAAAGAATTAGTCTAATGAAACTATGACCAATTTTCTATCGAAGATTCAATAAGAAAGAATATTCGAGAAGAATGTTCTGCTCAAAGAAACTTTCTGAAGAATTCAGGAAGAGAAACTAGGCAGAGGTAGACGTACCTACTTACCGACGCCAGACCACAAAACTGTGCCAAGCAGCGACAAACCATTCCCAGCGCACCTAAATCTAAAAACGGAAGCGTCACCGCATTCCTCAGCGACTCCATGAACAGATCGAGAAGCTCGACCACATCCCACTGTTCTTCCGAAGACCCGAGCACTTTCGGCACACTGTGAAACAACGACCACGCCGTCGAAGCGAAGGACTTGCAGGCCGATATGTAAGCGACCCTCAGCGACGCTTTGCCATTCGCCAGCAACGACAGTTCCCTGTTGGCTTTCCGGACAGCCTCCACGAAGAGACTGCGTTGGTCGAAGAGTAGACCGTGAATCCAATGAACGGAAGAACTGTGGTCAGAGATGGCAGTGTCTTCTTTGTCGACAACGAGCTGCACGAACTTGGCGATGGAGCGAAGGAGGTTGAGATCGGAAGAGTTGTGTGGAAGGACTGTGACGTACCGGAAGGCGCTTTCGACGCCATGTGGAATCTCATTCCTGTCTTCTTTGTGGAGAAAGGCGAAGAGCATCACGTAGACAGATATCGTGTCGACAGATTGCATAGCTTCGCTGTGGCTTTTGGCGTTCTCGAGAACGTAGAGTGTATCGGTGAAACCGAAGCGGGGATGACACATTCTACGACGGTCATATTATAACGCATAAGAAGTGATATTCGATCTTCGGGTGCTCGGCAAAAAAATTCGACAAGATCTTTTTGTAGGAGGCGCACGTTTCCAGTGTTAGTGGCTGAAAGCGTGCGCCACTTGGAAAAACGATCTTAGCGAGTAAGGTTGGCTAGGTCCGGTTTGTTCACCTTAGCATGGTTTTAGCTCGATCATCCATAATCAATCTGGCAGCGAAGTCGCCCATCCACTCCGATTTGTCATCGCCGACCAACTTCGTTACTCCGCCAGCCAGCGCGACGTTCCAGTGTGTGACCAGCATCTCAGCAACCGGTGAGCGAAGCAGGTCGCAGTTGGCCGCTTTCGAGGTTTTCTTGTTGAAGTCGTGGAACATCATGCTGCAAGGGAACATGACCAGTCGGTAGAATGTACAGCAGATGGACAATTGTCCTTCTTTGCGCATAAGCGCATCGTCGAAAGATAGGAGAAAGATAATGGTCGATCCTTTTGACTGAATCTTGTTCCACAAGGCACTGCCCGTTGGAATCAGCGAGAGTGCAATAATAACGTTCTCATAGACACTCATCTGCTGAGCATTTTCCAACCTCCACTCTGCAAAAGCCATTTTACTGAATTGCCGACTCACATGCGAAAGGCTTGAAATACGCTCACTTTGAGTACCTGCATACTACGGACGGCAACTTTACTGTGGGGTCTTCGTATGCAAGCGTTTGCAATATGGGCGTGTTTTTCATAGCCGATCTTCTAAATTTGGATTTCAACAAGAAACTTCTTCGAAAGTCAACTTATAGAAACTGGTAAATCGTAGAACTGGGCTTACTGTCGTTGTTGTGAATCACAGCTAGGATACACTCGAACAGCAACGCTAAGTTCTCCGCGCTCCAGTTCTGCTCTGTTCCGTCCACGATCAGCTTCAGCATTCCCAGCAGACTCTGTGGGCCATTCAGTCGAACGAAGCTTTCTTGTGCTGCCGGTCTTCGCAGGTGTGAGTGCATCTGCCAGAGTGCAGTCCAGCGGACGTTGATGTCCAGTCTGCTATCCTGCCACACCCGCAAACCTCTTTCTAAGCTGTCAATAGAGAACGGTTCTGGGTCGCCATCCATGTCGAAGACATACTGGCTTTCCGGGATGAGTGTATCGCCATGTAAGCGCACTTCCCCTATCCTTTGATGGATAAGATTGGAAGCGTGACCACGAACTAGGCGGTTCTGGTGGTACAGGAGGATGAAGGCTGCCCTGTAGCGAGAGGTTCCGTCGAAGAGGGCGTTTTCTTCTTCTTGGTCTTGACTCCAGCTCAGAACCCTTCGCCCAAAATCCGTCTCTAAAATAAAAACAAGGCGGAACAAATCAGTATAGTGTTCCACTCGCAAGGAAATTCACGCAAAAGGGAAAACAGAAACAAACTCAGCAAAACTGTTTTCCCAATTGACGCAAGTTTTCAGTGTCGTGAACTTAAGTCGTGCGCCAATTGGGGAATGATCTTGTCAAGTTTGTCTGCTAACGTGCCAAATAAGTAAGTACAGTCTTCGTGTATAGAAACTTACAATACCTAAATCTGCATGCATGAAGACTCCGCTTATCGAAGACCTAAACAAAAAAACGATATAATTAAATTACAGGAAGACCATGGAAATAGAACGGGGCAGTTAGTACCTGATCACCGTTTTCAGTCGATTCCATACTGTAGCGTTATTGATCAAGAACTTCTGACTAAGCAGCGAAAGGATATTCTGCGCAAACGCTCTGGTATCCGGTTGGAACATTCCATACAGGACGATTTCCCTCATCACTTGCGTATTCAAGAGAAAGACCACATTGGCGCCCGGCGTTTGCTTCGGGTCCGCGGCATTGCGGACGTTGAGGATGTCTGCGACGAACTTGAAGAGCTCGTCGTAAACCTGCTTCTGTACGCCAGGGTTAGTGTACGACAGCAGACGAACCAGGAGCTTCGTGATGACTTTGGAGCAGTCCGAACTCTTGGCTAGTGCTTCGGAGCACAGACGAAAGCACCGCTGGAGGAAGAGTGGGCTCTGATGGTAGACTAGGGAAGGCAGAGCGTTCATCGCTCTTTCTGCATCAGCTTGGTAACTTTGCGAGGAAAAGTCCGAAGAGTCGCTGATGAAGATGCAGGTGCTGCTGAATGCACTGCAAATGTCTCTGGCTTCTTTGAATGCTTCGTAACCGGTAGGGTTACAAACCTAGAACAACCGTACAATATAACTTTCATTTTGAATGAATTCTGTTTAATAACCTTTAGATATGGTAGAAGTCTTTCGCGTATGGCAGGAAAGCACAGAGCGAGCGATTCATCTTGACATATCCACGGAAGACAGGCTCGAAGGGGTGCCGGGATGTGTTGGTGCTGTGCAACAGGTATCAGACCTGTGAATATGTACACGATCTTACACAGGCCAACGTAGACCAGCCGGGAGGTTTTTGCCTCATGCAGCACGCGCTCGCTTCGTTTAGCGTGGAACAGGACCCTGTTGCCGGTAGCATGGAGAGAATGTAGGAGGTTCTCGGCCATCTTTCTGGCTTCCGGGGAGTCGGCAGACCACATCGTCGGGTTGACCACGCAGCACTGTAGTCGTGCTGCCAGGTCCAGAAGGTGCAGCGGTTGGGATAGTCCATAAGGCAGGTCTTCGCCTAACGCGTTCAGGCACACATCGATCACAGCACAGAGGAATACTGGCAGAGGAATCTGACGGAGTTGAAGCTTGAGGCTCTCTTCTGGTGAATCCAGTTCGATTGTTTCCGCCAACGACGCCAGCTGACTGAAATACAGCACGGCCAAGCTAATACGAATTTGCGTATTAACTTACGCTATGACGTTCAATCATAAGGCGGACCGAAGCGTTTTCTAAATTGAGTAACTTGACTACTGTGACGTCATGCGGGAGTAAACATTATCCGCATTGGATGACCAAAGAACTATCGTCGAGCAGAAACATCGGTGGAATCTGATCGATCACTAACCTGGAAACTGACAGCCGCGACGTTGAATCCCTCCGACCATTTCTAAGCAGGGAATTCCGACCTGACAGGATGGAGGCAATGGAGGAACTGGGGAAAGACTGCACTTCCGGTACGGACATGCTGCAGTCACCGGCTGCAAAGGCATGAAGTTGAGAAGCAACTCCTTCACCCGTCGACGTCGAGATCTTGTAAAACCTCACGGAACAGTTGTGCGTCAGCTGTACTAGGCAGGAGATGGCCAAGGCCGCAAGCGAAGTCGTTTTGGAGTCCAGCAAGCCGAGCAATCCCTGGAGGATAGCTGGACGTTGGAGGAATACCTCAGCAGGGAAATCATACAGGAAAACATCGAGTAACTGGTAGCACGCTTCTTCTGCATCACGTGCGTCGTCCGAGGATAATTTCTGAGCACAGTCGGATAGTAGCTGGCTTTCGAAACGGGAAATTGCGATCCAAGGAAAGGTGGACAGGACGAATGGCTCCTTATACGGTCCATCCGGTACAAGAAGTAAGTCTGTATGTCTCGCGGTGAAGCTTTCTTCAGCGACGGCGCTTTCTTCGATCTTCGACGGGGAGAAATCTTGATGATGACTGGAGTATTCCGGACGTTTAGGAGATGCACTGCGAGCTCCGCCGTTGACGTCCACACTGTCGCCTCCACCTACAAGATGAGCCATCGTGATTCTTCCGCTAGATCATGTTTCACCTGTGAACAAAACACACGCACATAAGGATGTTCCCACTATGTATCACGGCAGAAAGCTCCCTGAAGCGAGGTATTGATTAGCTATCAGACACCGGAGACTTCGTCCAGTGGGAAAGCTCATTCAGCCTAATCGATCAAAGAAAAATGAAAAGTACTGTAGATGACCAAAAAAGAGATTTTGACCCGTTGAGACGAGTTAACTGGACAGGTACAGTACATGGTGCTTATCACTGCTCAGACTGACATCGATGTTACCAATCAATCAACCAAATAAACGTTACGCTGAATCAGAATGGTTTACAATCAAATGTGTTGGTCGCCATCACAGGTATTAGGCCCCATCGTTGTCGATACCCGGCAGATTACCCACTCTTCTATCCACGAGTACCATTAGTTTTTCCGCCAAAATGTCAATGTAATCACTCAGCGCTCTTCTTTGCATCTTTCCTGACGATCATGTGTCACGGCGGAAGAAATGGCTAACGTATTCGAGGTTCAAGCCAGAAGCCCTCAACCCGAGTTCGGCGACAATTTTTTATCCGAAGTTCCGCGAAGATTAAGGGCAGATGAAGCACTCGGTTGTCTTATTAATTTCGAACTCAAGCGCTTCAGTTTGAAATTTGGACAAACGTGAACTCGATAGGGATCAGGCCAGACAAATTCTGTCCGGAAACATCTCGTAGCTTCTGGAACCTTCCCGTGTCGGACACCCATCTATCGACTGTCGTAACAGTATATCTAGGTTTTACCGAACAAAGATCTCAAAATGATGAACAAATTCAACAAGGATCAAAGCTCTCATGTCGCGTTCTTGTTTTCGCGTTTGCCCACCAAAGGGGACGCTCTGATCCTGATCCACGATACGGCCGGAACAGTTCTCAACGGCATTCGACGATAATGGCAAAAATTTCGGCTTGAACATTTCCGATCCGAAGAGTTGGGAGTCTCCGAATACGTTTTCGGCTCACGATATCCGGCGTGTGCAAACATTATCGAAATTACCGCATCTTTCGCAGTCTCAGTTACGAACTACCACTATTAATCCATACGAGTACTCGTAGTGTTATCCAACGCACGCCATACTATAATCGAAGCCTCTCTATGTTCCCATCAGACGAGTATTTTTGTTCAGTTCTTAGTTTTAGCATGGTTCCAGTCTACTGTACTCCAGCGTTTCGACACGACAGTGTGAATACTGTGCTTCGAGCTTTCGACACGACCAAACTAAATTCTGCCCTCGCCGATCCGCACAACCGTAAAACACGATGCTATCAATACAGAGCAAGAATAAAAAGTAAAAAGTACAGTAAAAAGCGACAAAAAGGTCCCCCAAACAGCCAGCAGGTACAAAATCGGGAAGAGCAACGCTGGCTGGACCTTGTGTGATTGAGTAAAAACAGACAAGTGACACAACGCACACAAGTACAAACGATACAAACAACAAACGTCAAAACAACGAGAAGAAAAATCAATTCCACAGCCCTTTAGTCCGAATCGGAGTCCTCCTGCCTTGCACGGCCACGTACAGTACTGATATTGGTCCTGTTTCCCGACACTCGAGGGTCTTCCGTTAGAGAAGTCTGCAACACTTTCTCTTGAGCCAGCATCCATTCTAATCCTATGAAACAGATGCTCGAGTTTATCATATGATCGTCTTAGATATAATCAGGCGCAAATATTTGACTGTAGTATGTGTTTGTGTCGTTTCGGTCAGGAAGATTTACCATCTTGGGATAAGTTCATTCCACCGAACTCTAAGGCACCAACGAGCTGTCTTCTCAAGTCTCCTTCGTAGTAAAGGAAGATAGCGGGTAAGCTGGAATCCGGAAAGTTCGGAACGCAGGTTGTTGCAATGCTCTTGAGGAACTTCACATGGGGGAACTTGTAGGCAAGACCGGTGAGATGTCTGTTGATCAGTGCGCAAAGCGGAATTCTGCAACGGAAGGTTTTCATGTCCAAACACCGTGTGAAAGAAGGGCCTTACAAACTTAACTACGGCCGTCGGAGAGCTCGCACACTTTCTTACCCTTGTTTGTAGAGATGAAGAACCACCCAAATACCCTCTCCAGCTTTATTAACTTCTTGCACGAAATCAACCCCGGAGATTTCCGTAACGTCCCCAAACTTCCGCATCGAAGCCGCTTCTTTCATTTCGGCGATTCTCCTTCTCCTACAAGAGGCAGACAAAATTCACAGTTAGTCAGCGCTTCCGTTCTATGCAGCTTCCGGTTCATGATAACGGAAGGTCTTGTTCGCATAGCTCACTTGTATTCTTCGAAGATCTCTGGATCGTCATCTTCGAAATCGTCCAGTTCGTCAAGAGACATGGTGGCGAAGTCCTTCGTTCCATCTGCAAGATCAAGAAAGCATCATCGTCTGATGTCATTTCCCCTGCAACAGCTGCATATGCACCCGTATCAGTGGCCGTATATACACAGTATCACGACGACCAACCTTTCGTCAAAGTTAGAGAAACGGGCTCTGGCTCTGGCTCGTCCTTTCGAGGATCCTCCTTCGGTGGAAGTATTCCGGCCTTTCGTAGAGCATCATTCCATTCGGTGTCTTGATACGGATCCTGGACAAAGAACAACAATGAATCCTCGGCGTCTCGCTGACTTAAGTTAATAGACTTGATAGACAGCTGCTTGCGCTGAGGCATCTCGATTTGCACGGCATCATGATGAGTACACTTCTACTCACTTGCATGATAACGGGTCACTGCTGCTCTCCCTTGTTCCGGAAGTTTGGCTGAATGATAAACGACGACGACGGATTCTGTCCGAGCCTTTGAGGATACCAGAGGAAGCCAGCCGTAATCACCTCTCGGTTCTCGCCGTATATGGGCAAAACAAATGGAACAAATGGATAAGAAATATCGGAGAAACACAGCAGGGATGACCAACATGCCGTCACACAAGGAACGCCAACAATTGATTTGAACCCATATGTTGAACAGCTGACACTCAACGGTTGTGAAATTTGCCGACAGTCAAAAAATAGCTGGCCGTGACGTGTTTGGAAATCTGTGAAAAATACTTGAGCACAGATGTGCTGCTAAAGCGCGCGTCTGTCGGAGCATAGCAAGCCAAAACGCGCAAAACTAAAATGGTAGGCAACAAATTTACCGGAGCCAGGTCTCGTATATAGGAAACCTTGGCATCGGATCCCGGTAGAAGTTCTTTTTCAAATATTGAGCCACCAGGTGTAGTCAATCAATCGAAGTGTAGTTTTGTTTCTTTTTCATACCCACGCTGCGGTGGAGGTGGATTGAATGATCTTACTTTTCGGTCAGATTAACAATCTGGTACATTACAGAATAATTACGTCATGACGAAAATCTGCCCCGCATTATGCTTTGCCGCATGACGTCAAGGACACTTCACAACAGCGTCCTTCCTTCCTTCTTTCCTTCCAGCAACGCGCGCTTCAGCAGCACATCAGTGTACTTGAGTTCGATTTTCACGATCGTCGATCATACATGATTTTGTTAAATTTGTTTACCTCGGCTCGTGTCCATCTTCTGTTTCGTTGAGGATTCATCACGAATTGGCAGGTGCTGTGGTTTCCTGATCGACGTTGAGAAGACGGAAGAGCCGAAGAGTCAAGAAGGTGCATCCCAGGTACGTGCACGGACGACGATGATGGGCGATCATGAGACCATCAAATTTTGCTATTCTGAATACAGTGATTGCTCTCTACCTAATTAGCCGGCTCGCTTTACGTTGAGAATGGGCAGAGGAGAGTTTCTCGATCGGTGGACAACAAGCTACATCCTTACTTGCAGGCTGGTGGATCGTTAACAGGTGAAGATGTCTTCGGGACCACGGATCGAATCACAAGTGTCGGCGGTGAATCCTATCTCGGATAGAGGAAATCGCATCGACCGCGAGAAGACCTGTCCTGTCCTCATTCGCGTCTTCGTTGGCATCAACCGTCACCTCGGATTTAACGAATACGGCAATGGGAAGCTTCCGACGGAGCAAGAGATGCACATTCACACGTGGCTGGATGCCTCGCTCAGAGAACTCGCCACGCTGATACGTGAAGTGCGACCGGAAGCGCGTCGACCAGGCACCCGACTGGACTTCAACATTCTCTTTCCCGAAACGCAGATGCGTGGATACCGCTCAAGGGGGATGGGGGAAGTGTTCATCGGACAAAGATCAAGCGAAGAGCATCGCACCTTGGAAGATGCTCGGTTTCAGATCGGAGACGTGCTGGACGTGGCTATCGGATATGGCTCGCGTGGTGGACCGCGAGACAGAGACCGAGATCGCGACAACCGAAACCGTGATCGTATGGACAGGGATCGCGGAGACGGCGGCGACAAAGAACGGGACAGGGATCGAGAAAACAGAAGACGGTGAGCAATGAGCTTCATGTCCTGCTCCACGGACGAACTGATCTCAGCCGCGCGCTGTAGATCCATCGGGCTTGTCTTCGGTCGCTGTAACAGCCTTGAACAGAAACGTATTAGCCTCTCACACTCATCCTCCTGTTCTCGCTGCGTGGATAAGGATCATATATCTTACTTCACGTAGGTGGAAGACTAGTTAATCGTTTTATCGTTTACATGATAATATTATGCTGCCTGCGCATTTTATGACATATGTGCTGGTTTATGTTATGACATACCTTTCCACTTACCAGCAAACGCGCTCTTCTGTAGACTCTTCCTTATTTTGCTGAAATGAGACTTCAGAGCGTGTGATGAGCTTCTTGTTAGTGGCAAAATCTTTTTGTTCGATATCCTGTCAACTTTATTACACTGAAACCGACTACTGTAGTTCTCATGCCGAAGAGCTCAGAGCGTTACCAGATCCACGTGGTTGTATTCTCGAAGAACAAATTCTTGAAACGGCGATCGCTGAACAATGGTGCGCGAAGTCATTTCGTTTTTGGAGATGCGCCTTAGTCATATCATGGCCGTATGAACTTTCGTGCGAGCCAGCGGTAAGCGGATGCGTGGAGTACCCTGTAGGCTATGGTCGAGTTCTTGGTTGAAGTCTTTTAAACATACCATGCGAAGTTGAGTGCTCGTTTCCGATTATCGACGACAAGAGTGTCCCATCTCGCTTTCCATTTGATGGTCCTTGGCCAAACAAAAGCTTTCACTTTGACGCCAACCAACCATCAAATTTTTATGTTACTGTACATTATCGCACCTGCAGTACCAAACGATTGGAAAGGTGGACGACAGTCCATCTTCCGCGACAGCTTGATTTATTCCAAGTATTTGTAACTGAAATCTCTCATCCACTCATTTGGCTGCGGACCCGATCACGGTACCTTACTGCTTCAAGTGGTCAAGACATCAACGAACACTTCTTTCTGAAACCTTTTTGTGTGGTGGCCCGCGACTCATAAAGAACTAATTTGCACCTTCCTGATACCGCAATGGTTTCCTGGTTCTTAGGGGATGTGAATGACCAAAAGCTCTCAAATCTTTATCGAGATGAGCGGGTGGTAAGTGCGACAGATCGGTCGGGCATAAAACCTGTGGATAAACAAGCACGGATGATAGGCTGATTATGTCAATAAACGTGGAGGTTTACACAGGATCGACCTTTTAATCTCACATCTCAAGCTCTTCTCTCAAACTCTTCTGATGAACGTACACAGCACTGCGATATCTTATCGAAAAGTAGCGTTTGTAATCTTGGCACTAATGGATGCGTCGTCAAGACAGATCTGCTCAAACTTCTTTATCGTAACGAGGAAAGCTTCCGAGAACGGAAAACAAAGAGTTCTCCACTGGAATAATTCCGTAATTTCAAGTAAAGATGCAACTGTACATCATCGGAATGTTTCCGTATGGAGCAGAAAATGTTCACTGTAATACAAGGATGACGCTAAAACAACACAACTGTACAGTTTCGATGAAATGAGTATGAATGTCAAAAGAGATAACTTGACGAACCACTCAAGTGGAAGAGAAAGAGAGATTGCAAAGTTTGAGATAAGTTTTGTCAAGAAAATAATACTTTGCCGTGATAGCTCCCGGTGGGTCGCTGATAGGCGACCGTAATAAAAAGTCTGGACTTCACCGAGGAAACGCTCTTCAAAAACACCGATGGTACTTTAAGCCGCCGTTGCTCGAGGGAGGGGAAGAAGATCGCTTTGGGCTAAGCGAATGTGCGGAGGAGGAAGTCACTTCTCCGTGACTGCTGCGGTGGACAGCCAAGGTCCGGCTCTGGCAGAAACCCTTCCCGCACACTAAAAGAACATAAAGTTACTGATAAAGCGGGTAGGTCGACGCTTAGATGTACAGGTAAGCTGAGCGGCCGACGGAACTGTGTAAATTACGTTGCGAGAAAATGTAAAAGTATCGTAGAAAATTACCTTCACATTTATATGGTTTCTCTTTGGAGTGGATAAATTTATGGTCACGAAGATGATCTGGAAATAGAAAGAGATAGTTAACATAGATACGTAAAGACCGGACTTGAGGCTTTAACACATTTTTTCTCGGTCAAATAGTAAAACTACCTTGACGGCGGAAGCGCTTCTCGCATATTTCGCACTGAAACGGACGTTCATCCGTGTGCGTGCGTTCATGGATCATCAAGTTGTAGGACTTGGTGAAGTGACGAGAGCAGAACCGGCAGATGTACTGCTTCTTGGGTCGCGAGTTCCTCGAAGGTCGATTGCGGAAGGCTGAGGGCGGAAGAGAGGACTTCTGAGGAGAGGAGGAAGGGAAGTAAGGCCGGGAAAGGTCCATGCCAATCTTCCTGTACAGTTTCTCGGCGTCGGCCTTATGCTCCTGTTCTCGGAGGATCTCTTCGGCAAGACGGGAGTAGTCCAGCTTCTTCTTCTTGCTATCGGGTTCGATAGGTGAAGAAGACTGGGCCTTCGGACTGGAGTTCTCGTGGACCCGAGGGGACTGCTTTGTGGATGAGAGCGGTGCTTGAAGGAGAGGGAAGTATGGTCCGAACGGAGTCTGAAGGAAGGTCCCGGCTGATGCCATCGACGCAAAGGAAGCCATCGAAAGGAAGGTCGGCGGGTAGAGACGCTGCTGCAGTGCCAAAGAGAAGGCCGCTGCGTTGGGGAAGAGGAACTTGCCGGCCATCTTTGGGTCCATTTCTGGTGACAAAGGATGACGAACCATCATCTGCGGACCTCGCATGACGGCATCTGTAAAACATCAAGCAATAATTAAATTAGCAAACTGATGAAGCTGAATTTTATTTTCAGGTCAAGCTTTACGGAGAACAGCGGGAAGGTCGTAAAGGTGTTTTGACTTGGAGCTATGACGTTAGATAGGGCTTCCTGTCGATAAGCGGACAGAAGCGTGGACAAGGGAGCAGTGTTACCGTATCACGAGCCACTTTAAAGCGCCTTGCTAAAAGCCTGATAAAGTCACAATTTACTATTGTTTGAACTGCACAACGTTTGACATCGACCAAGCAAAGACAGACGAATGGTTTTATCCTGTCGTGACATTTACACCTTATGCTGACACAGCTGTGCTTTGGTCATCGATATCCAAAGTTATCGGGACCTCCGACGCTCTACGGCTGCCGTATCAACATGGAAGGGCAACAGGCAGAATTCATAATGTCTACAAAACTTGTTAAATATGACGATTATACCGGGGCTACTTTGTCTTCGTAACGGCACCCCAAGTTACCTGCCAAATACAGTTTTCAGTGCGGCGTAAGCGCGAAACGTGTCTGCTTACTGTAGTCGGCCGGATCTGAACACACTGTAATGTCCACATCAGTCATAACTTCTCTAATCTAACACACCACGGCCGCGAAATTCATATGCTCGGAGAATGAGGCCTCCTGTTGACAAACCGACACCTGTACATCTATAACAGCGCCACGCTTGACTTCAAGTAACCGATCGCGCTGAACGGGAAGCTACTTGTAATACACAACAAAATGAGCCATAACCGTCAGGAGTTCGCCAGCTCCCCAACAGAAAAAAAGCGCTGTCTTATTTTTTATCTCGGTGTCAAGAAGTGCGATGTTGGAAAGACAGGTTCATATGAGTTCGGCGTTCCGCGAAAACTCGAAAGTCGAAAACCTCAAAGGAAAAATGGTAAACTTGAACTGCGCCTATCATTCGCGCAACAATTTACAACCAGAGTGGGGATTCGCGATACTGCGTTGGCATATAGGCAAATGAGAGACGCGCGCCGGTGCGCGAGCTCCAGATAACGTTGAACGAGCATAGCCGTGGGAATTCTAAAAAAATGACTCTTGACATCCATAAGAGTATTACAATCATCCAGGTTGACATGTCGCTTCATTTCTAAAACTATTGTTTCGATGAAGGACTTGAAAAAGATGCCGAAGTGTGGACGCCGACTGGTAGGAGTGAAAGTTGATCCTCGCAAAAGATGATGATTTGAGGCGAACGATTTTAATGAAGTAAATACCATGACACCAGTTAGCAATGAAGCGTCAGACTCTGGAAGTGTCCAGCCGCCTCCTTCCTCGTTAATCCCTTTTGTTCAAATTTATGGCATAACAAGTTGAACGCAGCGTTTATTTATTGCTTTCTGTTGTACAGATATGAGCCATAAATTGTCACAGATGGAAGCGGCAGTCAGAATTTCGCTGCAAAGTCTTCTGTTGCCTGACCAAAGCTTGACTTTGTAAAGTAGAGCATATCGGAATAGCTGCTTATGTTTGATCCGCTCACTTTCCATTTCACAGCATTTTTGAAATATTTTTCTGTAGTTTTGCAACTTATCCATGACCTCTTTATCAACCTCAAAGAGAAAATGTTGGCATCTGGCTCAGACTGGCTGAGCGTTTAACAGAGCGGAGCTTACTTTAACTTCGCAGCCAAACATCCATCTTCCATCAGCCACTTGCTCCGATAAATCGCCCCTCCAACTTTACCAAACATCCGCAAAATATCATAAAATAGAATATCGTATTTTTATGAGATATTTGAAGTATACTTTTTGGAATATTAACTGGTAATAAGTTTAGGATAGTCAGACGGTACTAGAGGTTGCAGATGGACTGAAAAAAGTGCCCTATCCGCAGGCCGGGTGCATAATAGCGGACTTCGATAGTGGACTTCAACAGCGGCCGGAAATCACCTTCTGACGAACTAGCCGCGGTAAGGAAAAAGCGCCGGGTGACGATTGCCGAATTCTTCGAGAAATAACTTGCAGAACGTACTATTGCGGAAGAGTGAAGGAAGAAAAGAAGATGTAGATTAATCTGTTAGATGACGCTCCTGCTTTGTGATAATTTCGCATCCTCAGGAGGCTCATCTTCGAGGTGGTCAAATGACCTGCCTGATGAGCTTGTTCGGCATGCGTTTGTTAATTTGATTGCCCTTGTGTATCCGCCGCGGGGGAGGAAGAATGCTTGATCGATCATCAGCCCAATCCCACAGATACGGTTTGTTTTTCTAGTTAACTAGCAAAAAGTGGTAACAAAAGTAACGATAGCCAGCACATGTGTCACAAGAAGTTGCTAAAAGTCCCTGAATTCCAACGAGATCTTTAATTAGCGCGCGAGTGTTTTGTATCAGATCAGGATGACCTCGCTATACAAGCTAATTTCCGTCTTGGGTTTCCATCTTCTTCAGATCTCGAAAGAGTTTACTCCTGGTCGAGATGCTACTGATGTCAATATGGAAGAGTAACTCGATCTCTAACCTGACTGCTGTGCTAAATGGCGCATGTTACGGCAAGTGTCCCAGCTGGACGAAACGTGGGTGTTCCCCACAAATCGCAGTTCGAGTAACAATATTATCAACCAGGCACCCCACCCCACATGGGTTCGCGCAAAAATAGCTCGAGTAAAAATGCGCTAGCGGTAAGACCCTGACCAGCTCGGTCGCTCAAGCGTCATCCTTCTTGAAGGCGTAAAACTGACTGGCGATGAGGCAACAGCACAAAATTAGTTGTTGTTAGACGGTGCCCTAACGACAACCGACAGAAACAACTCTGATTTCTATTCTGACCATCTACTCCCTGAATTTGAACCTCAAGTATCAATAGAAACAAGGTCTCAGCCGCTATACGCGCTATGGTAAAACACCTTCATTTCTCTTTCGAGCTTCCAGGCTCAACGCCAGGCTTTAAACAGATCAAACTCGATCATTGGCTCTTAAGGTTTCAACTTTCAAGCTCGGATACGGTATTTGGACTTGAGCCACCTGTTCATTGGCAAAGGACAGATACCAATATTTTTGGCTGAGTTTGCCCTCGCCGCGATTTTACCAGCATGAGTCTTCAGAAGGGTTCGCCGAGTCCCAAGCATCCGGTTGGTATCAGTAGTTGGCACTCACGTCATAGTTAAACAAGGATGTTCATTCAAAGGAAGCCGCTGGTTTGTCGATTGTCAGTGCTATCTGCCGTTGAGTTCGTCGCTTCTGTTCGATGGTGAGAAAGGTCCATCTCATGTTACCGTCATAAAATACATCCTGCTGTACTATCGCACAATCATGCATAGCTCCCTTTTGTTTTTCCTTCTTCCAGCTCATCATAACACATAATGCCAAATCTTATCTTCAACTCAACCCAACTGTTTGTCATCACAACAGAAGACACTTGCCGACTCTCAAAAAGCGCTAGAAGAACTATTGCCGCACCGAAAGAAACCATTTTGCGTTTTTCTTGACTGCGTTCGAACTCGGTTCAAAAACAACACATGGCCACTTCCGCCATGACACATGCCTTCTTTTCTCTCCACTTTCTAAATGGGACGTCTGCAATTACAATGATTCCACCCAGATCGTCGTTTCGAGTGGCGCACCCTTTCATCGTTAGCTGAGCTCGCGTGCGACTTTGTGAACGATCTTGTCGAGTTGATTGTCTTCCTAAGTGGCGCACGTTTCCAGTGTTATTAGCTGAGCACGTGCGCCACTTGGGAAACGATCTGGACGACTTTCTTTGCCATCGTCCCCAATGGTGGCTGACGAAGTTCACTGCCGAGACAAGACCAAATAGATACAGCTAGTGTTGACCCAGAAGACTGCTCATCATTGTGCCTGTTAGCCAACGACCGTTTAGGGAATGCACCATCCATAAAGCACTGATTGAATCGCCTGTCATAATGGCAGTGGCAGCGCAATTATCCCGAAGAAAGTGCCAAACATCGGTGACAATTGCTTTTTCACAGCCTGCAAGTGCAAAACTGTTGTGGAGCTCGCGCCTCTTGGAAGCGCCAAAGTCAAAACAAGCCTTTTCATGAAAAGCCCAACCTCAGCCATCAGACAGACTGTTGGCAAAACTGACACCAAAGTCTCAACGCTTACTAAAAAAGCCGGCCATCGGATACGCTGTGGTAAAATGACATCATTCACACCAGAGACCGTAGAGACTGCGCTAGACGGAAGTCTTTATGGAAGTCGAAACTAAGAATGGAACTGAAACCTGATTCGGACTTTCAATTTATTCACCCAGTGAACAAACTTTGTTACCCCATATTTGACGAAGTGGCGCAAAACTGACGGCCGCCTTGTCGGAGAGTTTCCCCTGAACTACAGAGCCTAATTTGCGAAGAAAAAATAGCGAGAGAAACTTCTCAGGTCTTTTGGGAAAGGGCCGAACCTCAAGTGACCTTTAAACTGCACAGTACGGAAGGATAAACAACAGCCATCGGCGAAGTGCGAACAAACACGTCTATAAAGTTAGCCTGCTGCCTCAAATGACCCTCAATAGAAAGCGCGAGAACTACTGTAAGCAATATTCAATCATTGGCGTCAAAGTTGAAAGGTCACAAGGGAGCGATAAATGCGCACAGTGCCGACAACGCTCAGATTGCTCGTCATAAACAGCCTTTGCTTCCCGCTCTTCTCAATTGACATGCTAATGAGGCGACACTTACCGTAATTTCCTGCCAGTGGACTGCCGACGTTTCCGACCAAGGGGAACATGACGAGTCCTTCGGACTGCCGGAGATGAGTCCTTCTTGGAAGACCGAAGAGCGCGCTTGGTCGGCAGCTACAGAGATGACGCAACAGGAAAGCCTAAAAACAATGGCGGACTGTAAACGATGGTGATAACGGGGGCCTCGAAATCGCGAAGTGAACTTTGACAGCAGTTTGCAACTTGAAGTTTGCAGAAGAAGACTACTGAAGGTTTGAAATGGCAATAGGTTTACGGTGGAAGTAAAGAGGCTCTTCAGTGTGGTCGGTGGATCCGCGGCTGACGTTCAGTGGTGGCTTTCCGCAGCATTGATTTGGCCTGCGGATGGACGGAAGGAGGAGCCATGGACGAACGCGGAATGTGGGCAGATGAACAGAGCCAGATCGTTTTCCCAAGTGGCGCACACTTTCAGCCAACAAAAATAAGAGTCTGCGCCACTTTGGACAGCGGTCTGGCTTGGTTCATTTGCCCGCTCTCCATATGAGCAATGGAGAGTTGCATTGATCGGCAAGTGGCCCTACAACGTTTGCTCAGCCTCTGCCAAGGCACCGAGTACAACAAGTACCAACAAGCCTCGAACAAAGTGGAAATGGCCGACCATTTGTAAACTCCTAGTGTAAATTATCGGACACAAATGTGATGGACGCAAAGACGGATGAGATTTGAGATGGAGTTATAACCTACCTGTTATTGTCATATGTGTCCTTGTCATCTTCCATTGTCCAAGGTTCCGCCGAGCTTACTGATTAGCCTGTAGAGAGGTGAGGTGTGGTTATGCGCGATTATGCGCTCAGGTAGTCCATCATGTACCGGTTATTTTATGCTGATTGTACCTGTCGAATTGATGGCTTCACCTCTGTCATGAGCAGCGCCATGGCGTGTTTGATCGACCCAAACAATACGCGGGAAAGTTCGTTAGGTTTGTTTGCTCAGCAAAGATGCCCACGTCATCCGTTTCCGGTTCGAGCTCTTGCTGAGTACTCAATGAGAAAAGGAAAAATACCACTCATTCATCAGGACGTCATGAGCCTCACGAAAACGATTCGACCATACTTTGAGGTGTTGTAGTGACTACGCAAAAAAGAATTAGCATTCTGACCGCGCCTAGACGTAGGACGTCGGCAAAAGACTTATTGAATCATGTTTTTTTCAAGTGGCGCGCGCTTTCAGCCAACAGCGACGGGAATGTGCGCCACTTAAATTAAAGTGAAAAACCTGTTGCAAAATCGTATTAATGGAAAAATGCCAAAAGGTCCTCGAAATATTTCTATCACAAAATTTGGTCGGACACGCCCTTGTTCTTAAGTTGAGCACTTTTTTGTTACGTTGAGAGTGGAGAGGGTTTCGTCGATTATACAGTGATTCGGAGTTGAACGTAAACTTTGATTGAGCGTAGTTTATATTTTACGGGCGTCATTGGCCACTTCAGGAGAACGAAGAAGCCACTTGACCACAAGCGCCAAAATTTCCCACCTTTGATCCTCGTGCTAAACTGCTGATGATACGCAGCGATAAGCGACCAGCACCTCCGTGAGTGTCAGGAGCTCGATCAGGACACGTGCGAAATTACACGACGTTATCAGATGGTTTTCCACCATATCCAAGCTATTAAACACCCCACAATTAACACCCATAATATGAGCCTTCCCCCTCTCAAATCAAGATTTGATATCGATTGCAATTAACAAGCTTGACCAGATGGTATTCGCTATAAAGGAACAAAACTCCGCAAGAAAGCCATCGATTTCTAGTTGAGGAATTAGGTTTTGTTATTTGGGCGTCGTGTAATTAGTTTTGTTTTCGACGACCTTGCTCCCGCTGAAACATGACTTCCCACAGAAAAATAGATCGAGGAGATTAAACTTACCACTTTTTTCCTAGCTGTGGTTTAGACGACTGATCCTATTGTCGCCTCATCAGCCTCATCAACATGCGTGGTGATGAGGCTTCAGAGGCCGGATGGACAAAAAAGGCCGATGATGGCGGCCGACAAGCGTCGCGCCTTCCTTGTTCAAAGCTCCGAAGGCTCCAACCACTGTTTGTTATCTGTCTCCTCCGCAGTCCATCCGGTCCATCCTGTAAAAAATTCACAGACGAGTAACCTTCTTTATCATCAGTTGGACCTTGACCCTAGAAATAATAATTAGCATTTGGAACGTCGGCAAAGGAACTGATCCAGACCGTTTCCCCAAGACGCGCACGTGCTCAGCGACCAACATTGAAACTGTGCACCACTTCAGATGACGATTAGGGTGGAATCATTTGCCGACGTCCCATTTATTAATATCACATTTAGCACCAATATTCTGCCCGCTTTTATTCATTCTAATTTTTTTCAATCCATTGAGTTTAACGTATTATCAGAATTCAAACTCCTCAGTTTCAACCATGATGGTTTCCGTGGTGGTTGGATTCGTGGCTTAACCTTTTATTTCTCAACAGATGCAAAGAAACCGAATATCGGGTTGACTAAATTTTCGTAATTTCAAAATCAGTCATGTTCGTTCGGTCGAACGACAGCAGAAGCGCGGTAAACGAGCCGAAAGTTAAGTAAACTTGTCTCGATGAAGATTAGAAGCTCAGGGTACTGGGTAGTGCTCTTTGAAGTATAATGAAATCAATATTTATATTGGAGTATCAAGAGCAGGTTACAAAGGGTGCCGCTGCACAGTTGATACTGATCAAGGAGCCAGATTGTGGCCTATAATGAATTGATCTTTTGGTCTTGGTCTGTATACACTAGAGCAATCAGGCTCGGAGCGGGAGTCGGAGGAGACTAGCTAATGAATCATGGCTGCATCCGAATATGCCGCTGTGATCAATCGGAGACAGAACCCACTGAAAATAACTCACCGTTAATGAAGATGCAGGTTATGCAAAGACGGGCCAGCGCTGTCCAGTTGCTCCAGAGTTGGCACGTCAAAGCCCATAAACAAACTCTCCATCCACGTGGCTCCGAACCGGCTTTCTTGAAGCGACGCGCCACTAAGATTTCCTAAGATACTTGCTTGGCGTCAAGTGGTCATCGCTGTTTGTCGCCTTTGACGATCACCGAAATGTCCGCATATCAAGCCTGCCAAAGAAAATCAAAGCAGAAAAATATCGAATATGACATTGAAAACAATAACAAGAATGAGTGAAGCCGTATAGCTCAACGAGCAAGTGAAATACTGCCTTTATTGGTCACCCACCATTTCACTTTAACCATGCCGTTATGGCAAGCGATACGGGAGAAATGCGTCCCAGTGGGTTACGTGTTGTAGCCAAGTGATCATCTCCTGGTATCTTCAACGGGTAAGAGAATTGAACTGGGCTTCTTCCTTTTGTAAAACAATAGATCGATCGATCTCACATGCCTAAAGCAAAAAGTCCCAAACCCAAGAGCCCAGCGGTTTCACCTAGGGCGAAGACTCCCAGATCACCGGCCGGAAAGCGACCAGGAACTCCAGGTAAACGTCCGAGAACTCCTGGTAAGCGACCACCAACACCCAAAGGACCTCCAGCCCAGGCAAAGCCGCGCATCAACGATGAACCTAAAATCAATGTGGTGAGCTCATTCCATCTTTTACGAAATGAGAGTGTCGGGGACAGAGAGTCTGACTATCTTACAGGTGAGACCGAACGAGCCAAAAGTGTTCCTCGTCGTCCGTCGAAAGAAGCTCACCCATCACATGGAGTTCGGAGAGTCCGCTACCTTCCTTGACGTCAAGAAGGAAATCGAGAAATGTACACAAGTATATTATACCGTCGAGTTTACGCCAAAAACAGCGTTCCTGCGGTGAGAAATTACCTATTCTTAGGTTGCACCTGAGCACCAGGCTATATATTACAGCATGAATGGTGAGCTGATGAACGATACACTGACCTTGTATCAGAGTGGCTTCCCGGGAGCAAGGCATCCACCAACCAATCCTGTTGTTCTCTACGTCAGCTTCCGCCAAGCCGGTAACCTTGTCGTCTGTCAGATTCTCGTGAAGTTTTGTTGACCTATAACTGAAGAAAAAGTCTGTTATTGACCGATCTGTTCGTTCTGCAGATGGAAAATTTGAGCATGTGGAAATTGCTGAATATCTGCGACCACCGATCGAAGGTCCTCACGTCATTGAAGGTCCTGGGTCTTCAGCTACTACATTCCCTATCTCCGATTACGCTCAGAAGCTTCTCCAACAAATGGCTATCAAACACGACGTCCGACGATAGAGCAGTTTCGAGTTGGTAAGATTTACTTCCGCACTTATCTCTCCACAAGCTAAAAAGAAACTCATACAATAATTACTGTACTCACAACTCACGAAACGTTTCGAAATATCGAACAATTATTATTATCACAAAATATTACCGATAAGGATTCTCTAAGGTCGCCAGTCCGAGGGTTTACGGTTCGCTATTTTCTGTATCTTTTGAGAAAAGGCCTTCTGTAAATCCCAGAGTTCTTGGTCTTTCTTTTCAGATATGGAGCGCGGGACATTCGGATTGCCAACTTCCGCAAACCCAGGTAGCGCCAGTTGATGAGCTAAAGGTATACCTTCTTCCTTCCATCTCTTTTCTTCCAGAAGCTTTTGCTCTTGCGCGGTTATCTGCACCGGAACTGCGTTGTATTCCACTCCTTGCACTTCCAGAAGCGGTAGTTCGTCTTCTAACAACAGCGACACGTACTCTTTGTTTTCTACTCTGGGCATGTCTTGTATCACTAATGTCCGTAGATTACTGCAATGAAAGAACATTAATAGACTCCTGAACCGTAACTTCCGCGGCCAAAGCTTAACTCCAGTTCTGGCGAGCAAACTAACCTGAGGTGATAAAGCCATGAGAGACCTCTTTCTGTAACCTTCGGGCAATAACTCAAATCGAGATGTTCGAGAGTCTTGGCATGAATGAGAAGCTTGGGGAGACACCAGTCGTCAATGTATTGACAGCCACTAAGGCTGAGCGACTTCAGATGCCGAAGTCCAACTAACAGTAAAAATTCCTGCATTTATCCAAATAAAGTATAGTACTGGCAGAATTTGTTGTACATACTTAAGTTATCGAGCCCTTCATAGATCAAGTCAGATCCGGAGGCATCGATAGCTTCCACAAGAGCGGTCTCAAGGAACCGCGACGGCATCGTTCTCGCATTGCCATCTCTCCTTGAGTACCATTTGTCGATGCCGAAGAACTTGACACGTGCACCATTAGCAACCATGAAATGGGCAGCAGCCAGTTCCGGCCCGAGGTAGTTCATTCGCTCTGCACGATATCTGCAAAATACACGAGAAAAATTAAAGAACCTTCGTGTGCTGATCACCCCGTCAGTGGTATTAATATGTTTTCCGGCCGTCACACAGATACTCGTTCTTACCTTTGATCTCTCCGACGAGCTGCTAGTGCTCGACGTTTTTGCCAAAGGATAAAGCCTCGGGTAGTGAAGTCTCGTTTTCGCTGAAGGAACACGAACACCCCTACAGGAAGTCCGGCACTCTTGCTGAGGCGTCTAGCGGGATCCTTTTCCGACGTCAGTGTAAGCGCGCTGTATGGCTGCCACCGATGCTCGCGCGGATGAATAGCTCCCAAGTCACCAACGAGTGGCTTTCCTACTCCATGGACGAATAGCCGTGGCGATTCCAAGTCCGTCGCTGTTGCAATGCTCTTGACCAGCTCGTAGTTTTCCATATCTTCTGGTGACAAGCTCGAATGCTGATTGAAGGGAATAATGGATCTCAGAGGTGCACTTCGAGCAGAAAGAGGGATGCTTTCGGGATGAGGTGGTTGCATTAGCTCTTGCGTTTCCGGTTGAATCACTTCCGGTCGGGTAACCGAGTAACATCTTGCAAACACACGCTGAGTACAGGCCGCTGAAATGCTTCGCAGACATACGATGGCGGTCCTCATCCTCTCTACCCTTCGATAACGTCCGCGCGCTGTGAGACAACATGCAAGATGAACGAACTACGACGACGACGAGCGATTCTTTATCTTTACAATTAGAAGATCAAACAGAATCCACAGACCACAAGGAATCCAGGATTAACGAAGAAGGACTGATTGCGATTACTGTGCTTGCGGTAATTCTTTACAACTCTGAGTCTTGT
Source organism: Ramazzottius varieornatus (assembly GCA_001949185.1). Taxonomy (NCBI): domain Eukaryota; kingdom Metazoa; phylum Tardigrada; class Eutardigrada; order Parachela; family Ramazzottiidae; genus Ramazzottius; species Ramazzottius varieornatus. The sequence continues at coordinate 1,101,717 of BDGG01000010.1, read as the reverse complement.
CCGTGGCCAACCAGCATTACGAGCACCTAATGACCCGCCCAGGAGAGACCATTTCTCTACTTTTCGCAATTTCTTGTACGTCGTTTGCGTATTTGCAAGTTTGCACACAATCCGGCGTGAATCCGCATTGGTTAACAGGTTGGAATCCTTCTGTAGATTGCGCTGCCTTCTTTCCAGATCTTCAGCAAGACATTCAATCAGAAATTCTACCCGCAGCGGATTCCAAGCAGGTCACGCGGCCGTTAGGATGAGGAAATGCGACTGGGGATGGCCGGGAGACGCGTGCAAGCTGACGGAACGCGTCTCCCGGCGGACATTCCTACTTTCCAGTTCAACGACAATGGCAATGCCGGAGAAATCCAGGCTCACAAGTAAGTTAAGGCAGCTCAAGAGAGAAGAGTGGTTACTGGACGTTGGGGAAGATAGGGCCGTTCGAGGTGGATACAGTGCTATTGTACATTGGCTGATAGTCTTGCAGGGTATTCCTCGCAATCGGCAGTGAAGTATTCTACGCCATGTTTTACGGACCGGTCGCCGATGTGGAACTGAAGGAAGTGCCAATACCGAATTACCGGAAAGAGAATTTTCAGGCCTTGGTGGACTACTTATATACTGACACCGTTTCCGGCGGTTTGTCAGTGGAAGCTGCCGATTTGGACCGTAATTTTGGCATCCTGAAGTGCGCCTTACAGTACGGCGTTCCCGGATTGGCGTTCGTATGCCGACAGGCAATCTTTGACACTCTGCAGAATGATGTGGCGACAGCATGCGCAGTCCTTGTAGAGGTAGGAGGACTTCCTCTTTCGGCACCGTATAAACTGTCTATAAAGGTATTCTAGTGTGCAGGCGCGAAAACTGGAAGAAGACGAGCTCGTCGAAGAGGCCTTGTGCGTACTTGATGCATACCCGAAGGAGAACTTGGGCAACATCGAAAAGATTGACGGGAAACTGTTGGAGGAAATCGCCCAGCGTTCCCAGCTTGGCTTGACGAACGAGGAAGAGATCAAGTTGTACGAGGCAGCAGAAAAGTATGACATTGTAGTTAGGTTCTCGTACGATCACTACGGTTTTGTATCTGCCTCTAATGCTCTTACTCCGTGCTAACTCTATGTTTACTGTCTTCCAGATGGGCTATTCATGTGAAGCGAAAGGAAGACAACTCGGCCAATGTTATCACAATCGACTCTTCGGAAACTGGCGAAATCAGCGACTAGCGTTGCATCATGGGACCTGCGTTCAGCCACATTCGCTTTCCCTTGATGGAACCGTCCCAGTTGGCAAATGGACCTATAAAGGTACTTGTAGTGTTGCGAATTCGAGATTGTTAGGTTCTTATGCGTTTATGTATGAACCGTATACGTTCCACTGCAGAAACGCATCTTCACACCGGAAGAGATGGCGCAGATCTTCGAGATGAAGTTTGCAGCTCCTGGACCAGCAAATGCCGCTCCGGCCTTTTTCTCAAGCGCCCCCAGAAAGAACCGCCCAGCGTTAGAAGTGGGACGTCTCAGCTTCGAACTCGAATGGAACTCAAGACCGGGTATGTGGATGAAAGTATTGGAGGTTGACGTGGTTCCCGACATCAAGACTTGTCCACAGACCTCCCGTCGCTTTATGGACCTATGCCGCATGAGCTACTCTTTTCCAATCCGCGTCTGCTCACGAACCTTCCATCAACGAAGCCACGACCTGAAGTGGACAACACTCGGCTTTGCTGACTCCCCTACCTACCAACGAGAACACCTTGATGCACGATATGAGCGAAACTGTCTCGCTGTCATTCAGTGGGAAAGCTTATGGTGTGCAGATCTCAGATCGGTACAGTAGCCAGACCGCTCTGAAGGCTGTAGTGTTCGGAAGATTGCTAAAGTGGAATGACAATATTCAGACATTGAGTGCCATTCTGCAAGTGGCTCTGTTCACTTCCGTGTTTAAGCTGCGCATTGTGAGTGGCATTGGTGAGAGAGAACCGTATGAGTAGTGGTTTCTCTGAAGATTTTTCATGAGGAGTTTCTTCATTGAGTGGAATACACCTTTATTGGGCCAGTAATATAACATGTGAATATTATATGTAAATCAGTGAACATTGATGAATTGTTGGTAAAGGCAGCCTTATGAGCGCCTATGCAAGTAGGAAAATAGGTTATGGTACAAGATAAACAACGAACAAATTCGTCAGTGCCTGCTGTCTCAGCATTGTTAGGAAAGAAGATAGAGAATAGTTCTGACCTAGAAATTTCGATCTTTAACCGGAGAATATTCCATGCCACTTCCGTAGTCGCTCGTCGAATCCGTAAGATCCAAACCTTCCCTTCTCCCAGGCGTAGCCGATGAAGAACTCCTCCAGCCTTCGCTTCAGTTTGTCTTCGTCGTAGACCACTCGTGTCTCGTGGAAGGTCTTCCTCGCTGGCGACTGGAGCACATACTCAACAAAGAGCCCGAACGTTTCGGGCAGCGGAGTAAGATATTCGACCACGAACGCGTACAGCTGCTCCATGTTACTCAAAGGAAACCCACACAGCTATTCGATTCCTTGTTGAAAGTGCGGAGTGAAATCCTTCTGCAGGTCAAAGTCTACGATTCCTGCCACGGCATCCATTGGTATTTTTCCGCTCACGAAGTCGTCCACCAGCCGATGGTACAAATTAAGCTGTATGCAAGTTTGCTCTTCGTAGAATGAATCCGGCACAGTCCGCAGACCTGTTGTTTTCAGGTCCCCTATGAACATGGCGTCGTTTCGCCAGTCACATATGATCTGGTCGACTTTCCCCGTAACCATCATGTTACGACCTGCGGGGCACCCAAAGAGAAGGATCTCAGCTACAAGGTTAACCCATGGCTTTGTGATCAGAGTTTTGAAGGCCCCAAACGGTTTCAATATGTAGTTAAACGCAAAGAGATCTTCACGTGTGATGGGCAAGAAAGTGGGCAATGGGATGAGGTGCACTGCGGCAGCCAGCTCTCGTTCTTTGTGAATCAAGATCCCTTTTTCTCTGCGGCTCATCTCAGATTCTGGTCGCGGGAAGGCATCGCCGCGTTCGACTGGGCGTTGTTCCGCGACTGTTGGATGATGCTTGATGGCTCTCCAGTTATACTTCGTCGATATTTCTGTGACGTAATGCCAGTTAGGAACATAATCTACGGGTAGTCCGCCCACTTCGATGATGCTGTACCGGTCGAAACCTCGCATAAATTGTGCTTAATTAGCCTGGCTAAGCGCTGCCAGATCCTTGAGGTCAGCAGGGACGTTATCTTGGGCGGAAGTCGGCGCATTTTCTCGAAGCGCCACCTGTTGCTCGTCGTTCGATGCCATCGTCTACTCTTCTGTTAACACGATAGTGGATACTGGTTATTCACTTTTAAATAATTAAACTTGCCATACCTCGAAGCTTTACCCCCTTTAACTTCCCTGGCTTTACCAAGCAGGAAATCTAGGGACTCTGCAATATTTCGGGCTCCAGATGTAATTGCTAATTCGGGATAATCCGGGAAAGGGGATGAAGCGGAAGTGATGAAGGAGGTCCAGAGGAATCCGGGAAGAGGGGGAAAATCTGAACTGGAGAAACTGGACAACTGATATGGTTTTTGTGGTTTGCGTCTTCTTTAAATACCCTTCCTGATCCTAATTAGCGTGGCGTAGCAGTGCCAGGTCGATTGTGGGATCGTGTCGATTGGTGGATCATTGTTTTCACTGCCAGTAGGTATGAGACCATGAGATCATCAGAGTTAACGCTCGAAACAAAAGGGGCAGAGGACGAAGAGCCGGTGCCGGTGGCGATTCTGTACGTACTGAGACCCAACGATGGGTTCTACAACAGGTTGATACGACTGGGTGCCCAGTTGTTGCAACTGCCACCATCGACCACGCCCTTGGTGAATTAGAAAACTGCTGGCGCTGGTATCAGTGAAGCCCTTTGAACTCTGGTACAAAATTCCAGAATCCAGGGATCCAACCTCTGACATCTGGGGTACTTCGACGTCAAACGGTCCACTGCGACACCCGGAAAGAAGATCTAGACTGTTTGACTGAGGAAATGTAAGATCCAAGACGGTATGCCGTCAGCACAGTTTATCGCAATGCACGTATGCCCAGCAATCAACAATCAACGGTATTATCTACTATGGCGGATCCCTCTATTTTATCGAAAGAATCCCTGAAACAGCAGCTGAGAGCCATGAATCTTCCCATCTCCAGGAACAAAGAGACGCTCCTGGAAAGAAATATGAACGCTGTGACTGATATGAAGAATAGCTGCGGAAGTCCTGGGGTTCCCTTGTTTGTCACAAGCTCGGCCGAAAATCCTGTTCTTGATCTGAACCTTCCAATCTACGACCTCCACGACAACCTCCTACTAGTTCCGTTCAAAATGGAAGAAGCCATGAAGAACAAGGTGCAAGAAGCTGTGGAAGCGCAGTATCCTAACTTCTCTGGACTAGAGATGCCAGTAGAGGCAACGGCAGCCATCGATATATTCGTCAGGCAAATCCTCGACGGTGTGCTCAACAACTTCCAGGACTGTTTGGAAGAAAGTATAAAAGATCAGGGGAAGCCTCTACAGGTTGAAAATCAGAAGCTAAAGGGGAAATCAAGATCTTACGGGATAGCCATGAAGCCATGCTAAAGAGATCTTCCACGTTAAAAAACAATCCCTAACGGCTGCCCGTCCCGCCAAATGAAACCCATCTACCACAGAGAATACGAGTAACTCCTACGGGTTAGAGCCTCTTCAAGTCAATCGAACTACCGAGACCGCTCTCGCAGTAAAACCATCAAACGCGGCGCGATCAAAGAGCGCTAATTAGGTGTGGCTACTCGGGAATCGAGCAAGGAAAATCCTGTTCAGATTGATCAAGCCTGACTTGCGAGAGCGTACTAGACTAGTTCAATTAAAATGTCGTAAAATTTCTGAACAGAAATTCTGTCGAGAGCGAACTACATAGCGTGCTTGCCATTTTCAATGGTATGATACCTAGCACGGAAGAGGCGTGCTAGCCGCTTTTATTTCGTGCACATTCAGGCGAGGGTGTCACTCTGCGCTCCACCACGAAGCTCTCGGAACAGAATTTTCTTCCTGCTTTCGATCATCGTACTTCCGATGATGTAAATTTTCAACATACTGGATGCTGTTTGAAAATGAAAATGGCTGTTTGATATTTCAAAGGCCTCGTACGAGCTACTTCACGGAAGACGGAAGATATTGGTTATTTAGAAATCGATGTAACATTCAGCCAAAATGGTGATATTATGAATAAAAGATATTACTTGGTTGGGCGGTCGTGAAAACTGGCAATAATGCAAATTTACGAGAAGTTTAAAAATGCAAAGAGCGTCGACTGCAAATGGTCAGCAAGAGAAATCGACGAAGTAAGCACAGAAAGGAATTTCTGTTCAGGAGGATCGGACTCGAGCTTACATATTCTTGCTCGAAGCGATCATCATTGATTAGTGAGAAGAGAGTGTCAATTGCTGTTTTCTGAACGCATTTTGCCTGTGCTCGTGCTCGCTTCCCTCTAATTCCGAGAAAGGTCGGATTCTGTTCAGAAACTTCGGGCTTATAAGATCGTATTCTTTTATGGCCGAGCTCGAGTCTGGTCATCGAGTGAGGTGGACTTGAAGAGGCTCTTACACAACCCGAAGGGGCGCAGTAGTAGACACTTTGCATCTATGACAGCTATACGAAAAAGTAGTTCCACAGTCTTTCAGTCTTTTCCGAAATGGGGGAGGGTCGGAGCTTGCAGTGTGCACTGTCGGAAAGCTTGCGCGCACTACGGGAATTGCGTGCGAGACGTCAAACAGATTGGCCACTCAGAGCGAGACTGTGCAGGCGGTATAGTGCACTACGATTTTGTTTAGCTATACCGACCCAGCCTGGTGTCCCCAGTATTCATCAGGCAACACTCCGATCCCTATCGTGCCAACAGTGCACCCTGCCTGCATCCCTACGTTCGTCTCCATCACAGCATGGAAACCTCAAACACCAAACAGTGAAGTCCCGCGAAAGGTAAGACCTGCTATTATGCAAGGCACCCAACAGACTGACGAGAAGACCGTAAAAGCCAATCCAACACAACCGCGGGGCCCTCCGACTCCGCGTCGCGACTTTGCCATCAGAGGTTTTCCGAAACACATCACCGCTGAACAACTCTCCGCGTACCTGCAAGGCACCGGCAGGCATCGGAGTGAAGCCTCGCTTCGTCAGGTTAGTTCCTGTCCACCCCGAAGACACCAAGTTTTCTGCAGTCGGACTCGGACGCATCGGAGTCTACGCCAGCGACGTGAACCTTCTCCCGAAAGCGGAGAACTGGTCGACCAATACAAGCATTGCTCCTTGGAAGTTCGGATGAGGACCTGCTCGCACTACTAACAACACTGTTTGCCATAGCGTCTCAGTTGATTGTATTCTTTTGGATGGATGTTACTACCTGCTTTTTGAAGCGGAGAATTTTCCTGCCGTTTTGATGTGTTTTGACTGTTTTCTACGTCCAACAATACAGTAGTTCTCTGTAATAGTGAGGTTTAGGAACCGAAATAAGCGAGCAAAATAGAAATAAGAATACGGACTCATATGGACGATCGCGGAGCGGATACTATTATTATTTTCTTCCAGATCCTTATTTTCGTAATAACGGCAATGGAGCCTTATTACGTGAAATAAGACTGAAATAATCCGATGAACTGCGCCGCTTGATCGAGCAAGCTGAGAACAGACTTTCGGATGAATGGCAAAATCCGTTCTACAGCTCCCCAAACTTAATCTAAGATTCGCGATGACAGTGGAGCTTGACAAGCAAAAACGATTCGCCGTTTTGTGAAAAAACCACGATTATTGTGTAACGCCTCCTGCGATGGAATCAGGAATGCTGAGACGAAAGGAAGATGAAAACGTTATGACTTGAAGTCCGGTGTATAAAGATAGCAGTTGACATGACAGTTTCAGATTTTCGGGCATAACTGCGACCTCACCTGGCAGCTTGCCTGCTGATTTCGCTGCTATCTTGACCGGTACTTTGACGGCTCACTTAACTTCTATTCTCGCTTCGACCGTTTCTCCTATCCCAACTTCCACTTTGAGCCGGCGCTCCTCAGATCTTCTAGAATACATCCTACACGTGCTGCCCGAACGTCTGTTTATGTTTCTTCAACCCTCGCTATGACAAAACCTCGAAAGAAAGTTGTTTCTTCGAGCTTAGAGGATTTCCTGTCATCCGAGTGATTAATTAATTTTTTGTGGCCGCCGATACAATGTGAGGCTATATTACGTAAGTAGCTCGCAATGCTACGCCAGTAATACAAAATGTTAACTTCAGACTGTTTAGACCACTCGAAGTGGGTTGGAAAGGCACACCAGCTGACAAGCTTGTGTTTGAATCCCCTGTGTTCGCACGAAGAACGTGCGTGGAGGGCAAGGTTCAACATTGGGAAAAATAAGCTTGTGAATGGAATGTGCTCGAGATAAGAAGCGAAAGTAGGTCACAAAAGAAGGAGATAAGGCTGTAGCATGGTATACTGCGTAATATGGAGTAATCCGATTTCGATGGATATGCGCTGCCATGAGTGCCATCATCTCAGTTCCGTCTCTTCCCTATTAGCCTCCCTCGGCGGCCACAGTACCCGTAAGGGTGCCGCCCCGCGAATTTTAGTTTATTTTCAGTTGCTGTTTCGGTTGCTAAACCTCACCGAAATAAGGATGTCTGACGTCACTTGTTATTTTTCCTATTTTATTTCGCTATTAGCAGGGTCTGTAGAGTACTGGTTTCACAGGTTGATTGCTCGAATGGTTGAAATGGCATCAGCTTTATGGGAAACTTCACACAAGCTTTGCAGCAACCAGGAAAAACCAGGTTTTGATTGGTTCAGGTGCAAGCGCTCTCCACCCAGCAACGGTAGGGTGATGCGTGTTAAATTTGGTACCTTTATAATGAAACGCGGCATCCACGTACACACACCGTCGGAGCTGTAGGCTAATGCGTTACAAATTTGGTACCTTACAATGGGACGTGATAAGCACATGCATACGCCAACCTGGTATGCGTGAACTGACGCAGGCATTGCATCAGAATTTGGACGATTTCTCGATCTTTTTTTTCTCCTGACTCTCCTCGTATCCACCTTGGCCGTCTTGCTTCCCCTACTCCAGGATCAAGTAAGTAAGTGTGACCAGTTTCACGGAAGTCACCTGAGCATGTGTGGTGGCTCACCGATTGCTTGACTGACTTTGTCTCAGGTTGGCCGACGAAGCCCGGTGGTAGCTTGCCTGCTTCCCTGTCATCCCTTGCTCGGCGTTCGGTTCCTGTCTTCCCTCCCCCTTTCTTCCGAATGTCTTACCTGAGGTGAGTGATCAGCCTTCGCGGAAGACACTGTAGGATGTGTGGTGCACCATTGGCAACCTGACTGCTTTTCTTTCAGGTTAGCCGGCGGTGCACAGTGTTAGCGTGATAGCCTCCTCCTGTCGTACTTCGCTCGGTGTTTGTGTCTCCTTGCAACAGCGCCCTCATCCCTTCACTTCCTCCCCAGCTCCTCCATTGCCTGTTGCAAGTTTTTGCTTGTCTGTTTGCAGGTTAGTGGTAGTAGTACCAGGGTTGTTTGGTAATAGTCCATTTGGATGGATGTGCGCGTCTCCGGCAACATTTGTATCGTGGTGCGTGAAGGGTTCTGGGTTTTTAAAACGTGCGCGACAAGTACTTGCGTACACCCTGACAAACATGCACCTCTGTAAGGGCGCATCACTTCCTGCGCATCTGCGGGTGCGCGCGGTACCCGAACGAATATCGCACACGTTATGTAAAGCCAGAACCCTCACGCACCACAACACACCTATTTCTCGGAGACGCTCACCGGGATACAAGAAAACTTTTAGTAAAGTGTGACGTCATCGCTTCTGATGGGCGTGTCGGGATGCTTCTGCCTCCTCCAATTAGATTTTTTGATTATGTTTCCACCGATCCGATATTACCGTGCTGCACAGCTGTGAGACCAGTACTCTACAGACTACAGACCCTGCTATTAGGTTTCCTGAAGGTATCTAATGTTCAACTGATTCGTTCTTACACCTGATGCAGTGTTGGTTTATTCCTCTAAGCACCGAGGAGGCCGTCGACTAGATTGTCGACGCTCTAATAAAAGCTCCTTCCTTTTTACGGCCATTTGCAGGCAATATATAAGTACTTTCTTGGAGACTTGTTACGACTTTATTCCTCTGTCAGTTTCTTGTGCTGGAAGGACTTGGATTAGAGGTGTCTACAACGATACGCCACTAGTCTGCACAGAATGTTCAAGAAGTTTACGGAGAAGGAAGCAGTAACTGGAACGAGTCAGCTGAAGTCATCAGCTATCCGTAATCTGCGACAGAATTTCCTCCAGCTGTATCCTCATGTAAGTCACTAAAGCATTCACTGATGAGCAACTGTCTATATAGTCGTTGTGTGTTTGATGCTCGTAGGTCGAACCATACATGGACGAGATATGGCCGAAGAAGGACAACGTCAAGCTGGTGAAATGTCAAGAGCACATCGAGTTGATTGCATCTCAGACGGGTGAAATACTCTTCTTCAAGCACCGCGATGGACCACTTCTGCCCACCCTCCGTATCCTTCATAAATACCCCTTCATTCTCCCATGGATGCAGGTAGACAAAGGCGCCATTAGATTTGTGCTCAGTGGAGCCAACATCATGTGCCCTGGTCTCACATCACCGGGCGGAAAGATGTCCAAAGTTGAGAAAGACATGCCTGTCCTCATCGTAGCGGAAGGCAAAGAACACGCGCTCGGTATCGGGCTGACGAAGATGAGTAGCGATGACATAAAGAAAATTAACAAGGGAATTGGTATTGATATAATACATTTTTTAAATGATGGTTTGTGGCAAATGAAGGTGATAAAATAGGTTCGAATGGTTCTACTTTCTGTCGTCACTTTGCTTCACTTCATGCTTTCTGATTTCCTGACCATCCTTGACACTCGCAGAATGATCTTTGACGATGCGCGACATTTTCACGAGACGTTTCGGGTGACGGCAAGCTCATTTTCGTTCTCTTTTACGGAAAGGCTATTGCGTTCCATATCGGATATTATGTTTATATTGGCTTAGATGGAAAAGAAACAAAAGTATCCCAAGCACGGCTCTCGGTTCAATATGGATTCCTCATCTCGAAATCGAATATGGGATAGCTTGCTGATCGTCGCAGGATTACCAGGATTGATGTTATTGGCTGGGTTTCCAGTGCGAAATATTTCAAAACTTCCGAACTCGGAGATCCGGCTTCAGGTGCGAGGTTTCGTGCTTACTCTGTATCTGTTTTTCAGGTTGTACGTTCCGATATGAATGCGAACGGAAGTACCAATGCGGGCTCTGTGCATCTTGCAAACCAGTCGGCGGAAACTGGCCAACTAAGCCAAGTAAACATCTCCACTACTATTCTTTCCACTACCGCAGCAACCCGAGCACCGCTTCGCCATGATAATTCGACATGCTCAACCAAAGTTCCCAGGAGCTCTGAACCTGCGAGCCCAAGAGACGAAAATCATTCCGTGGCAGTCATCCGAGCGAAAGCCAAAAGTGCCCATTCGGCCAATACAATAACAAAAGTATCGATTCCCCATCATTATTCTGCATCCTCGACCATGGTTCCAAGGAACCCTGGAATTGCAGAAATGAAAGTCGAGAACCATTCGACGGAAACTAGCCAAGTGAACATCCCCATTGCTCATTCCTCAAACGCGACAACCAAAGCGTTGGCTGGCCGTGAGGTTTCGATGCTCACAACCCAAGTTCCAAGGAATCCAGGGCCTACGAAGATCAATTTGAGAGCTATAAACAGCTACGCCCAGGTCGAGTCATGGCTCAGGTATTTGCCATCCATTTATCCGTTCGTCGAAATCCGGGATTTAGGAAGGACCTTCGAGAACCGGTCGATCTTCGTCGTAAAGGTGCGTTCCAAGAGTACTAGATCAGTTAAAGTAGTTTGCGGTTCTAGCGAGTCCTACTTTATACTTTATGTCTTTACAGATAGCAAGGGAGGACAGTCAGGCATTGAATAGATCGTTGAATGGTGCGGAAGGCCCGACCAAAGCAATCTTCTTGGATGGGGGAACGCATTCGCGAGAACAGATCACAGTTACGGTAGCCTTATCCCTTATCGACAAGCTTGTCAAGGCTCACGAGAAAAATGAGTCCTCCCCGTGGGCAAAGGTCTCCTGGTACATCGTTCCGTTGGTCAACCCTGATGGCTATGAATATTCTCGAACACCCAAGGTAAGCGAGCACTTTGGAGATCCGACAAGTACTGAACCATAAGTAATGCCCTGTGGACCACATTTGAGAGTTAATACTCCGCAGGGCCGACAGTGGCGTAAAAACCGATCCAGGTCCAGCTCGGGATGTTTAGGTGTCGACGTCAACCGCAACTGGAACTTCCATTGGGGAATGGAGTCCGACAGGGAAGGTAAAAAGAACGGCGAACCTTCGAGAACAGGCTTCTTCTCTACTGTCTCATGGTTCTTCACGCGGCTTCTGCGTCCTGACAACATCGGTACATGAAATCAGTGAGCTCTTTTTGTACTGTTCGCTCATGTTCTGTTTCTTGTTTCTTTAGTGCGCCAGCTGAGTCTTTTGGAACCATGTACCGAACTGTACGCTGGACCGTCGCCCTTTTCGGAAGCCGAGTCGAAACTTCTTTCGGACTTCCTGGTTGACCTGGCGAACCAGAGAAACGTCACTCTGTGGAGTGCCTGGAGTCTTCACAGTATGATCGGTGGACAGCAGTTGCTCTTCCCGTATGGTTACACAACGAAGCCCGTCCCGCATTATGATCACCTTAGTCGCCTTGCTTCGAACATGGCCGCCGCAATGGAGGCACCCAATGGCCGGAAGTACCAACACGGAAGTGTCGCTGGAACACTGTGTAGGTGATACGTGACGTTCCTCGCAACATATCCGTTCAAGCTTCATCGGTCTGAGCATCATTCTTCCGACCATGGGAAATCATACTGTTAAGGCTTTTGCTCGTAGATCAAACAACTGGACTTCAGGCTGACTGGATATATGGCTATCTAGGCATCAATCAAACCTTCGTGATGGAAATGCGTGACAACTATAAGAAGGATCCCGCCCTCTTGATTTCAATGGCTTTTACGGAACTGGTGGAAGCTCTCGCCACCTTACTTCAGCAGTTGTAAGTGTTCTACGTTTTGGACGTGAGCAACGAGATAGTCTATCCTTATTCTTACTGACTGATCCTTGTACTTTTTTGTCGCGAAAGCGGTGTCGATTGCTTATTACTTATTAGTCATTGTCCCATTAGTCAACCACAGTAATAGCATGGGGGTTTTCCTTATGGCGCGAAAAAAGAGTTACCAACAGTTGATGACCATTTCTTCTGCCTCCGTGGCGTCTGTAAGTCGGCTGAGGCTTCATCCAGGAAGCCAGAAAGAACGTAATTACTTCTTCTTCTCACACGTTACCACATGAACAACAGAGGTCTCTGCGCTCATCAAAGAAGGTGATGTCCTTACCCGCATGCTTTCTGCATTGTCATTCTACTGTAATTAGCCGAACGTGCTGATCTTCGCTGGGGCACCTGACGCAGCTAGCCAGGGTTTGCCTCGCGGCAAGATTTTTCTACCGGCCGAACACTGATTCCATAGCGCAAGTGAAACGTGTTTAACTTGCAATCATCCAAGTGGGAGTGGCACGTCAGCAACTTTCCTGCCTTGACTCCAAAGCACGGGTGGTGGCAGAACTCGTGTAACGGTACCATAGGCTTTAACACAACAGCAGCTCACTCATAAGGTCAGCCAGCTCGCCGCTCGCCCCCCCCCCCTCAGCTACTTCCGCTGAACACTGGGTTGCTATTCGAAGAACATGGCGCTATATCCGTCAAAACACTAATACAATTCAGAACTAGTTTCTGAATATCTCCTGATTTTCAGATAGTCACATTGCTTGCAAATTTTTTCCTATCATATTAATATAGCATTTTTTGTGTTTATATACACATTATGCATGCATTTACATGTATATATTTGATCACTGTACTTTATCATAAAATCTAGTTTTGGTTCAGATAAAGACATCTTATACGCGTAACGCCCTGATCATCTGAAACTTTGGCGACAAACTGCGAACTCGGTATGGTCGCGCTCAATAAATTAAAGTACTTGCCTCTCCAGATATGAGATATTGCGTGATCGGATTATCGGTGTCAGTTCGCTATCGACCGTTTTGCATATTCCGCATTGGAGGCGTTGGCCAGTTCACAGTACTGATCACCAGCATGATTACCAGAAGAGCGATTCTTGCTGCCATGTCCGCGCAAAGCAGGTAAAAGACTCGGGCCGGAGGTCAAGAGGTGGTGAACTTGCGGGAGACCTTGAGCTAGCGAGTTGCTGAACTCAATGCGGCTCGCTAGGAGTCAGTTCGTCTTGTAATTACTATTTACATTATATCAATGCAACTGCGGTAGTATGTATGGCCGTCGGTTTTATGGTAAAATTAGCCTGCGTCCCTGCGTTAACATGGTGAGCAATATTAATACCGGTAAGCTCCATAGGAAATCTTTACATCTGAATGGTTGCGTGTCCGGTTTCATATAGAGCGTCGGCTAGAACAAATCTTCCAAACCATAACTTTGGGTTAATAGTACAGCTTTGTTCTCTCTGCAATGTGTTAATATTTTTTAACAGATGGTTCATCCTGGTGGCACGTTTCCTCTTCCGAGAAGGTATTGTAGTGCTACCGAATATAATCGCGCACTGAACCACGTGATGAGTCATCGCTGCCCAGCGTGATCAGATGTTATCAGTTAAGCCTCGCTGACTCTCACCCGGGCATAATTTACTGTTCACGTGGTTGCGTGCGCGATAATTTGGTGGCCCTACAGTACAAATTTTGATCGGTCTTATTGCGAACGGTATAAAGGACAAGTGCAAAACTGTGAATTGTTAAAAGGATGTGCAATACACTAACTGTCATGTCATCGTTATATTACGACCGCATAGAAAATCTCAGGACTAGCTTGTCATAACACCTTCGAACAATGCAAAGAAAGAACGGACTCATTGATAGTCAGGATCGGGGTCCCGTCTGGGTAGCGTTACTCTCGGTATCGACCTGGCTCCACTCCGTGAATTGGTGTACCCGGTGCCGTTACCGTAGCCCGTGGCGCTGCTGCGGTAGTACGAGCCGTCGCTTTCTGGTCTCTTGCGGTAGGCCATAATCCAGCAGGATATCGAGATGGCAATGGCCACTAAGGCCAGGAGGAGTGTGATGGCCAGCGTCACACCGAAACTGGCGGCTGACAGGCAGACTTGATCATCACCTCTTCCTGCTATCGCCAGAGCGCCTAAAGATTTTCGCAAAAAAATTAATTTCTGAATCATTTTTGCAGAGAAGAGTGCTCCACGTACTATTGTTGGCGGCAAGCGCTTGTGCTTGGACATCATAGGTCTGCAAGCCGTTGGACTGCACCTGGATCTCTTCGATGACGTCACCCTTTGGTGCCACGTCTTGCAGCGGTTCTTCAACCTGACGCTTCTTCTTTCCGTATGAACGAAGTTCTCCAGGTTGGCAAATAACCTAATTCGGCAAGCCCATATAAGTAATAATCTCTGTTCACTGGCTACGAGCACTCAAAGCTTACCGGTGGACACTGTCGAAAGCAGATGCGGATGTTACACTGGAAGCGAAGTAAGCTGGCGCCAGGGAACTTGAAAGCGCTGAAGTTGGCTCGTAGAGAATGATCGATCGGGTCGAAGGTCCATTCGGTGAATATTGTTCGGTCCGTGGCACAACTGAAAAATAGATTCAAATGTTACAAGGCTATGCTGTGGAACCAAGAAACCGACTGCAGTGCGTACCCGTAAACGTCGGTGACTTGGAACTTCCAAGAGTTGTCGACGGCAATAGCCATGCAGTTACTGGCAAAGCCTCCGTAGACGTTATAAGGAGATACCTCTACTTTGAGCTGAAGGTTCTGGCCAATGTTGGCGTTGGACACTGCACTTCCGTCAAAGTTCATGATGATGATTCGACAGACCGGTGGTGGAGCAGCGTTGGCGATAGTCCCTTGTATCGTGTTGACCCGTACCGTGAAGCTGGGAACGGTCACGGTCGCTTCACCGCCTTTGTAAAGACACCGAATACGGTAGGGCGTGGCGTCGATGGTCACTAACGTGGGATGACGCTGAACGACCAGGACAAACTCTGCCACATTCTGCAAAAATAAATCAAGCATAACGGACATGAATTGATGGAATACCTTTACGAATAAAATACAATTTTTACGATTGTTCACCCCGGACTCACCCCGTCAGGAAAGACTCCGCAATTGCCGTATTTGATATCAAAGATGACGTTATCCCTGTACTCGTTGCCAGTGATCAGTCTTCGACAGTTCTCATCACGACTATAGTTCTTCACGTAAATGACGCCCTGGAACTGGCTGTTCAACGCCACGATCACTTCGATACCATCCGCTAAACAGCGCACCGAAGCTTCAGGTAGACTAGCTTCGGTAGTGGGAACAACGACCACAACCGGTGGAGAAGATCCGATCCTGGGTGGCACAGTAGGTGGCGGACTAGTCGGTGGTGGGCGGCAGTTGGGTGGCGAACCGGGACCGTAGATGCAGACACACTCACACGAGTCCACACTATACCTCGGTTGTTCGTTGGGTCCGCAGAAGAGCGTGGTACAGATGAAGTCCGTCACGGGTCTCCGCGTGGTCGTCGTGACCGGTACGCACATTTCGTTGATGAGGATGTAGCCGGGACCGCATTCTCTGCGGCAGGTCAGAGTCGTCATGTCGATGGTGAATCCTTCCGGACAGAAGCAGATGTAGGAGCCCAGCGTGTTGCGGCATTGGGCTTGGTTGCATATCAGCGGGTTCTCCGTACACTCATTGATGTCTACAAAATAAAATGAAAAGCATTAGAGGCTTATGAAAATATATGTGACAAGAAATGGGACGTCGGCATATGATATGAACATGATCGTTGTTTTCCCAAGCGGCGCACGCTCTTCGGCCACCAACATTGAAAGCGTGCGCGACTTCCGATAACAACCATGCTCACTTCATTTGCCGACGTTGCAAATTCACTCACCGATACAGGTGCCGTTTCGGAAAGCGTATCCAGGTGGGCAGAAGCACTGATACGATCCGGGCAGATTCTGGCAAGTACCCAGCCCACAAATGTCCGGTGTTTCTACACACTCATTGATATCGTAGCAGGAGCCCTGAACGAAGCGGTATGCCGGAGGACAGATGCATTGGTAGCTACCGATTGTATTCTGGCAGGTACCGCTGCCACAAATGGCACCCAGTAGACACTCATTGATGTCGACACACGTCCCATTGGCTGACTGGAATCCCACCGGGCAGATACATCTGTACGACCCAAAGGTGTTCTCACAGACACCCGGTGTACATATATTGGGGTTGAGTGTGCATTCGTTGATGGCCACACATGTTCTGGCGTCGAAGGAGAAGCCTGGTCGGCAGATGCAGCGGTAAGCTCCTGGGAGGTTCTCGCATGTGTTGCCGGGACCGCAGACGGAGACGTCCGTGCACTCGTTGATCTCGACGCAGGTACCGCGGACCGATTCGAAGCCGGGCGGGCAGATGCAGTTGTAGGAGCCGATGGTGTTCTGACAGCTACCGGCACCGCAGATCCCTTGCTGCAGACATTCGTTGACGTCGGCGCAGCTTCCGTTGAATGGGGTGAAGCCGAAGGGACAGACGCAGAGGTAAGTGCCGGGAAGGTTCACGCATTCACCGGGTAGGCAAACGTTCGGGTTAGCCGTGCACTCGTTGATATCTGCAGCAGAGAAAACTGGTTAATTACTGTCAGTATGGGGACACTCTGGACGAACACTTTCACAGAACAACGAATCAGTAAAACTGCAAGAACTGATCGTAGAACAAGGCAGGCCATGAAGACTAACATAGCAGTTCTTGATCCAAGGCTCGAAAATTCGCATTCAGAATAAGAGCGACATTAGTTCAGTATGTTTAACCGAAGAGAAGTGCATATTTTTGCTCTTAAGCGGATGAGGTCGACATTCATACATTTGAATTTTTGGTACCAAAAATTAGAAAGAAATAAAATTACCGATGCAGGTGCGACCGTCGAAAGACTGGCCAGGTGGACATTGGCATTGGTACCGATCCGGTGGGACATCTACGCACGTTCCCCGTGCGCACGGGTTACTCTGCACGCAAATCGTGATGATTTTGGGTAGAGCCACGCACTGGTATGAGCCAATGGTGTTCCTACAAGTTGACCCATCCGGGCAAGGTCCTGGACTATGCGTGCACTCGTTGATATCCACGCAAGTTCCTTGGGAAAACTCGAAGCCTGGCGGACACTGGCACTGATATGAACCCACCAGGTCCACACAAGTTCCCACACCGCACAACCCTGGTGCCTCGCATTCGTTGATGGCGAAACAGGTGCCGCGGTCCGTGTAGTACCCTACCGGACACCGACAAACGTAGCTTCCGATGGTATTGACACACGTGCCTGGTCCACAGATTGTGGCTTCACCGATGCATTCATTGATGTCAATACACGCCTGATAATGATGGGAAAATAATCGTAGCGGACCAAATTCAAACCATATTGTTTTGATAAAATGTTTATTGGACATTAGGTAAGATGACTGATCTTTCAGTTTAGTTTAGCAAAACAATGCTGAAAAAACATTTCTAAATTAAATTAGCATAAATGCATGTGTTGTAATTTGATACGGCACTGACCTGGCTGGGTCCTGGTTGGTAGCCCGGTGGACAGACGCAGGTGAAACTGCCAATGGTGTTGACACATGAGCCCATTCCACAGGGTGTGCCTTGCAGGCACTCGTTCAAGTCTACGCATGTCACTCTGTCGAAAGTGAACCCCGCTGGACATGAACACTCATAACTTCCGATGGTGTTGCGACAGACGCCCAAACCGCACACTGTTTTGTCTGTACACTCGTTGATATCCGCGCAGCCACCGTTTGCGAAGGTGAAACCAACCGGGCAGATGCAGTAGTAACTGCCGATGGTGTTGAGACAGTTTCCGGGTGCGCAGAGGTTGGGATTCCTGACGCATTCGTTGATGTCCACGCAGGCTTGAGTCACTGCGGGGACGATGGCTACTTCGTTGGTGATGATATTGTTAGTGCTGGAGATGGTGGGAGAAGGAAGTAGCCGCGTGTTGGTAGCTTCGTAACCGGCTGGGCAGATGCATCTGTAGGAGCCGATGGTGTTCTGGCAGTCGCCTGGCAGGCAGAGCGTCGCGATGGCAGTCACTGCACATTCGTCGATACTGATGCACGTTCTAGTGGAAGAGTCGAAGGAGAAGCCGGAAAGGCACTGACATTGGAAGGAACCTGAAAGCAAAATGGAAAGTGAGTGAGTGCGGACTGTCGGCTGGGTTGCCGCTACTTACCCAAGGTGTTGATACAAGCGCCTTTGCCGTCTCCGCAAGGGTTGGCGTTGGCGCATTCGTTGACATCAACGCAGATGCCCGGTTCTTGTCTAGTGTAGCCAGTAGGGCAGACGCAAAAGTAGCTGCCATCGGTGTTGTGGCATTCACCAGGAGCGCAAGGGTTGCTGATGGCGCATTCGTCGACATCCACGCAGCGCGAATTGCTGAAGGTGTAGCCCAAAGGACAACGACAGACGTAGGAGCCGATGGTGTTAATACAATCTCCGACAACGCAGGGGTTGGATGACATAGCGCACTCGTTGATGTCAACGCAAGTTGTGCCGTCGAACGAGAAACCAACTGGGCATCGACAGATGTACTTTCCGGGTGCGGTGTCTATGCAGCTCCCTTGAGGTCCACAAGGCGACCGTTCTACACAAAGCTTGATTTCTACAAGAAAAAATAGATCAGCATCAGGAAATCATTCTACCAAACTAAAAAAAACAAACTTTGTTTGATCAATTAAACTAATGAGATTAATGAAAAAGATAGTTCCGTAAGCAATTTGGGCTTCACAATAAAACTCGACGGGATATCTCCATAAGGGGTGCACGCTTTCGGCCAATAAGACTGACACCATGCGCCACTTGATAGTTCCAAATTTTCGCTCTTCCATCACGACGCCAGCCATGAAGACTGAAAAGGTGCGCCACTTGGGATAATAATTTTGAAGAGTTTGTTGGCCGAACTCCCAGACTTGTGACTTCTCAGTACTCGTTTCTTACCGACGCAAGTTGGACCTTCGACTAGGCGGAACCCATCGAAGCAGGAGCAGGTATACCCTCCTGGACTATTCTTGCACGTCCCCCGTCCACAAGGCGCTCCTTCCTCGCACTCGTTGATTTCAATACAGGTGGTGTCTCCGGTTGGTCCTTTGGAGACTTTGTAGCCGCGGTTGCACTCGCAGGTATAGCTACCAATCATGTCGATACACCTTCCATTCAGACAAACATTCGGCATGGTCGCGCACTCGTCGATGTTGATACAGGAGATCTGTGTGCCATTGCGGACACTCTGGAAACCTTTGGTGCAAGAGGTCTCCAACAGGCTGCGGCAAGAGCCGGACAGGAGGTCTTGAGCGAAGTTCTCGATACACTCACAGTTGTCCTCGGTGATGCCACCGAGCTTGTTACGAGTGATACTTCGACAGGTTCCTTCGTTGTAGCAGACCTTGTTCTCGCACATGTTTCTGTTAATGACTTGACAAGCTTCCAGCTTGGGGTTGAGCGAGACTGTTCCGGGTGGGCAGACGCAGTTGTAACTTCCAACGGTATCGACACACTGAGCGTTTCGCGAACATGGATTCGTCACTGTGCACTCGTTCACGTCTGCGAAAACAAAAACCCAGGTCACCCTCTGTGGTACTTACAAGTGATCGAAACGGGACGTCGTCAAGTGAATTCGATCAAATCGTGGTCTCAGGTGGCGCAAGTTATCGTTGTTAGAGGCTGAGATCGTGCGCCACTTGAGAATGACGATTCGGTTCGACTCATTTGTCCACGTCCCAAATGATTTTACGTACTTATACAGGTTCCGCTGGAGAAATCAAAGCCGACATCGCATCGACATGTGTACGCTCCAGCTTCGTTAATGCATTGTCCGTGTGGGCCGCATGGCTGTGAAATGGCGCACTCGTTGATATCAGCGCAGCCCCCATTGATGAACTGATAGCCTGGTGGACAGTTGCACTGGTAGCTGCCAAAGAGATCCGTGCAGGTGCCGGGCAAGCAGAGGTTGACTGGTCCAGCGCACTCGTTGACCGCTGTACAGCCGATGCCGGTGCTGTTCGAGAAGCCCACTGGACACATACAGAAGTACGTTCCGGGTAGATTTCCACAGTCGCCTGGACTGCATGGGTTGATGGGACCTGCGCACTCGTTCACGTCGATACAGAGTTTCTTGTCTTCGGAGAGCTGGTAGCCGGGACCGCAGAGACATTGGTAGGAACCCAGCGTGTCGATACAGTTAACCGCCCCTGCAAAAACAGAAGTCAACTGCCGATATATTTTGTTACCCGCCGCAATCGTTGGCCACAGGGACAATATTCTACGTATGATCTACGATTGGTACTCAGTGAAAATTAGAGAATACGATTTTCGCACGGTTTTACCTGGTCCGCAAGGTGGAGGTTGTAAGGCGCATTCGTTGACCTGCACACAGTCGTTCGCCGGTAGGCTTGTCGAAGTGTACCCAGCTGGACACGTACATATGTACGATCCCTCCGTCAGAGCGCACTTTCCGGGCTTACACTTATCATCAACGACACAGAAGTTGATCTGGACACAGGCGCCATTAAGGAACTGATAGCCTATTGGACAGCGGCACTGGTAGCCGCCCTTGGTTTCCAGACATTGGCCGGGACTGCACGGTTGCGGGTTGTCACTGCACTCCTGGATGTCCACGCAAGGACCACTAGCTTGACCAGCGGCTGTCAGGAACCCGGCATTGCGGAAGCCTGGGGCACAGCGACAGCGATAGGAACCCACAGTGTTTTCGCACTGGCCGTCTCCACAGTCTGGTCGGTTCCGACTGGTACATTCGTTGATATCGACGCAGCTTGATCCGTCGAACTCGAAGCCGAGAGGACAGATGCAAGAGTAGGAGCCTTGGAGGTTCTGACAAGTACCAGGTCCGCAAGGAGCCGACTCAGCGCATTCGTTGACATCTGAAAATATATTAAAAAAATGTTGGAATAATTACATCCCTCGTGAGCTTCGACATGGTGACTATGTGTGTATGTATTTGGAAGCGGGTAACTTAGTACCGTTGGACCGTACATTTATACAAATTGGTGACATGGGAAAAACGTCATAAAATTGAACTCAGTTTTCGTTCGGTGGAAATAGACACGTTTCTTGTAAAGCTGGAAAGCCAGCAGAAGAATTTCAAAATGCAACATAATTACCTATGCATGTTTTTCCGTCGTTTCGATATCCACGAGGACACGTGCATTCGTAAAACCCTACTAGGTTCTTGCAAGTTCCCGCTCCACAAGGACTCGTTGCGCACTGATTGATCTGAATGCAAGAAACTCCGTCGAAGGAAAATCCAGATGGGCATTGGCACCTATAGTTGAACTCGCCCAGTGCTTGGCACTGCCCGGGACTGCACAAGTCCTTCTGCTGAACACACGGCGTTAGGACTCTGCTGCACGTTCCAACTGGGCTTGGCAGGAACCTGAACCCGTCAGGACAGGTGCACCGGTAACTTCCTACGGCCGGCTGACACTGGCCAGGATCACATGGATTGACCGGCCCAGCACATTGGTTCACCGTGAAGCACTGGTTATCTCTAAGTTCGAAACCCGGCGCGCACAGGCAGTTGTAAGTTCCGGGTCTGTTGGTGCAGGTACCGCCCACTCCGCAGATGGTCGGGTTCTCCACACACCTAGACAAAAAAATCAGAAATGAGCCTGATAGGGGACATCGGCAAATGAATTGAACAAGATCGTTATCTGAAGTGGCGTACACCGCCGTGGTCTTTGGTCGAACATATGCGTCACTTAAAGAGACACTCTTTAGTCTTGACAAGATTGTTTTCTCAAGTGGCCCGCACTTTCGGTGTTGTTGGCTGTGAGCGTGCGCGACTCGGTCAAGTAGCCATGTTCAAGTCCTTTGCCGACATCGCATAGCGATTACAGTATCGTAGTAGTTTGATTAATGGGCAACTTACTCGTTGACGTCCATGCAAGCACCGTTCATGTAGACGTATCCCACTGGACATTCGCATTTGAAGGAGAACCCGTCGGGAAGGCACTTTCCGGGCAAACATGGGTTGGGTGGTCCGCAGCGTGGTGGGATGATGGCGCAGACTTCGCGGTCCCACAGGTAACGGGTACCTTCAGGACAGAGACAGGGTGGTGAGTCGTCGCCTGCTCCGGGCTTCTGGCAGACACCGGGCGAGCAGGAAGTCTGGATGCAGCTGGTCTCCGTGGCCCGAGCGCAGACGCCACTTGTCAGGTCTTTGGCCATGCCGTCCGGACATGGCCGATCTACAAAAAAGACAGTTTCGTCCAATAGATCTGAGTAGATAGTTTCGGATTAGCTGTTCCTGCAAGATGACTTTATTCAGGTTGTAGAAATGTCAAACTCCGACTACGAGGTAAACGACATAATTCTGCCACAGCGATTTTCGCACCATAATTCGGGCAACGCGAAAAGTTTGAACATTATCGTCAACGCTTGATTCATCTCTCATCGTACGCCTGTTGATACAACATTAGGCTTTTTGACATTGGACAGACCCATCCCTCTCCCAGGCCAAATTCCCGTGCTCCACAACGCTTTCTCGCTCTCAAACCTATTGAAACCTCGAGGAGAGGGACCGGTCTACCTCAGGAAACAAGGAGCAGTTCATTACGCGCAGCAAGGGCTGAGAGAAAATATGCCCGAATTATGTCGTTTACCTCGTACAACAAAAGAATTTCTTGCCAATTTTGTACATCTCGTATACTGTATACCCTGTAATGAGATTTCGAATAAGGTTAGTTAGTTAGCTTATTGTACCGGTTTCTCTCGAGCCCTACGTACACTTTCACGGACTGAACTCCCAATTTTTATGCTTGTCGCTGTAGTGTATACCTTTCTCAAACTAGGGGATAAGTCAGTGATCAGTTCGCACTCACCGCAAGGAACTGAAGGCGGTGTTCCGAAGTATCCAGCTCGGCACTGACACACAACCTTCCACGAGTTTCCGTTCATCTGGATGGAGCAGTCAGCATGCGGTCCACAGTCTCGCATAGACTCACAAGACGGTATCGGTGCACAAGCAATCCTAGCGTCGCCGTAGTACCCGGGTGGACACACGCATACCGGTCCTTCTGGGGCATCTCGGCAAGGTAAGGACTTGATGCCACAAGGCACGTACTCGCAAGTGTTCAGGCTGATACATCTTCCGTCGACCAAGTCTAGTCCGGGTGGGCAGACGCAGCGGTAGCTACCGGGACTGTTCACACAAGTGCCGCCACCTGGGCAGAGGTCTCCGAGGAACTCCACGCACTCGTTACGGTCTTCACAGAACCTTCCGTTGAAGAAATAACCTCTTGGACAGACGCAAGAATATGCCCCGTCGGTGTTGATGCATTTACCGAGAATGCAAAGGTTACGTCCTTCGGAACATTCGTTAATGTCTGCAGGAAAAAGCCATGCTGTTAGAAAGGGTAACGTGTACCACCATAAATGAAGGTGGCGACAAAATAAAATAAAATTAAGGTAAATTATAATGGAGCTCAAATTGTTTTTCTGCGTACGGATTTTTTCTTTCATTAATTTTTTCAGAATGGACAGTTTACTGACCGACACATCTTCCACTCAGGAACTGATATCCCGGCAAGCAATCACAAGTATACGCTCCAACTTGTTTCCTACAAGTTCCCTGTCCACAAGGATTTACCGGAATACACTCGTTGATCTCCGTGCAATTTCCCGCATTACTACTCGCCATCCAGCCTTTCGGACAAGCGCACCGATATCCGCCGGGGATATCTTGACACTGTCCCGGTAGACATGGATTGGAAATCGCGCACTCCTTTACGTCCACACACTGTCCATTCTGTTTCTCATATCCTGGTGGACAGTAACACTCATACGCTCCCTCCAGATTCCGGCACTGACCCGGCGAACACGGCGGATTCGGCCCCGCGCACTCATTCACATCCACGCAATGACCACGATCAAACTGGTACCCGGCTGGACAAGTACATGTGTAACCACCGATCGTGTTGAGACAGGTACCGACCAGGCAAGGATTATACAGAGCACACTCATCCACGTCCACACACTGTGGAGGATACCCCACTTTCTGGAATCCTTGTGGACAGAGGCAGTCATAGCCTCCGTCTGCCGCCAAACACTTTCCGGCTTCCCCACAAGGGTTGCGTCCGCGGTCCGTACACTCATTCACAGCCACGCAACCTCCGTTGGATTCACGGAAGCCGAAAGCGCATTGACAGGAGATTTCGGAGCGTTCGTTGATGAGACAGCGAGAGTTGGGTGAGCAGGCTGCGCGTTCACATCCCACTGCGGTACAGCGGCCGTTCTGAGACTCGTACCCAGGTGGACAGGCGCACGAATAACCACCGGGCTGGTTGGAGCATGTGCCGGGTGTGCATGGGTTGTCAGCGCATTCGTTCACGGAGACACAAGCGGAACCGCGGGTACTGGAATACCCGATGGGACAGGAACACTGAAAGCTTCCATCGAGGAGGTCCGTGCAGACTGCGCCGGAGATACCGACACCGCAGATACCCGGAATTGTGCAATGGCTGATCGCCACGCATGTTCCATGGAGCTGAGGAAGAAAACCAAACATAAAAATACACTCAAAAGATTTCTTGAGGAAGTCACAGAGTGGTGTTGCGTATATCGGATGAAACGAGAAATTAAGTCTAATTGAAATGAGATCTTAGAGAAACCAAAGTAAGTTTTCGAATAAACTAGAACTCAAAGCAAGGCAAAGAAATTGACCTGTTGGAAGCCTTTGGGACATCGGCATTGAAAGCTGCCCACGGTGTTGATGCAAGCCCCAGGTGAGCACAGATCCGGTGCTTCGAGGCATTCGTTGATGTCTTCACACATGCCGTTGGTGAACTCGTAACCCAGTGGACATTGACAAGTGTATCCTCCAACCATATCTTCCATGCAAGTTCCGATGGTACAAGGGTTGTAGATGCATTGATTGATTCCTACAACAACAAAATCAATCGTGTTTCCTTCTTTGCTTTCGATAAACCTTTCGAAGTGGAAATCCTTACGAATGCATTCTTGTCCGTTCATCTGCTCATAGCCAGCAGGACACGCGCAAGAGAAACTTCCGGGTAGGTTGACGCACTGTCCAGGCTCGCAAGGGTTGACCGGTCCCACACATTCATTGATGTCTTCGCAGGTCCTACCGTTGAATCTGTACCCAGGCCGACACGTGCAAGAGTAACTTCCCTTGGTGTTGATGCACTCACGAGCACCGATACCGCATGGATTCCTCACGCACTCATTCACATCTACAAAGCCAAGAAGACCCATTGTAACATGTGAGAGCTGAACTTGACAGGATTGTCGTCTAAAGTGGCGGATGCTACCAGTATTATTGGCTGACAGCGTGCGCCAACTCAGAAAACAATCCTGCCAGGCGCTCAAATAATTTTCTCAACTATGAAAACGTAGCGGAAGGTCTTACCGACGCAGGTTAGATCATCAAAAGCGAAGCCTTTCGGACAGAAGCACGTGTATCTTCCTCCCAAATCTTGACAAGTCGCTCCGGGTCCACAAGGATTCAGAAGGACGCACTGGTTAACCGCCACACACGTTCCGTTGACGAACTGGAAGCCATTCGGGCATGAACACCTGTAACTTTGCGGGACATCCATACACTGGCCATTCCCACACGGTGAAGACTGCTCGCACATCTTCAGGAAGGAGCACTGGCCATTCTGCAACACCAACCCTGTCGGACACCTACACTCAAAGCTCCCTAGCGTATTCAAACACAGCGACCCGGGAACGTTCGAGCAAGTATCCGGCATCGAACATTCATCAATGTCCTGACAACTGACACCGTTGAAGGTGAAGCCTGGTCGGCAGGAGCATTGGTAGGACCCGAGCGTGTTCTGGCACTGGCCGTTCGCACAGATGTTGGGTGTGTCGGCGCACTCGTTGATGTCGACGCAGACGGCAGCGTTATTGGCGTTCATAATCAGGCGGAAACCTTCGTTGCACATGCAGGCAACGCCACCTTCGGAGACGGGAAGACAGGTGGAGTACTGGCCACAGGTGATCATCTGGCACCGGGATGGGCGGCAGTTTCCAGGTGTGCCGATGAAACCGTCAGCGCAGATGCAGCGTGGAACGTTGGTGTCTAGGATGCAGACGGAATGATCCGGGCATTGCATTGTCTCACATGCGTTAACTAAAAAGGAATGGAAACCGTAGTGAATACTCAAAGTAGCATCTCTTTTCACTTTGAATATTGATAGATATTAGAAATTTTGGCTTTGTTGAAACATTAAAAGTGGTGGCTTTATTCAACTTTTGTGACAAGCTTTCCTCAAGTTGGTTTACGTTTTTCTCGCATCGAAACTGCGCTTCGCTGGACTCGGACTTTTTACCATCCCACCCACCCTGCATTTTCATGTGTTCCACAAAGCCCGATCAAAGCTTCTGCTCGTTAATCTGCTTTTCAGTATTGATGTGGTATGCGCAGGACAAATTTACATACTTCGTAAGCAGACGTCAGCGCTATCGAAGGCACTTCCGACTTTGAACTCCGGTGGACATCGGCATTCGTAGCTGCCGATAGTATTCTGACACAACGCGTTCTTGGCACAAGGTTGCTGCATACACTCGTTCACATCCACACAAGCTCCCTTCGACACCGAATACTCGTACCCAGCAGGACAGAGGCAGATGTATGACCCTTCGGTGTTACGACAGAATCCCGGCTGGCACACGTCCGGTGACATGGAACACTCGTTGATGTCAACACAGGAGACGCCATTGAACTGGTAGCCAGTCTTGCACGAACACCTATAAGAGCCGATTGTGTTGGCGCAGTCGCGCATACCGATGCCGCATGGACGAGCGACAACGCATTCGTTGATGTCTGCAAGAGAAACCAGAACACGTCAAGGTATCAGTCAAAAAAGGCGACAAGAAACTTTCAGAATAAAGAACAAATACAAGGGAACTTGCTAGACAAACTCGACAAGGTTGTTTCCCAAGCGGCGCACACTTTCAGCCGATATCACTGAGAATATGCGCCACTCTGGAAAACGATTTAATCGAGTTTGTTTCACAGCTGGGCTAATTTGATAGAGTTATCTCGCTCTTACCGTTGCAGCCGCCATCTCGGAAAGTGAAACCTCGTGGGCATTTGCAAACATACGAGCCTTCGGTGTTCATGCAGGTTCCTGGTTGGCATAGGTTGGGGTTTTCGATGCATTCGTTGACGTCGACGCAGGTATTCCCGTCAAAACTGTAACCGTTGATACAGGCACATTGGTAACCTCCGGGTTTACCGACGCAGACTCCGCTGGGTCCACAAGGGTTGACTGCGCAAAGGTCCACCGAGACGCACTGACCGCTGACTTGACTGTATCCTCTGGGACAGGCACATTCGTAGGACCCGACCAGGTTGTTGCAGGTACCGGGCGTACACGGATTGAATGAGCATTCGTTCACATCTGGAACAAATAAGAACAAGAATGAGTCAAGATGACCAGGACTTTCACGGATCGGCATACAGATAGCAGTGCACTTGCGTACGCAAGTACATGATCGACATGAAAAATTTATCCCAACTCGTCAAGTACCTCCATACATTTTATCACTTTATCCAAGCAGTAACATGTATGCAGGTGTATGAAATTCAATTTTGAGATGTGGTGTGTTGAACCATCTCTCAACTCAACTGAACTTACCGCCACATATTCCGTCAGTGAAGTAGAATCCAGCCGGACATTCGCACCGATAGGTTCCCGATTGAGAGATGCAGTTTCCGGGAGAGCAGACGTCCGGGTTATCCTGACACTCGTTAACTTCCACGCACTTCCCGTTAATGCTCTTGTAGTTGTTCGGACAGACGCACTTGTAAGAGCCTGGGGTAGGGATACAGCTACCGGGAGCGCAAGGTGATCTTGACGAGGCGCACTCGTTGACACTAACACAGCGACCATTCTGCGACTCATAGCCCCGAGGACAGGTACAGACGATCTTGCCGGGAGAAGCCACAGAGCAAGTTCCTGGCCGACAAGGGTTCTCTACGCACTCGTTGATACCTATAAAAAAAGACGTGCATTGAGTTCAATCGGCATACTGTGACTTCCTGGTAATCTTACGAGCGCAGTTCGGCGGGCGTCCTTGAAAGCCTGGTGCGCATCGACATCGGTCATACAGACAAATGACGCTCTTGTCAATCTCGGGCGGAGGATAGGTAACGACAGTAAGAGGTGGAGTAGGAGGGAGTACCACCCGTTGAGGCACTGCCAAGTTCAACAATTAATCAGTGAAATTATTTCATCTAATCTTACAACGTCTGTATCCCGCTGAACTTACCGCAGCTGGTGTCGGGTGTGCCGTCGAACCCATCCTTGCAGTAGCAAGAGTCGTCTCCTTTGTCGAACGTGCAGGACCCAGCTTTCCAGCAAGTCCAGTCATCGCAGGGAGTTCCAGTGTCGACGACAGTAATAGTTTCTCGGGAGCAGGTTGAGGTGCGGTCGAAAGCTAGCTTGTTCGAGAATCCATTTGGACAACGGCAGGAGTAACTTCCGGGACTGTTTTCGCAGACGGCTCCTTGTGCGCAAGGCTTGTTCGCGCACTCATTAATATCTAACCAGAATAAGAATAATCTTAACCAACTGTCGCCTAGTTGAAAATCGAAGAGAGTTGACTAGGTTTCTTACCGACGCAACGCCCATTGATCGTGGTGAAGCCTGGTTGACATTGGCAAACATGGCCGTCATCAGTGTCCACACACTGGCCGTTCGGTCCGCATGGAGCTCCAACGAGACATTCGCTGACTCTTCCACACTGCGTCGCACTGATGGGGGAAGAACCGTCCGGGCAAGCTGAAAAATAGAGCTTCATAAGCAACATGAATGATCCAGAAGAAACAAGTCCACAGAGCCAAGCTGAAATTTTCTTGGAAGTGAAAATCAGAGCCTTACTTCGGCAGCTGTCTCGTCGGCTATAGGCATTCCCTATAATCGTGTTAGCCGGACATGTGCAAGTGTAACTTCCGATGGTGTTCGCGCAGTTGGCTCCTTTCGCGCAAGGATTTTCCACACATTCGTTGATATCTAGAAACAACCTCGTATTCGGTAAACCTGGAGAGCCTAACGAAATTATGAACGAAGTGATTGTTTGCCTCACCGATGCATTGTTGGTTCGGTGGACTTCCTCGGAAACCCGGTATGCAACTGCATACGCGTTGACCTTCGTTCACATTACACAGTGCATTCCTTCCACAGACTTCTTGCGGGTTCTCCGGACACTCAACAAGCACTATGATAAAAGACAAAACTCGTTAGACGGATGATTTTGTTCAGAATAATTATATCGGTGAATAGACTTACAGCATTCAATTTCTGGTATTCCAGCGTAACCAGCTGGGCATTGACAGTAGGCGATACCAGGTTGACGTTCCACACAGAGCGCTCCACGCCCACACTTCTTCATTTCGCATGCCCCGATACAGCCATCTTGTGGGTTGAAAGGGTTCTTGGCGCGGAGGTTTCCCGGACACTGACATCGGTAGCTACCAGGTGTGTTTAGGCACTGAGCGTTGGCGGCACAAGGTGTGTCCGCGCATTCATTAATATCCACGCAGTTTGGTGGCGTTCCTTGGAATCCCAAAGCACACACGCACTGCATGCCTTGACAGACTGCGTTGCCGGTACAGACGCTTGGGTTACAGACAACAGGATAACCTACGATGAAAAGCTTATTATTCGTTGAAGGCTATGATGTGGTCAGATTCCGTTTATAAGTTTTTGGTAAAAGCTCACTGGGAATACAGCCGGTTCTCTGGTTGGAGGGTTCACCGAAGGTTCCCGGGGGACAGATGCATTGCGTTTGGAGACCTCGCATGACGCAAATGGCTCCAGGTCCGCAAAGGCAGGCATCATTGTCTACAGGATAGAAGAGCGAAATTAATTTAAATACTGCCATGAAAAAGACACAACGCAGACTTGGTAGAGAAATTGACAACTTACATGAGGGGAAGGTCGATCTGGGATACGGAGCAATCTCCCTAGCGTTGCAAGCCGCTCGAGTATCGTAAGCGTCGACGGAAGCATCTTGACATGAGCAGTCGTAGCCACCGTCGTAGTTCTTACACATGGCTCCAGCCGCACAACCAACGACAATACATTCGTTGATGTCTACAACAGTAATACTACCGTGCTGGGTTTGAGCGAGGGTTTCAGATAAGTGAATCTGAAGCTTACCAACGCATTGGCCTTTCCTTGTGTCAAAGGTAAATCCAAGTAGGCAACTGCAAGTGTAACTTCCGGCTGTGTTCTGGCACTGCGAGCCCGACGGACAAGGATTTCCTTCCACGCACTCGTTGATATCTACAGACAGAAATTACAAAATCAATGGTTCAACTGCGCTCATATCTCTGTCATCTGCATGAAATGCCCCAAAACTTACCAACACATTGTTGTCGGCCGTCTCCGCGGAAGCCCGGCAAGCATCGACATAAGTAACTTCCGGGAACATTGCAACATTCGGCATTCGCCACACACGTTGAAGCCGTCTGAGGGTTCGCACATTCATCGATATCTGGAAAAAGGATGATAATGGACTTTTAAGGATGGAAAACTCCGACTAGCTGTAAGGACATCGGAAGACTTTATACCTGTGCATGTTTTTCCATCACCGGCAAAACCCGGAAGGCAAGTACAGTAGTACGAGTCGAGGGTGTTGGTGCATTTGGCGAAAATATCACAGGGCCGATATTTGCATTCGTTGACGGCTAAAAGACACGCACATCAATAGTTGAACTTCCTGGCTAATTTTCTGGAATTTTCACCTGTCTTTTTTAATTCAAATTCGGAAAGGTCGAGAAAGTCTTTGAACAGTTTACGAGAGAAAGTAGTTGACCTTGTGATAGCGATTATGCCAATGATGATATCTATTGTGTTTTAAGGGGCGTCGTCATAAGCACGACGGGTGAAGCATTCTTACCTGGCGTCGAGCAATCGCACGACGAGTATCCATCATCGCAGAAGCATTCGGATTTGGTTGACGAGGCTAAGCAAACACCATGTGCACATTTGGACGAACATTCACCTTTAATTAGGAAAAAGGAGGAAACGCATCAGTATACGGTGTAAGACTGTCTCTGTCTGTTATCACACGTTCCGGCTCACAGATTTCAGAATCTAAAAGTATTCTATTGAAAGAATTTCACTTACTCGAACAAGGAACATAGTCACGGTTCTCGTCCGTCCCGCTAAAGCAGTCACGAGTTCCGTCACACAACCGAGAAAGACTGTAGACCTCAAGGAAGTCCGAAGAGACATTCAATTGGCACGCAAAAAATCCCAGCTCGAAATTAACAACAAATATCTCCCGCGAACTCTTGGGCAGCTTTATGGGGTATGAAGAGCCGTATGCATATGAGGCAGGCACAACGGACCGCGGCAAGTCCTTCCGCTGTCTTGCAAACGCCTGTCGAAGAAAAGCCGGGTCAGAGACCTTCTCGACTGGCTCGACACTTCATCGCACAAACAGATTTTTGTGCTAATGAAATAAGTCATGTTGGACCCCAACAAACGACCTGAACATGAGCGCTTTACCAAGTGGCGCACACTTCCGAACAATAACAAGGAACAAGTACGGCACTACTGATCATGTTCAATTCGTCGACCCGCATCCCATTAGAGTTTAATGGTGGTTTTTCGTGAATCTGAACGAGATATTTTCCTGGATGTGCTTCCGGATAATTTAAGTGGTCGAAAACCATGCCACATCTACCGTGCTTTGCCATTTTTCTACGGGATTTTGACCGGTGCTTAGGCTTTCTTCTCAAAGATACAACAGGCCGAACAAGATTCGGAAACTTACAGGAGAAAAGGAGATCAGCATGAGGATCCAGCAAGCCAGGACACTCCGAGACATGCTTGTGTCGGGCGGAACCAGTTTGGGTGGCCTCATGCTCTTCTGCAAGAAGAAAGAAAGGAAGCGTTAATTCGCTGGCCAAATATGCCCCCTGTTACTTCATGGTAACCATCTGTCAAAATGGTGACTATCATAAAGAGCTACATGACGCTGTTTTGTTGACCTAAAAAAGCCAGCCGCTCAACAAAAGAAAAGCTTTGCAATCATAAATGTTCAGCGGAAGTAATGATTGTTCTAATGTACGGCTTCTCCGAGGAAGGCAAAATTCTGACGCATAACAATTATCAATATTAATGAGTTGCCTTGTTAAAAACGATGTCTGGGCCAGAAATACTCGTACGCTAAAATAATCGCCAGTTTGTAACCCACCTATTATGCAGCCATTAAATTCCGGTTTTTATGACTGCTCACGCCCTGTAATATCGCAAGCTCCTGTCTAGGTTTTGCCCGGATATACTGTTCTGCTCGTTCACGAATCAGTGAAACTCAGTCCAAAGCATCTGTCTAGTGCGGATAGAAATGCAGAGTTATGAAAAAATGATGCGAACCAGATCGTTCTCCCAAGTAGCGCATACTTCCAACCAGTAACACTAAAAACGTGCGCCACTGGAAATAACGATCTGGTTCAGCTCATTTTTCCAGGTCCCATTACAGTATTGCGTTGGGTTCGTGGCCAGTGGGAGACGTGTGTGAAGAACTCCTGCACCTACAGTTCGTACAGAGTGGACCAGGGACCTTTCAGGTTCATCCTGCTAGCCATGCCGTAAATTCGATAAGAAGAAACCTTGCTAGTCATTTCGGAAGTTATTCATATCCACCTGTTGCCGTCGTTGTGCGGAACTTGAACGGTCGAACCACACTTTACGATGCGAACCATGGCAGAAAATTGTATAAACGCCTATATAAGTTTTGCATGATGAGACATACGGACTTTCGGAGCTGAGAATACCACGTCAAAAACTCATATCAATATAACAGAAAAGTTGGAAAAAGCCGCTGCATTCTGCAAGGAGCGGTTAGAGCAACCCACATGAAAATCCCTAAGCGAATTGGCAGTTAGGACCAGGACTACCAGAATTTTACTAAACACAGAACGAAAACTGAAATGGTGGTACTCGTACTGCATTTGTCGAAAACGATAAAGCCAACATGAGATTTCCGCGGCACGTGTCTACACTGTATAAAAGCATCAAAAAGGCCCGCCCTTAATTGTTGCTGTTTGCTGCCTTTTTGAATGAAACAATTAACGACTTAGAGAAAAGTGAGGGTTTTTTGTGGGGGCGAGAAGAAGCAAGAAATTAGGGCATGACCAGTCGAAGAAAGTTTACGCATCGATTTCAATTAAACGGCCCTATCAAGGTTACGCAGAGTGAACAACCGTCACGTTCCAGTGCGCCTTCGAGTTTTTGCCGGTGTTATTCTCCTCAACTTTACAACCACTGCAGACATGTTCGATGTCGACAAAAAGAAGCATTTAATCGCAAAACAAACTTTGAAGATCCCCGTCTCACCGGTCGTAGCAATCAAACTCTACACCGCAATATAATTTCTTTAGGTCAACCCTTCAGTATATGACCGCCACGTATATGCAGTAGGACAAGAAAGGTCACGCCGCGCACTTTCGTTTACAAGAAAAGACAAGAACCAGAAAATCTATTCTTGATTATCTTTTGTGATCAACTCATAATTCAGATCATTAAACGAAACATTTTGAACCAGATAACATTATAAGATTTCGAGTAAAAAATAACAGGTAACGCTGTCTCGCGGAAGTTGTCAATACAGAAAATCGGAGCTGTAGATCGAATCATCATTGCAAATTTGACCATGTGGCTTTTGACTTATCGTCTTGATGAACTGTTGGGTTGTTTATCTAAGCAGACGTCGTCAAGCATTGACGAGAATACACATTTTGGTCGAAATTAACGCATCGTTTAGAGCGACACCCCGTCGAGGCCCTTAACCTTCCGTATTCAACGGCAGGTTCCTGCATGCGAAGTTGCGAACTGCAGAGTGGCAGTTCGCAAGCGACCATCGCTTTCCATAATTTATGCAAAACCGTTCACCTCGGCAAAGACTTCATTGAGGCCAGCAATTACCCCCGGCGTCAAAAGTGTCTAGCCCACGCTCTTTGCCATAATCCCTTTGCTACATTGCATATCGGTACATCTTCTCGCTACCTTGATTAGACTTGAAGAAATCAGACTATTCCTTTGGCCAAGAACCACCGGACGAAACAGGTAGAGTGCAATGCGGGTTCTTAACTCTGAAAAGAGAACTTTCGTTCAATCACCGAACTGTCAGGTGAGTCATAAAAATGGCAGTCTCGTCTGTCGAAGCATCAAGCCGTGACCAAAAAACTACAATATAATAAGTTCCGCAGCCTCGATTATAATTTTTTTCGCGACTGACTCATCTTCGAGCAGACAACCTGACTAAACTACCGAAAGAGGGGTCGACGGATTGGAAGTTCAACTACTGTAGTGCTACCAAATTATCGCGCACGCAACCACGTGAACAGTAAATGATGCCCGGGTGAGAGTCAGCGAGGCTAAACCAATAACATCTGATCACGCTGGGCAGCGATGACTCGTCACGTGGTTCAGTGCGCGATAATTTGGTACCACTACAGTAAGACTCGTCGCATCCAAACTCCCCGACCACAGTCTTGTGAAAGGCCAGCTGCAGTATATTTCATCTGTATAAGTATTTCGAACTCTCTACTGGTTCCTGGTTTCCATCCAATATGGGACGCCGGTAAATGATTTCACCCAGATTGCTATCTCAAGTGACGCACGTTCTCACTCTTGTTAACTGAATGCGTGCGCCACTTAGGAAAAGATCTGAGTGCTGTAGTATTATTTGCAGTTATCAGTGAAGTTTATGGAAGTTCGTCGTGCTGACAAAACGTCCATAATTATGAAACACCGAATTCATGATCGAGATACAGATCGGAATATATTGTTCCATTAACCAGAGTTCGTGCTGCGTTTTGCCGAGAACTGTCATCCGAAAGGCTGCCCTTCCCTTGTTGTTGGTATTGGCCCAGCTCTAAAAGTCGATATTGATTACATACCGGTTCGAGATTTCCTCATGCGATATCAAGCAGTCTTTCAGGCCTTTCCCATTGCCTCCCCGGTAATTGCAACTACTTATTAAAAGAAAAAGATGACGCAAGACATACCTGCCCAAAGTCTTTGCCGGGTTCGCCAATGAAGTAGACGATATTCCACAGTATTCCAGTTTTCTCCAGGTCCTTCAGGAGGAATTCAGCATCGGTGATGTTCCGAGGAAAGTCAGTGAAGCCTTTTCCCAGCCGAAAGTTTCCAAGTCATGATCCCATAGCGTCGCCTTTGTTGCCTGCAACACTCGACGAAGCGTCAGTCATAAATGAAAACAGATGAGCAAAACAAACAGGTAACGCCGGTGAGGTATAAAGGGAACCAGGAACTTCTAGCTGCACCAACAACACTCACTTCTCCGCCTCCGCCACTTTGTGATTATTTTCTGAAATATTCTACTGGGCGGGTCAGCTGAGAAGCAGTTGAGTAGCCAGCCAGACTTTTGCGTCTTTCATCATCACAGAAAGCAGGCAAAAGAGAAGGTAATTATGCCGCCTCGTTACGGTACCGCGGACACTAGTCACCGTGGTACGTATAGGCGATTGACTATGTGCGTGTTTTCTTCGTGTGTGCAACGGCACGAAGAAAGGTAGTCAGCCATCGAAAGATCACTGTATGATCAAAGCACCTTCAGCAGTTTCCATATACGGCACACACAGCTAGCTCTGCGGACTACACAACGACACACAACAATGCCTACTTGCCACTACTTCTTATGCGTAAAGCCCGCAAAAGATGCGGTCCAACAGAACTGATCAGCCATTCCAATGGCCGAGCTGGGCGAACAGAATAACGCGGTCAGTCCTGCGTAGTAAAAACACACCGAAATGACCAATCGTAAGCTTTACGGCGAGAAGAACCAACAATCACTCTTTGTACCTTACAAGCTTCTCGGCGAAGTCATACCTCGATCCCTCACCTACGAAAAAACCCAGAAGAAAGTGGACTTATTATTACTCCGGAATATTCACTGGCCTATTTTGCACAATGAGAAAAAACTTACGCCATAGACTCTGAAATCTTACATGCTATGCCGAAGCCTTGAGAGGTCTGATGCTTTTACGAAACTACGAGAACAGGAAGGGATTTCTTCTTGAATTCTTTGTAAGCAGGTATTATCTTCAAAACAATATGCAAAGTTCCTTGCACCTAGAAGACAGAAAACGAAATAACGCATTGGATACAAATTGAAATGTTTTAAACGATACAAGGAACCTAACTTAAAGCGCAGATCGAAAAAAACTGGGAACGTTATAAAGATAATGTAGGGAAACAATATAGTGGCAGGGAGAGCAAATAAGATTTACGATAGCACTACAAGAAAATCGGTACGTGAGTTTATTGGGGAGAAGAGGCTTCGTTGTCCGGCCTTCCATCCAAGTCCCAGAAAACCTTCCCATCTTTAGTGACCAAGTCTTTGGGTCTTCGGTGAGCGTTCCATCAGGCCGGCAACGCCGATCTGGGCACTTCCATGTGTTTCCTATAGAACAAGCAAAGCATTAGAGCATTGTACTGCCATCTGCAGGAGGAGAAAAACGGAGGACTCACTCTTGACTGTGGCCTTCCTCCATTGTTGGCACTGGCCTGTCGCGCGTCGTTCTTTCGTTTGCCCAGTACGCCAGTTGGTGGCTGGTTATCCTGTTCTTTAGCCTGCTTCCGCTCTTCCTTCTCGCGTTGAAGTTTTATCTTGTAAGCCTCAAACTGCTGCTTGATGAAGACAGCATAGTCGTTACCGAAGATGGTGAAGGGTTCACCGTGGTCCGCTAGCCACTGTTCCAACTTCTTGGCCAGTTCGGCATCCAGCTAAACCGAAAAACAACGTTGAGGTACCATAAGGAAATTCAAGTCAACCAAAGTTTGTTCTGTCTGCACTTGGGAACTCGGCAAAAGTACTTCACCAGGTCGTTTGCTGGAGTGGCGCACGCTGTCGGTGAATCTG
Source organism: Ramazzottius varieornatus (assembly GCA_001949185.1). NCBI lineage: Eukaryota > Metazoa > Tardigrada > Eutardigrada > Parachela > Ramazzottiidae > Ramazzottius > Ramazzottius varieornatus. Next base: position 1,064,574 of record BDGG01000010.1, on the reverse strand, counting down.
ACTAGAAGCGTGCGTCGCTTGAGAGTGTGATCTGGTAGAGTTTGTTTACCGAGCTTCCACCTCATATCCCCGAACTTGAATTTGGCCTACCTTCTTCAAATCGTGCTCAATCTTCGCCTTCTCTTGCTGATGCTGTAACATTTGCCCACCACGATTCTTGAACCGCGAAGGATCGTTTTCCTTTTCCTAGATCATCATGACAGATCAGCACCTTTGTTGACCGACAAAGAAAGTGAAGGGAAAAGAAAGCAGACTGGCTTACGTCGATCTCCATCTTTTTCTTCCATACTTCCTCCCGCTTTCGGATCTTCTTGAAGAAGTCTTCATTCTTTTCGAAGTGAGCTACAAGTCGTTGGTAATGCTGTTCGTGCTTCTGTAGCAGTTCCTCATCCAATCGAGCTACGAACATTCATCTTGATTAATACCACTCAGCTCACGCTTTGCTGAATGAATTCACTGTGAAAATTTCACGAAACTTCTCACTGGAAGACATTTCTTTGCTGAAATCTTCCCGATCCATGGCCGAGCTGAAACATTTTTCATACAGCTCCAGAATGTCCTGTCGCACTTCCTCTATAAACTTCTTGATGTTCTGAGCTTTAAGGACCTCCAGCCGCTTCAGCTCAGCTTGTAGCTGGGGAGAGACAAGCGTAAGACAAGCATGACCTAGCTGAACTATACGCGCCTGGCCTAAGTCTTGGCATGGACAAAAGTCTTAGCAGCACGGCCCGGCGGCATTTTAACACAAAGAACGTTGTATGGGAACAGAAACTGGTCGTGTGACGTCATGAAGTCAGAATTTCGCAATGCGCTTTTTATTGTTCAGTCACTCCAGTATCATTTGAAATTCTGTCGTATTCTTTCTTGAGTTTTTCTTCCAGTCTTGAGTAACTTGAGCTTAGCAAATGTCAGAAGGTTTTAAGAGCAAGAAACGCCGGAAGTATACCGAGGAAAGTCTGAAGGATGCAGTTCGCGCAGTGGCAAACACAGCTAGCGAACCGGTTCTGTTTCAACCGTAAGCGAACACAGCTGGCGGAGCCGCTGTTTCGGAAACCACTTGCCAAGACTTTTGTCCATGCCAAGACTTAGGCCAGGCGCGTGTACTGTACGAGGTGCCACAAGGAAGATTTTACAAAGATAAGAAAGGCTTACGTTGTTTCGGTAGGATGGCGTCACTTTCGTAGCAGCTGGTTGGAACTCTTCGGAGATCTCAAGTTTCAGGCGATCGTTGATCAGCCGAATCTTTTCCTGCAGGCCGCTAATTTCTTCATGGAGTACCCTTCTTTCTTCGCGAAGCTGCAAAGAACTTTCTTCTATAAAAAATGGTTCGAGGATAGTTCCTAGGAACGGCCCGAATGATAACCAGAAGCTTACCTCGTTCTCTTCATTCGCCAGCTCGGCGAACCTGGTATCCGCCAGCATGCCGTCAATGTCTTGAGGAAACGTTGCGGGTGGAGTGGCGGAACGTTTCTCCAGTCCGCGCTGCAGATCAACTATCCGGCTTCTCACTTCCTTTAGCCTCTTCTCGCGCACTTTCTAAAAAGCAGAAAGAAACTAGATAGATTATCACGGACCAGTAGTAGTGAATACAGTAGCCCATACCGTTCACCGGAAGTAGAGGTCACTTACTCGCTCTATTTCCAGGTTATCGTTATGAGAAGAGAACAGCTTCAGGTCCTCTGCGGTTGGTACTTTGTTCTCATCAACGACATAATGACCAGTGTGCATTATCCGATACAGATCACGGTTGTGATGTATAAGGGCTTCTAGTCGAGACATCAGCTGTTCCCTCATGGCTTCCAACGACTCAGCTTTCTGTGTCAGGACGCGGGACTTTTCGATCAGGGGAAGATTCTCGTCCACCTGTAAAAATAACAGAAGAAAACTGTTAAGACTATTCACAAAAACTTCGACGAATGAGAGAACTCGAGAAACAAACTCGACAAGGTTGTGTCCCAAGTGGCGCAACTTTCCAGTATTACAGGCCGGAAGCGTGCGCCACTTGGAAAATCCCGTATTCAAACTCTGGTCGTTAATATCCACTTACTTGGAAGACCGGAATGCTGAGCTCGGCAGAGATCATTGTTACTCGGACGCGACATTCAGCGACTGCATTTCTGTGCTGGGCAAGCTGCTCCTTCTCATGAGCCAGACTTGTCTTGACTACTTTGTCTAGTGGTTGAATCAGAGCGTCGATTGTGCCATCTTGGATTGTTTTCAGGTCATCACGAGAATAACCGATCTCTTCCCAACATGCCTGAAGCTCACGAGCTGCCTTGGAGAAGTCTGCGCTGTTCACCAGGAAGTTCTCAACCGCCGCTCTGAAAATCAAAAAGAAATAGTCAGAAAAATTCGACAGGACTTGTCCATTCGTAAGAATCTCGATGCCATCGACGCTGCTTACAAGAGAAGCGGTTTCCCGTTTGTTTGAGTAGACATTCCAGACACGTGTTCTCCAGAAGAGAACGATGATTTCAACGGAGATAAACTCTGCAAACAGAGAATAATCGAGAATGGACATTTTCCTTCAACTCTTGGTGCCATCTTTTCCTCGTGTCATCGAGAATCTGGCAATGATTCTATCACACCATCTTATCCGTAAAACCTAGATATTTCGGGCATGCCAGAATTCGTTATGATAACTTACGTGACTAGCTCCAAGCATGGATGACCCGAAAATATTCGTGCGTTCTTATGGATCGTTTAACGTGGAATCTTCTGGATGATTACATGACGAAGCATGGGGACGGCTTCGGTCCAATAACCAGATTATCCAACGGTTCTCCTGTAGAACGGAACGTTAAAGCTGAAACACCATTGTCTGCTAATCTTCTGCCAGCACCAGAAGACTTTGAGACTCTAGACTTACCTTGGATCGGACTTCGCTTGAGAGAAGGCTATCCGTTGTGCTATTCACAGGAGATCCAGACTGTTTCCCGTAGTCCCAGGTTTCTCTGATCAGATCAGCAGCGTCCTAAAGAGTTTCATTCAAGCTTCAATCTCCGGAAGATCGTATGGATTATGGAAGGAGTACGAATTCCACAAAAGTGCAAAAAAAGCAAAATTGCGTTATAACCGTTATCAATTTTCGACTCTTCGAGAAATCAACGCAAGGACAAACGATTTCCGTTGAAAAATTCAATCAAGCGACGGATTCTGCGGGCGGTTTCTGGCGGGATTTTGGACAGAATTTCCGAGGAAGTTTCAACCCTACGGCAAGCCGGTATCGCGCTCGTATCACGAATTCTGCACCTCTTCTGGCACGCGTGAAAAGCGGTGTCCTACAAAACCTGCGAAAAAAGTGCAGTGTGAACCCCACGGTATGGTCGGGTTGAGTCACCTTCGATTCCCGTACGGCTCGCGCTAACGATAACCCACATCAACGACCACATGGTTAAGGAAGTCACAAATCGAATCACCTTGTGACGCAAACCTCGAGCCGAATACATATTTGCCTCGGTGAGCGGCCATGCGCCGGCGTCTTGACACAGACTTGTTCGTTTGCATCAGGGGTATTTCGCACAGACCCCAGTTACGATTTCAACCGGAAATTTTTCGGAAATCGCAGTCTGTGAACTCTGTTTGCCGACATCGCAGAAGAAGTTACTGGGAAGACCTCTGCGTAGCGTTCTTGGGAGGAATCTGATCTGTGCGTTGGGATTATAAGTCTGCAGACATGGTAAGTCCACGAATGACTTGATCGGGGTGTGGGACGTCATGGTGGGGAGAGGAGCCAGGTTATCAGGCTGAGAACGTCTTTGCGTTTGTTGTTTCGGGATGTCGGGGGTTCACCTTGGCTTTTTCCAGGCTCCCAAGGCTGCTGTGAAGAAAGGCGTTGCCAAGAAAGTGGCTGCCGTCCCGGCGGCTATGCAAAAGAAAGTTGCAAAGGAGAAGGTGGAAGTTAACCCACTGTTTGAAAGACGTCCCAAGAACTTCGGCATTGGTGTGTACGCTTGATTGAAGACAATTTGATTGGGCCAGTCTGTGGATCACTCTACGAAATATTCTCTTGCAGGTCAGGACATCCAGCCCAAGAGAGACCTTACACGGTTCGTGAAGTTTCCCAGATATGTCAGGATCCAACGTCAGCGCAAGATTCTTTACCAGCGACTCAAGGTCCCCCCGCCGATCGCCCAGTTTACCCACACCATGGATAAGAAAGAAGGTAAGCGGTGCTTCGCGGTTGGAATTCTCAGAGTTTCAGTGCGTGTCGCCATCCAGCTCATTCAGCTACATGTTTGTCACTTTAGGACAAGATTTGTTTCGTCTAATGGAGAAATACAGGCCTGAAACAAGAGAGCAAAAGCGAACTCGTCTTCGCTCCAAGGCTGCAGCCCAGGCTAGCGGAAAAGAACAGGCCACAACCAAGAGAGCAGCTGTTATCCGGTGAGTTCGCATAGATCTCATGGGATACCTGTATGGTAAACTTCTGGCCCGAGTTTTCATTGTGTTTGAATATTAGTTCGGGGGTCAACACCGTGACGACTCTTATCGAAAACAAGAAGGCTCAGCTGGTCGTCATCGCTCATGACGTCGATCCCATTGAGGTATGTATGCCATCTTCCGAACCGTCTATATAGCGATAGTTGACCATCGTTTTGGCATTTTTAGGTTGTTCTTTTCTTACCTGCCTTGTGCAGAAAGATGGGAGTTCCGTACTGCATCGTGAAGGGCAAGGCTCGTCTGGGACGTGTCGTCCGACGCAAGACTACCAGCTGCTTGGCTTTCCAAACGATCAACCCGTAAATTTTCTCGCAAATTCAAACAAAATGACTCTTATCTCGCAGAGGTGTAATCGGCTGTTCTGTTTGTAGTGAGGATCGTCCCTCGATGAACAAACTGGTGGAAAGCATCAAGACCAACTTCAACGAGCGATCCGAGGAGCTCCGTCGTCACTGGGGAGGTGGCATCTTGTCCACCAAGAGCCAGGCCCAGAAGAACAAGCTTGAGAAGGCTAAGGCCCGTGAACAGTTACAGAAAGTCGCATAAATGTGTTTCTAGTTCGATCGAAGTGATAACTGAAGTTGACGTGGTACAATATTTCATCGCTGTGTGTACCGGCGCCTGGCCTAAAT